>JAKFHU010000661.1:5982500-6330856 GCA_023783475.1 Daubentonia madagascariensis | reverse complement strand
TAAAGTAAGAACCCAATTCTGAAAGGGAACATACATATGAAAATTTCAACTGTATGTCATTCTTGGGAAAGGCAAAAAATATAAATCAGTGAAAAGACAGTGGTTTCTAGGGGGTTTGGGAGGGGAAGGGAGGATAAATAGGAAATAGCACAGAGATTTTTAGGGCAGTGAAAATACTTTGAAATGATCTACAATGAGAAAAATGTCATTATAACTTTTGTCTAAATCCACAGAATTTACAACACCAGGAGTGAACCCTTATTAAACTATAAACTTTGGGGTTATTTGATGTGTCAAGGTGGTTTTCAGAAATTTTAAAACCCTGTATTTTCCCGGTGAGGGATTTGATAATTGGGAGGCAAATGCTTTGGTGAGGGCAAGGGGGTATATGGAAAATCTCTGTCCCCTTCCTCAATTTTGCTGAGATCTTAAAATGATCAAAAAATTTTTAAGTTTTTTAAAAAAAAAATTTACAAAAATTTTCACATTGAAAACAATGAATATTAAAAGGAATAATATATAATAAACAAAAATGGATTTATCTCAGGAATGAAGGATTGGTTTAAATTCAAAAATCAATATTTTAACCACATAAAAAACTAAAAGAGAAACCCTATGATCATTCAGTGGTTTGAGGCTTTGTTTAAATTCAGTATTTATTTCAATTGGGAAACCTGCCCAAAACAAGACAAGGAAACTTTTCAGCATGGAAAAAGAGCACCCCTTTAAAAAAAAACCCTACAACTAAATGTGTCGGTAAAAAAATGAGGGTTTTTCCCCACAAGCAGTAACTCCACGGGGAATGTCTGCTTTCACTCCTTTGATTCATCATTGTACTAAAAATTCTAGCCAGCACAGTCAGGTAAGAAAAAGAAATAAAAGGCATCCAGGTTGGAAGGAAGGAGTAAAACTGTCTTTATTCACAACCATCATCACCTAATAGGGGTAAGTAAACTCCAACTGTGGGCCAGCTTCTTGGTTTTGTAAATAAACTTGTATTGGAATACAGCTATGCACATTAATGTATGTATTGTCTGTGACTGTTCTCATACTACAATGGCAGAGTTGATTAGCTGCAACAGAGACCATTTTTGCCACAGGTCTAAAATACTTACCATCCTTAGTAAGAGAGTAGTTTGAGAAAGAAAAGGTTTGAGAATCTTTGGTCTATGTAGAAAATCCCATCAAATCTATCAGAAAAGCTACTAGAACTAATAAGTGAGTTTGGCAAGGTTGGAGGATACAAAATCAATGTACAGAAATCAATTTTATTTCTATATGCTAGCAATAAAAATTAAATTGAAATTTTAGAAATATAGTTTACAACTTCATCCAAAAATGACATACAGATAATTCTGACAAAATATGGAAAGACCTATATACTACAAACTACAAAATATTACTGAGAATATTATATATGACCTAAATAAATGGAGAGATACAATTTGTTCAGGAGTGGAAAGATTGGTTATTGTTAAGATGTCAATTCTCCCTAAGTTAACCTATAGATTCAAAACCATCCCACTCTAATTTCCAGCAGGTCTTTTAAAAAATTCACAGGCTTGATTTAAAAAAAAATTAAAGATATGAATACACATTATTATTTCTGTAAAACTATAACACAAATAATTATTATATGGAACCACAGAGATTAATTTAAAAATTTTCATGTAAGGAAAATCACAGAAATTCCCAAACACTAACTTTTACCATTAAATCCTCACTGCTAACAAATAATCTTGTTTCCCCCCCTACTTTGGTTACTTTTTTTTAGGATCATGAAACTGATGCAATGTCAGTAATATGAAAAGGATGAAAAGTGAGAATCCCAAATAATCCACAAACTGAAAATATTAGATTGAATGAATTCCTCTTTCAAAGGCAAAGAAAGACTCAAAGTAATATTAAACAGTGACTTCCACAAGAAAGTTGAACTGGTTTTAAATGGAGAAATAACCTTTGCTACATTTGGGAAAAATATTTGTTTCTCATGAAGGACTCATCTACTATCTCCTTACTGATTCTGGGGGTTCCTCTCAGCCCCAGCCCCCAACCAGGTTCATCCTTCAACCTTCGTTGCCTCCCTGACAATTTGCTGTTCTAACTCCACGGTGTGTAGTTTTGCCCATTCTAGGCTGCTTTGTGAGTATCAGAGAGCCCCTTCTCCACATAGGCTGGTTCTGCTTCCTTTCCTGAACTCTCAGCATGGCCTTTGGGCCTGCCTTCCCTGGAGCCTGTCACAAGAAGTTGTGGGTGCCTTACCTGCAGACTCTACCTTTGGACTTGGCTTTGCTGTTGTAGATGCTGTGAACATCTTGGGGAAATTGGGGCTCCCTCGTGGCCCATGACCCTATTCCTGCTGGGTTGGTCCAGGCCACACAAGGGCTTCTGCCAGACTTCCTTGTCTCACATTCCAGACTTGCCCTGAAACCCAGTCTGTTGACAGGGACCCTCATACCATGACTGTACTCACCAGTAACTACCCCTTCTAGCCCCAGGGGAGCGGAGTCCCACTAGCTTATGCTCCTAGAGTCATTACTATGGCCTGGTTTCCAGCACAATCTGATATCTGCTTTTCCACAGACTCCACCTGCTAGATGGGACACCTTCCAGATACGGATGTGGACCTGAATGGCATTTCAACAAGCCACGACATGGCTCAAGCAAACTGTGGCAGGAGTTGTCCTCTACAGGATTATAAAGGGTGCAGGGGGAACAGCCTAGATTTTCCTTCTGAAAGGAAGTGTTTATTCCCCCAGCTGCAGGGGGTGCTGCTGGCACATGGACCCCAGGTATTCAGCCCTCTCCAGTCCCAAGGTCATGCCTCCTTCCTGGGCATCTTGCATCCAGCAACTGGCTGACACCCTGCCCCCTTGCCCTAGCTTGGATGGAATCAACCCTGAAGGGCCATCTCAGCTTCAGACCATCCCATAGAAGGCTTTTGCTGAGACTGAGTTGAAGCTCAACTTCTCCCTCTGCCCAATCCTGCTTCCTCCCTTCCCCTTCAGAGGGAGTGATCCCAAGAGCACTCCCTATTAAACATCCCACACACTTATCTCCAACTCAGAGTCTGCCTCGTGGGGAACAGAACCTGTGACAGACAGAAAAGGGGCTGGTTTTGAAGTGAGGATTATGATTTCAGATTATGACAGGCAGACTTAGGTAAGTGGCAGACGGGGCCTGGAACCTAGCATCTGGGATGCCTTGTCTTTTGTAGGATCACCTTAAACTTCCAATTTTC
Organism: Daubentonia madagascariensis; assembly: GCA_023783475.1. Lineage (NCBI taxonomy): Eukaryota > Metazoa > Chordata > Mammalia > Primates > Daubentoniidae > Daubentonia > Daubentonia madagascariensis. The sequence continues at coordinate 6,327,615 of JAKFHU010000661.1, read as the reverse complement.
TCAGGGCAATACAGGTTGACACTGTTGTCCCAGCTTAATTATTAACAGTTCTCCCTTCCAATTTCAAATGCCCCAGTTTGAAGGATAAATGATGAGGTCAACACAGCATCGGGTCACACCATCTCCCACATGTCTCATGTATCTGTCATGCCCTGTATCTATAGTCTTAGGAAAAATGTTCTTTCTCATTTTCTGAGTTTGAGCTGGGAATAGGCTCAGTCCTCATGAGTCTCAAGGAGATAAACTTCTCACTAAGTTTCTCTTTTCAAAATTATTTCCCATTTGTAGCATAGCATTTCTTCTTCCACATTAATAAGTGTTATCCAAGAGGGAAGTTGGTAAGAGTGTGACCCTGGATAACCTGGCTTGCTATGTAAAAAAGCCAGTTCAAGTTTTCAGGAGGTAATTCTTCTTCTGGGAGATCAAATATAGTCTGCGTTGATAGAACTACCAACTTGAGGAAAGAAGGCCCAGTGATCAATCCAGGCTGTGGTTAGGGCCGTTTACAAGCGCCAAGTACAGTGCCCATCTGACAGCCACCTGATTAATTTGGTCGGGATGGGTGCTCAGTTCAGATGTTTCTCGCTCAAAGATTCACTCCTGTGGCTGTCAGGATACCACTCACTTCTGGCTTCTCCTTCTCTGTACAACATCTGAGTGATGAAGATTCTCAGGGTTTGGTCCTGTGCCGCCTTCTTCCTCTATGCTTGCTTCTCATATGATCCCCTTTATTCCTATTGCTTTAAATGCCTTCTTTAGTAGACATTGTTGGTGGCTTCCGCAGATTCCCTGTACCCGGATATTGTACCCTCCACCCTCTCCAACTGTGGTAAGTGTTGGCTGCCAACATCTCACCACTCCCTGCCTTGTTGGAGAAGTGTCCTCCCCTGAAGGGAGGATCCCAATGGAGAGAGCCTCCCCCACCATCTACTCCTTCCACTTACACCACGATCCCATGGATCAGGCCAAGACTGGACTTTACCTGAGGCCATATCTTTGCTTGGCCCCTTGCCCTCCCCTGTCCCACCCCCATTCTTACAGGTGTTTTTCCTAAAGAGCACCCCTTAAATAAATCATATGCACTGGAATCCCTGCCTTGGGCTCTGCATTAGGGCCCTTGACATAAATATTCCACTATTTATTGCAAACTCCAAATATACTCCATCTAGAGGAGCTTCCCTTCATGCATTATTCTCACAGACTCCTTGATGTCAAACTTGGGGGGTCTTAAAGTCGTCTCAATTTTAACATGTCCAAAATTGAGCTGTAGTTTCACCCCCCCCACCTCATGCTTTCCAAGGCTTGTGCCTTTCCCTCTCCCAGGCTTTCCCATTTCCTCCGTACATGGGGCCACTCAATGGGTCAAGCCAGAAGAGAGTCACCCTCAAGTCATCCCTTCCTCTCAGCCCTCAGGTAACTTTATATCCAAAATACATGTCAATTCTTCTCCTATTTCTCCATCTACGCTGTCACCTCCCTAGGTCCAAAGCGTCCTATCTTATTTCTCATCTGGAAGTGGCAACACATACACATCTTGTGTTCCCCATTCCATTTTCTGATCCCCTTCGGTTCATTCAAATGCCTTATAGATGCCCTGGCCTCTCTCAGGGATGGTCCTCTCTGGATTTTCCTAACTCAGTTGTTCGCACTGTCATCTACCTGGTCATTCCAGCCAGAGATCTTGGGGTCACCCTTGTCTCCTCTCTTTCCCTCACCACCCACTTATCACCATCAGTAAGTCCCCTACTGATTCTATCTGCAAAGACAAGCCGTTCCTCTCCACTCCCTGTTATGGGCCAACTTATATGCCCCTGATATCATTATATTGAAGTTCTAACCCACGTACTACAGAATGTGACCTTATTTGGAGATAGGATCTTCACAGAGGTAATCAAATTAAAATGATGTCATTAGGGTGGCCCTAATCCAATATGACAGATGTCCTTATAAAAATGGGAAATTTGAAGACAAACACACACACACAAGGAGAAAGAAGTGTGAGCAGGAAGATGACATGACATCTACAAGTTGAGGAGAGAGGCCTGGAACAGATCCTTCCCTTATAGCCTTCAGAAGAAATCAACCCTACTGACACTTTGTTTTCAGACTTCTGGCCTCCAGAACCGTGAGACAATGAATATCTGTTGTTTAAGCCACTCAGTTAGTGATATTTTGTTTCATGGCCCTAGCAAACTGACAATACATTCTGGTGTAATAATCATGGTACCTTAGAGATTCTTCACCACTCCTTCCTTGATCTAAATTAGGACCCCCAATATTCTTTCATTGTACTTTCTACATTTTCTTCTCAGACCTTATCACATGTTATAATCAAAGATCTATATAATGATTTTCTTAATGGTTTAATGTTCTTCTCCAGACTAGACTGTACATCCTGGCAGGGCAAAGATAATGAATATTTTGCCTATTACTATGCTTGGTGCTGGTCTCTGGCATTTAGGAGATTCTTGATAGATAATTGTTGAATGAAAGAAAAAAACAAATAACATGAATTTTTTGACCAGAAGAATCTGTCTCAGCTAGGTATATATTTTAAATAAATCAACTATTCTATCTCTAAAAAAAAAAAACCCTTGTAGTTTTATAGAAAAATATCAGCTCCTTTGCCTTCTATCTGATTTATAGACAAGGACACTGCATTCCTCTGCTCTCTGACTTTACTTCAGGATCCTCCAAGGTGCTGACACATGCTCTGACTTCCATTTCCCTCTTCTCCCCATGGTGCTTTACCCGCTTTGGGGTAGGAAGCAATGAGCAGGTATCAGGCTTGGCTTGGGAGTTCCAGACTTCATGCCAAGGTGTTCATAGATTCCTTTGGGAAATGATCCCATTCACTTGGGAAACTTTTTCCCTGGGGGTAGCAAGCCCTCCTGACTCCCTCATCTCCCCCACCATATCCTTAGCCCTTCCTCCACCTGGATCTTGTGCACCAGCAGGGGAAAGTGAAGAGTACATAAAAGTTGTCATTCACACAGTTTTTAATCCTGAGTGCCTTGGGCACAGAGCTCTGATTATTCACAAGTAAGTGTGTTCCGCAAACAAAGAGGGGGAATTTGCATATCTGTCTAAAATCCTGACTGGCCGGAACAAAACTTTGGCGTTGTTTCAAAAAGGCCTTACCCTTCCTACCGATGGCTCTGGAGGGCCACTTCCGAAGGAAGAACAAAGTGGGAACTTACTTGGGGCTTGCCCAATTTCCACGAGGTCACTTCCTGGTCCTGTGGGTGCCAGCAGAGAGGGGCATTGGAGGAGCCACAAAGAATCCCTTGGAGCAAGTTTTGAAGGAATTGCCCTTCCTTCCTCTCCCTCTTCACCTTGACTTACTCTCCCTACAGAAGGGGAATTCGGGCGGGTTTTGGTTTCCAGGAGATTGGGAGACCCAAGCAGACCCAAATTTCTTTAGCAACCAATGTTACATGCATTTGGGCCAGGGGGACGGGTTCGGGTGGGGGAGTTAAAACCCAAACCTTTCCAGGGGGTGAATTAGCCCACTTACCTAATTCCTAAGGGTCTGTTTTTTTCTGTGAGGGGGAAGTTAATTTTAATGCTTGAGGACGTTATTCAAACGGTTTTTTTTACGTCAAAACACAATTTACAGCCAAGCAAAGGCCCAAACCTTAACGTTTACTTTTTGATGAATTTTTCTTTTTGCATAACACCATTAACCCACCCAGTTTAACATACAAAAAGTTCCCATCCCCTAAAGAAAGGTTCCTCCTCCCCTTCCCAGTCAATGCCCCAACCAGCCCCACACCCAAAGGTAACCAGTGTTTGAACTTTTATATATAGTTTAGTTTTGCCTATTCTTAAACCTCATATTAATGGAATCATACTTTCATACCCTCCTTTGGTTGGCTTCATTCTTTAAAACATAATGTTGAAATATCCGCATCATTTTATGGGGAATCAGTAGTTCATTTATTTCTATTGCCATATATAACACCAAATAATATGCCAAAATTTGTTTATCCTTTCTTCTTTTGGGTGGAAGGGGGTTGAGCCAGTTTTTGGTGATTGTGAATAAAGTTCTGTGCATTTTTGTACTTTTTTTGGGGACGAGGCACTCTCTCCGTTCTTTGGGGTAGGACTAATATTTGAAGTGCTGACTCATATAATAAAATGTTTAACTTTAGTAGAAATTGGAGTAACAGTGTCTCAATATAAACAATAAACATTAGTTTTAATGACATCAAAAAACCACTGGCCCCGTTGAATGATCTCCAAATGCTTCTTCCATTTCGGAGATTCAAAGTCCCTGGGAGTGGCGGAACGGCAGCCCTTTTTTTTCCCTCACTTAGCTGTTGGCAAAAGGTAGGTGTCTACTCGTCGGGGACTTTTGATTTTCCCCTATTTGGATTTGCAGCATGGCCTTTTGCACAACGGGCCCCTGTGTCACTGTGTTGGGAGGCAGGCCTTCTCCGGGGGGCCCCTCCTTGCCAAATTTCTATCGGCTTAAATCGGTTTAAACCCAAGTAAGGGGTCTTCCCCTCAGTCACCTTGGAGGATTTTTAGGTTAAAAGTTTCAATTGTTTTCTACTAGTGTCATTGGCATGCTGAGCTTTGGCATTAACAACGAATTTCAAATGAACCATTATAAAGATCATCTGGGAAACAGTGCCTCAGTTGTTCAGAGAGAGAAAATTCTACTAAGCTTATAAGAGCCACTTTTGGCATCCCACCCACGGGTCGTTTTTTTTTTCCGGGCCTAAAGCCTAAATTATGCTGCGGGCTTTTCCCCCAAAAAGGTCCTTGAAGGAACTTTGAAATCATCTTCAGAGAAAACCTCCCCCACCTGGAATCCCGAACAGAAGGAGGAGGGAGGCTGTGAACTACTAAAGTCTATTCCTTCTTTCTTTTAGATAAGTTTAGATATTTTTCCTTTTTTCTTGAGGATATATATTATTTTGAAACACCTGAAATGGCCTTTTTGGGAGCTTACAAAAGGTGAGATATTGGTTAGCCTTTTTTTAAAGTTATCACATATCAGGTCCAAAACTTCACCCTGCCCTCTGGTTTTTTTTGAGATGGTGGGGGCTAGGACGCGGTGGTCCACTTTTTTGGTGGGCCACGGGGGTACTTTCTTCGGGGAGGTCCCCGCCCACAGGGTGACTGGAAGACAAGAGGAAGAATGGGACTTGTACCCTTTGTCACCTTCCTGCTCCTGGGAGTGGGGCTCAGCATGGGTCTTTACCCCCCAGCAGCTGGTGGCCTTTCCTTTTTGTACAGCAGCAGGGACATTTTTCCCGATCACTTTGAGGTAGCATCTTCACAGTTTCTCAAGAAGAGTCCTGGCCACCCCATGCCCATCTTCAGAGGTCAAGTTTTCTCCAAAACCTGTCCTCCCAGCACTAAGTTTAGTAATTCCTCTTTCGGAAGTTGAAAAGCCGCTTTTATCATGATGTTTCTTTTTTCTTTTCTGGTTCATTCAAATGTTCAACCTAGTACTTGCAATTTAGTTTACCTGTATATCCCAAATAAATGGTCATCTAACAAAGGAAGAATAATTTTCTTTTTTAGTGATGGACTTGGGTAATGATGAAGGACCAAGCTTGTGAGGGCAGGATTATGGGGGTTGGAGCTTGGACAGGACTACCCTAGGGGGAGGTCAGGAAAAAGAAAGGGAGGAAGACTGAGTAGGCAAAGTTCAGACTGGCTCAATCCTAAGAAAGTTTAGCAAAGCCTTTGGGGGATTCCCCCCCAAATGGCCTTCAGAAAAGATGCTCCTATTGGGAAAGCTAGGGCCAGGGGAAGGGGTAGAAGAACTTGACCAGCTGCCCTCAGGACTCATACCTCAGTTTAGAGATTCCCCATCAGGTTTTTTTTTAAATTTTTCCACAGTTTCTTTTTACAAACACAGTCAGTTTTTGAAGAATTCAATCCATAACTCCAAGTTTGTTAGCTAACAAAATGATTTTATTTTCCAGGGCAGCAGAAAGGAAAGTTTTTAATTTCTAGTTTTTTTGCCTGAATTTGAGTGGGTCAGAAAGTATTCCTAAGGGGAAAGCAGTGATAAGAGGTAAAAAATAAAGAGGGTGATAAAATTCCCCCTGTGAGTCTAGGTTTGTCTCCCTGTCTTCAGAGTGCAGGCTGGGAGGTCAGAGAAGGGGTCAGCCTTTTCCCCCTGTAGTCTTATCGAATCCTCATTCTGGGCCACTGCGAAGGATTTTTCCCCGTCTCCCCACCCCAAAAAGGCATTGAAACACATTGACAGAATGAGTGGAATTTTATTCTGAATCCCCTTTTTCCCTGAAGGAAATTTAGCGATACAAAATAATTCTTATTACGGCTAAATTGCGTCGTTTGTTTCAGAGACTAAATTTTGAGACAATCTCGAATTATTGGAAACAGCAGTCAAAAATTAAATGAACATATTAATATTCTTTCCAAAATACTAGTTATGCCAGAGTATTGTTTAAAAAGAAACTCAGATGGTTGGCAATACCTTTCCTCATAAATGGGGGATGGAGTGGCCCTGACTTTGGAAGGCAACAGTGGGAGTTGGTCATTAGGTTTTTCTTCATGCTTTCAATGAGATGTGCTGCACATCCTTTTGACAGTCTCTTCATGTAGCTTTTATCCATAGTCCTATTATCTTTTTAAAAAATTTAAATAGATTTAAGAGGTACAAATGTTTTTTTTTCGGTCACATGGATGAATTGCATAGCAGAGAAGGCTAGTTTAACATACCCATCACCTGAATTGTGTATATTGTGCCCAATAGAATTTTTTCATTCCACACTCCCTCCCACTCTTCCCCTTCTGAGTCTCCAGTGTCCATTAAGCACTCTGTATGATGATGCATACCCATGCTTATCTCCCAATCATAAGCGAGAACAGGTGGTATTTGGTTTTATGTTCCTGGGTTACTTCACTTAGAATAATAGCCTCCAGTTCCATCCAAGTTGCTGCAAAAGAAATTATTCATTATTTTTGATGGCTGAGTAGTATTCCATGATATTTAGATATATATACCACATTTTCCTTATCTACTCATCATTGGTGGGCCTCACAATTGTGAATTGTGCTGTGATAAACACATGGGTGCAGGTGTCTTTTTTATAAAATGACTTTTTTTTTCCTCTGGGTAGATCCAAATAGTGGGATTGCTGGATCAAACGGTAGGTCTACATACAGTTCTTTGAGAAATCTCCATACTGTTTTCCATAGAGGTTGTACTAATTTATACTCCCACCAACAGTGTATAAGTGTTCCTTTTTCACCACACCCACACCAGCCTCTATTGTTTTTAACTTTTTGATAATGGCCATTCTGACAGGGGTAAGCTGGTATCTCATTGTGGTTTTAATTTGTATTTCCCTAGTGATTAATAATGTTGAGCATTTTTTATATGTTTGTTGGCTATTTGTATGTAAATATCTTTGATGTCTTTTGCCAACTTTTTAAGGAGGTTATTTGATTTTGCTTGCTGATTTGAGTTCTGTGTTGATTGTGGATATTAGCCCTTTGTTAGATGTAAAGTTTGTGAATATTTTCTCCCATTCTGTAGGTTTTCTATTTACTCTGTTGATTATTTCCTTTGCTGTGCAGAACCTTTTTCATTTAATTAAGTCACGTTTTATTTATTTTTGCTTTTGTTGTATTTGCTTTGGGGGTCTTAGTCTTAAATTCTTTGCTTAGACCAATATCCCCAATGGTTTTTCCTAGGTTTTATTCTAGAATTTTTATAGTTTTAGGTCTTACATTTAAGTCTTTAATCCATCTTGAGTAAATTTTTGTATATGGTGAGAGGTGGGGCTCCAGTTTCATTTTTCTGCATGTATATCCATTTTTTTTCCAACACCATTTTTTGAATAGGGCATCCTTCCCCAGTGGATGTTTTTGTCTTGCTTTGTCAAAAGTCAGTGGGTTTGTAGCTATATGGCTTTTAGGTCTGGGTTTCCATCTGTTCCATGCTCTGTGTCCTCCCTTTTGTTATCGTACCATACGTTTTGGTTACTATAGCCTTGTAGTATAATTTTTTGAATTAGGTAATTGGATGCTTCCCAGATTTTGTTCTTTATGTTAGGTTGCACTGGCTAATTGGGTCTTTTTTCTTACCACAGATTTTCTTCATTTTTATTCTGTACTAAAACCCCTTATCTGAAAAGTATTCAACTTAATTTACTGGAATATCTCTTATCTTTGGATATGCAGTGAGGACTTGCATATTTATTTTAGCCTTAAGGGTGAATGCAGTGAATATATAACTGTAGAGTGAGAAACACCTTTTGTTCTTGAATTTTGGATATTGGAGGAAATACACAGTGAAGTCAGCTGAGAGATTTATAATAACTGAGTATGAGGGTATTGGAGATCATGTCTGTAGAAGATGACGAACTTTCCCCAGGAATTTGAACAATGTGAGTAGTTTGGGGAAGAGAGCAAATAGAGAAAAAACTACTTTCTGTGATAAGATGGGTTCGGGAAGCAAAACTTTACATGGATCTGATAAAGCAATAAGCAAATCATTTCTGAGAATAAAGGCAATTTGAGACCCAGAGAGGCTGTAGAAGTGGAAGTGTAGAAGTTGTCGTATAATTCTTGCCTCCAGGAACATCTCAGACGAGGAGAGAAAGCTATTTATCTTGGACTTCCAAAGGGCATCGTGGTTCAACCAACTCTGCCAGCTCTAAGGGTCTAGGAATCCATGTCTGCTTTCTGCTGCGTGGCACGAGGAAGCGCATATGAACGTTCTACACTAGAAGTCTCCTTGCTAAAATGTACGCAGTGAGTGAGGGAGTGTGCTGCCTCGCCTCCTTCATTTCCTCACAGAAGTGGTGGAGAATTTGGTGCTTGTCTTTCCCCTGCCACCATCCTTTCACATGGTCATACCAGGGCCTAGGCACACTGAAAGGAAGGAAGAAGGCATGGGGTGGGCCGACTTGTCTGAAAGCTGGCAGGGGAAGGCTCTGTAGGCTGGGGCTGAGGTTTCAAGGGGAGGTGTTTGGTGAAGTAGGCGTCAGAGCTGGATGGTTCATGTCTCCTTTCCTCTCACTGCAGAGTAGACTTGCTGAGATTTCAAAGGACCCCGCAGGATTCACTCACCTTCTCCATTCAGAGATGCTTCAAAGTACTGATGGCAGGTTCCTGTAAAATTACAAAAATTTCAGAAACTTGAGTGAGTTCTGACTGTGTGCCTGTGATCTAAAGCTGCAGATCCCCTTTCCTGGCATGGAGCTCATCCAAAGCCCTCCTGCTTCAGCCGAGCTCTTCTCTAGGCGTGGTGACTGTGTTGTCTCTTCTCCCCCACTGGCCTGAGTTACATCAAGAGCTGCACTATCAGTGTGAACTAGACTCCTAGTGCCCGCTCATTCTGAATTTCTGGGGACGTCTAGAATGAGTGACACCTATTTCCTTGCCAAGGCCAAGGGACCCCTATTTCTTCTTTCCTCCTGGTCCTCTCTGCAGGGCTGGCCACCATTGGCTGCTTCCTCTCTTACTTGTTCTCCTGCCCTTAGGTTCCTACATCCATTTATTCATCAGATATTTATTGAGCACCTGTAAGACACTGGGGGATATAATACTGTCCCTCCCGTGAGGACACTTACATCCTAACGGGAGTGAAAGAATGAAAAATTATTTATAGTTATTTATAATTATTTGCATAATTAATTAAGTACCCTTGTCTTTGTGAAGATAGGGGGACTTCTGAAAGTCTCTGGAGACCTTCCTCCTTCCCAAGCCATCCCAGAAAAGAGAAAAGGGACAATTGAGCGGGTAAAGACGCCCAGGAAGTGGTAGGGACAGGAGACAGGATCGGAAGCACAGCTGGGGTGGACAGACTTGGGTGTGAAGAGGGGCTCAGCTGCCCCAGCGACAAGAGGAAAGGTATGGATAGGCACTGGGGGACTTTGGGGTGCAGAGACAGAAGGAAGTGGGGAGGCCACAATGGCTTCTGGCTGAGGTCCGACGCCAGAGTTTGCAGTGATTTCAGTAGCGGTGTTTTGCAATTTTTCTCTACTGGTTCTGTGTCTAGCAAGAGAGAAAACGAAAAGGTGGATTGGTTCAGGCCTGGGTGTTTTTAGGGCGAGGACACAGTTAAAAAGCAGGATAATTGGAAGTGGTGGTGGCTGAGCTAGAAAGAGGAAATTCCAGTTCATTATTGGTGTTGAAATGTCTGAGTCACAGCAATTTTGGATGATGCCAGAATCCAGGATGTGACTTAAGGAGTGGGGCTAGTGAAACAGAGTGTAGGTGAAGGCCCTTGGAGCAGAGGAAGTCATGGATAAGTTGCCCAAAGGAGCAGTGAAACACAGGCGTGGCAGATCAACAGTGTGGAGGGAAGCTCTGAGCTGGCTGAGTGTCAGTGCACATTGAAAGATTTTGCCAGGTAAGCATGGGAACCTCCTGACCTGTAGTCATAGGAGGGCATACCTGGGGCCTTTCTAACCTGGAAGAGTCATGTATAGTCACGGAGATTTGCTTTGGGGCATAATTCACAAGCTTTATGGAATACAATGTCATTTTTGGGGGCTTCCTTGCCATGTCAAGTGAGGCTCAGTAAGTTTGGAAAGGCTCCATAGCTCTATACAAAACCCCCTTCACCCCCCCGCCATCTCCATCCTCCTCAGGACACCTCTGATGAGCGTCTTATTGAGACTAGGACTGCATCCTGTCTGGGCACTGTCAACATTGCACTTTGTCTTCGTGGGTCCCAGAACGTGTCTGTGAACAGTGGTGTGGTTGTTGGTACTGCTAATGATAATGCCTGCTGCAGAACAGCTCAGGTGTCTATGCTGTCAGGTCACTACGTTCTTCCCAGGGGTAAGAAGATCTTAGGGCTCCTCTTCCCGCCCCTTCTCTTGCTAATACTTTGATGGTCCCCTCATAGGAGCTCAGGTTTTTTTTCCCCTCATAGGAGAGGGCTGGTTTCTCCATGGGCCATGTGAAGGGAGAATTTCTGAAGGCCCTGAAAGCCACGGTGACTCAGATTCCTGAATTCGGTGAATGGACATTGCACTGGCATCTTGGGTTTGCCTAATGGACAGAGGTTTTAAATTCCATCACAAACTGTGGTTTGCTATTGGGTATTATTAGCTAGCAATGTGTTACCCAAGGCTGTTCCTGGGGTTTCTTTAGAAGACCTGACGACTGGTAATAACTACAGGAAAACCTCATAAATTTGAACTGGTGGAAGAGCGTGGAAATGAAAAGTTAAGAGACAAGCTTAACTTCAGAATTGCTTTAAAGCAAATGTGATGTGTTACATTAAATTAACACCCAGTGAGTTAGGATAACTGCTCACTAATATTTCCAAAAAGAGGGCTTAACCAATTTGGCAGCAGGTTCCATGTGTCTTCAACAATTAGCAGTAGGGCATTGGTGTGCATGTACATCACAAATTGTGTTTAAACATGTAAAGATGTTGATTGGTGCAGCAATAATGAGCAGATAGCAACATGTCAGTACAATTTAGTCTCCTAAATTGTAAGTGGGTTAAAGATACCTTCTGAGCTCTTGTTTGTACAATTAATAGTTTAACAAGGCATTTTTCTTAGCTGTTAGAAAAACAAACAAGCTCAGCCTGAGATTACATAAATTCAGAATCATTTAAATTAGATGGGATGTCTGATTTTCATAAAACAGCACCTTTGTCCTTTCTGTTTCTTACCTTGCAGTTTTTTCCTTCCCAAATGGATGTTGGCATCAATTGGATGGGAAGATATGTTTTATTTATTTCTAATGTTTTTTCCTGTACATGCACTATTTATTTATTTATTTATTTATTTTATTTTTATTACAAAAAACGTAGAGGATACAAATTTTTTTGTTACATGGATAAATTGTATCATGCTGAAGTCAGGGCTTTCAGTGTACCCATCACCAGACTAGTGTACATTGTACATGATACGTGCATTTTTATTCCTCAGCCCCTCCCACCCTGCCCACTTCTTAGTTTCCAGTGTCTGTTACTGCTCTTTATGACCATACTTACCTTTTTTTTAGCTCCCACTTATAAGTAAGAGTATGTAGTGTCTGTATTTCCATTCCTGAGGTAATTCACTCAGGATAATGGTCTCCAAATCCTTCCAAGTTGCTACAGAAGACTTTATTTCATTCTTTTTTATGGCTGAGTAGTACTCCATGGTGTATCACCCTATTTTCTTTACCCACTCATCTGTTGATGGGCACTTAGGCTGATTCCGTATCTTTGCTATTGTGAATTGTGCTGCGATAAACATTTAGGCACAGGTGTCTTTTTTGTAAAATGACTTCTTTTCCTTTGGGTAGATACCCAGTAGTCTCCTTTTAGTTTCGTGAGGAATCTCTGTACTGCTTTCCATAGAGGTTGTACAAATTTACATTACCACCAACAGTGTATAAGCATTTCCTTTTCACTGCAACCACACCAACATCTATTATTTTTTGACTTTTTAATACTGGCAATTCTGGCAGGGGTAAGTTGGTATCTTGTTTTAATTTGCAATCCCTGATAATTAGTGAAGTTTAGCGTTATTTCATATGTTTGTTGCCCATTTGTCTATCTTCTTTTGAGAAGAATCTGTTTATGTCCTTTGTCCACTTTTTCATAAGGTTATTTATTTTCTTTTTGCTGACTTGTTTGATTTATTTGTGGATTCTGGGTATTAGCTCTTTGTTGATGTATAGTTTGCAAATATTTTCTCCCATTCTGTGGGTTGTCTGTTTACTCTGTTGATTATTTCCTTTGCTATGCAGAAACTTTTCCATTTAAGTCTCATTTATTTGTTTTGTTGCTGTTTGCTTTTGGAGTCTTACTCGTAAATTCTTTGCCTAAGCCAATGTCTAGAAGAGTTTTTCCTAGGTTTTCTTCTAGAATTTTTATGGTTTCAGGACTTACATTAAGTCTTTAATCTATCTTGAGTTAATTTTTATATATGGTGAGAGACAGGGATCCAGTTTCATTCTTGTGCATGTGGGTGTCCAGCTTTCCCAGTAGCATTTATTGAATAGGGCATTCTTTCCCTCGTGTATGTTTTTATGTGCTTTGTCAAAGATTAGTTGATTGTAGCTATATGGTTTTATTTCTGGGTTCTCTATTCTGTTCCGTTGGTCTGTGTGTCTACCTTTATACTAGTACCCTGCTGTTTCGGTTACTGTAGCCTGTAGTATAATATGAAGTCAGGTAATATGGTGCCTCCAGTTTCGTCCTTTTTGCTTAGGATTTCTTTGGCTATTTAGGGTCTTTTTGGTTCCATATGAAGTTTTAGATTATTTTTCTAGATACTTAAGAAGTGATGTTGGAATTTTGATGGGAATTGCATTGAATCTGTAAATCACTTTGGGTAGTATGGACATCTTAACAATGTTGATTCTTCCATTCCATGAGCATGGGATGATTTTTTTTTTTCCATTTATTTATGTCATCTATGATTTCTTTCATCAGTGTTTTATAGATCTCCTTGTAGAGATCTTTCACCTCCTTGGTTAAGTATATTCCTAGGTATTTTGTTTTCTTTGCAGCTATTTTAAATGGGATTGAGTTCTTGATTTGACTCTCAGCTTGATCGTTATTAGTATGTAGAAATGCTATTTATTTGTGTATACTAATTTTATAACCTGAGACTTTATTGATTTCTTTTTAATTTCAGAATATTACATGGGTACAGACATTTTGGTTACATGAATTACTTTTGTACAGTTTGAGTCAAAGTTATGAGTGTGTCTATCACCCAGATAGTGTGTATTATACCTGTTAGGAGTGAATTTGCCTGTTCTGTCCTCCTCCCCCACCTGCTTGACTTCTGCTTGACTTTTATTACCATATGTACACATGAGTGTTGATCATTTAGTTCCAATTAATAGTGAGTACATGTGGTGTTTGTTTTTCCATTCTTGTGATACCTCACTTAGGAGAGTGGTCTTGAGTTCCAAACAGGTGGTTACAAAAGGTATTATTAGTTCACCATTTTTTTTATGGTTGAGTAATGCTCTTTGGTATACATATACCACATTTAATTAATCTACTTACGTATTGATGGGCACTTGGGTTGTTTTCACATCTTTGCAGTTATGAATTGTGCTGCTATAAACATTCAATTGCAGATGTGTTTTTTATAGAATGTCTTTTTTTCCTCTGGGAAATTAGTCTGGTGAACTATACTTTTTGTAACCACCTGGTTGGAACTCAAGACCATTCTCCTAAGTTTGCAGTCCCACCAACAGTGTAGAAGTGACCTTTTTCTCCGCATCCCCACCAACATCTGTTGTTTTGGGACTTTTTGATAAAAACCATTCTCACTGGAGTTAGGTAATACCTCATTGTGGTTTTGATTTGTGTTTCCCTGGTGATTAGAGATATTGAGCATTTTTTCTTATGTTTGTTTGGCCATTAGTCTATCTTCTTTTGGAAAGCTTCTGTTCATGTCTTTTGCCCACTTTTTAATGGGGTTGTTTGATGTTTTCTTGTGATTTTCTTGAGTTCTTTGCAGAATCTGGTTATTAGCCATTTATTGGATGCATAGTTTGCAAAAATTTTCTCCCATTTTGTAGGTTGTCTGTTCGTTCTATTGATTGTGCAGAAGCCTTTTAATTTAATCAGGTCCCATCTATTTATTTTTGTTGTTGCTGTGATTGCCTTTGGGGTTTTCTTCATAAATTCTGTGCCTAGGCCTATATCTATGAGAGTTTTTCCAACCTCTTCTTCTAGAATTCTTATAGTTTCATACCTTAAGTTTAAGTCTGTCATCCATCGTGAATTAATTTTTGTGAGTGGTGAGAGGTGCACATCCTGTTTTAGCCATCTACATGTGGCTATCCAATTTTCCCAGCACCATTTATTGAATAGGGATCCCCCATTGTATGTTTTTCTCTGCTGTGTCAAAGATCAGATGGCAGTACAAAGATGGTTTTATGTCTGGGTTCTGTGTTCTGATCCATTGGTCTATGTGTGTGTTCTTGTGCCAGTACCATGCTGTTTTGGTTACTATAGCCTTGTATAGCTTGAAGTCTGGTAAAGTGATGCCTCCCAATTTGTTCTTTTTTCTTAAGGTTGCTTTGGCTATTGGGGGTCTTTTCTGGTTCCATACAAAGCAAAGAATTATTTTTTTCTAGATCTGCAATGGTGGCGTTGGTATTTTACTGGGGATTCCATTTAATCTGCAGATTGCTTTGGGTAGTATAGACATTTTAACAATGTTGATTCTGCTGATCCACGAGCATGATGTGTTTTTCCATTTGTTTACATCCTCTGTGATTTCTTTCCTCAGTGTTTCATCGTTCTCCCTATAGAGGTCTTTCCCCTCCTTGGTTAAATATAGTCCTTGGTATTTTATTTTCTTTGTTGGTCTTGTGAAAGGTATTGAGTCTTTGATTTGATTCTCAGCTTAACTGTTGTTGGTGTATAGGAATGCTACTGATTGGTGTATGTTGATTCTGTAACCTGAGACTTTGCTGAATTTATTTATCAATTCCATGAGTCTCATGGGAGAATCTTTGGGGTTTTCCGGATATAAGATCATATCATCAGCAAAGAGCAATGGTTTGACTTTTTCTTCCCCCATTTGGATACTCTTGATTTCCTTCTCTTGCCTGATTCTTCTGGCTAGGACTTCCAGCCTTATGTTGAACAGTAGTAGTGACAGTGGGTACCTTGTCTGGTTCCCGTTCTAAGTGGGAATGCTTTCAATTTTTCCCTATTCAGTATGATGTTGGCTGTGGGTTTGTCATATATGGCTTTTGTAATATTGAGGTATATTCTATCTATGCCTATTTTGTTAAGAGTTCTTATAAAAGAATGCTGAGTTTTGTCAAATGCTTTTTCTACGTCTATCAGGAGGATCATATGGTCTTTGTTTTTGCTTCTGTGTATGTGGTGAATCACATTTTTAGATTTGTGTATCTTGAACCATCCCTGCATCTCTGGGGTGAAGCCCACATGATCGTGGTGGATTATTTTTTTTTCATGTGCAGCTGAATTCAGTTTGCTAGGATTTTATTGAGAATTTTTGCATCTATATCCATAAGGGATATTGGTCTGTAGTTTTCTTTTTTGTTGTGTCCTTTCCTGACTTTGGTATCAAGGGTGATATTGGCTTCATAGAACGAGTTGGGGAATATTCCTTCCTTCCCTATGTTACGAAATATTTTCTGCAGTATAGGTACCAATTCTCCTTTGTAGGTCTGGTAAAATTCGGCTGTGAAGCCATCTGGTCTGGGACTTTTTTTTCTTGGGAGATTTTTTTATTGCTGCTTCAATTTTAGTACTTGATATTGTTCTGCTTGGGAATTCTATTTCTTCCTGATTGAGCCTAATGAGGCTGTGTGTTTCTAAGAATTTGTCCATTTCCTCTATGTTTTCAAGTTTATGTGCATAGAGATTTTTGTAGTATTCAGAGATGATATTTTGTATTTTTGTGGTATCAGTTGTAATTTCTCCTTTTTCATTCCTGATTGAGCTTATTAGAGTCTTTTCTGCTTCTGGTTAATCTAGTGCGAGGCATGTCAATTTAGTTTATTTTTGAAAGAACCAACTTTTTGTTTCATTGATCCTTTGTATTTTTTTTTGTTTGTTTCCATTTCATTTAGTTCTGCTCTGAGGTTTTCAGTTTCTTTTCTAATGCTAGATTTGGGTTTGGTTCTTTTTCTAGTTCCTTGAGGTGCGACATTAGTGTATTAATTTGTGATTGTTGTGTCTTTCTGATATAAAAATTTAAGTCTATGAGCTTCCCTCTTAACACTGCTTTTACTGTATCCCATAGATTTTGGATGCTTGTGTCATGATTGTCATTTAGTTTGAAAAACTTCTGAATTACATTTTAATTTCATCATTGACTCAAGGATTGTTCAGCAGCAGTTTGTTTAAGATCCATGACTTTTTTTTTTTTTTTAATGTTCAGGTCATAACGCAGTGCCTAACACACTGTAAAAGTCAGCAAATTTTTATTAAAATAAAGTATTCAAATGTCTTAGAACATTCTCTTCTAACGTTCTCATATAGGCACAGGGTTGGGGAGGAGGCTTTCTTATCTCTTTAGATACAGTGCCAACCAACTAGGAATCCAACTAATTTTTGTTTCTTCCAAAATCAAGAGCTAATAGAAGAGAAGCAAGATGTGAGGAGACCACCTAAAATAAAATAAGATTATAAGGAAATGGAGTGGATCTCTCAGGGATTACTCAGGGCTGGGGGGAAATGTGTGCATGTATGTTTGCATGTGCCTGGGTGTGCGTGCACATGTGCCAGTGTTTCAGTGTGTTGGTGAAATTTTTGCTTAGGACTGTTCAAGTCGCTGCTTCCCCTGCCACTGGGAATGGCCAGGAGAATGGAGGGGACACTAAGTCTGGGTGTGTGGGTGGTGCATGGGAAGGTTTAGCAGGAAGACATTTTCTTTGGCTTCCCACAACCAGCTTCCCCATCTTCCCGAGCAATCACACAACTGCTGTAGGATATCCTGCAACGAAGAGCTCCTCACGTTTAGCCTGGAAGTGCCAGATTTTATCCCAGAAGGCACACATGGCTGTGACCAACAAAATTCCCTCCATATGATCCATCTCAGGACGCTGATTTTGAGTTTTCTTCTCCAGGGCCATTGGTAAATGGTATTCTAAAATAAAACAAACAAAAGAATATCAAAATGAGGGGGAAAATATTCTATTTGGGTTGATGCAGGTTGTCTCAGTGGATATTTTCAGAAACAGAGCTGTCAAAGAATATGGAAGCTTGTTTGATTTGGGGAAGATTCTGGCTGTCAGGGGTCTAGAAAGGAAATGGCTCACTGGGAGGGGGGAGTTAGGGTCATAATTTAGCTTGCAGTGCTTCCAGTTGTAGGCAAGGCACCATCATTTCTATTTTATCACATGGCCAAGGACAACGAGAGAGATTATGAGTGTGTTAATTCTTGGCACTCTCTAAATGTTTCGCCAGGCAACCTGAGAACGTATGCCACTGTGCTGTGGTGGACTTGGAGTCTGTCTTTCTCTGTAACCGGATTGGTCATGTGAGCTTAGGTATGTTTTTCTTTACGTCCCCTCCTTGCCCCCCACTTCCCTCCCACCTTCTTCCCTCACTCCCTCCCATCCTCACTCCTCTACTTCTTTCTGCCCCCCCTCCTTTTTTAAAATAAATTAACCTTCAGTGGTACCTGGTTATACTGTGGTCTATTCTCTTGGGGGGCGTGGAGGGGTCAGGAAGTACTAGAGGTGATCTGCCTTTTCCCTGTGTCTTTAGTATTCCTCGTTTGAAAGTGATCAGCCAGCTTGTACTTTGCTGACTGGGAGAGGTGGAAAGAAGGAGCAGGAAATATGTGGCCAGGAAAAGAGAGGCAGGAGAGGGCAAGGCTGAGTGGCCCCCAGACCAGCCTCTATTCTGTCCCCCAGCCATGCCACTGACTAGGCAGAGCAGAGCAGACCCCCCAGGTGACTCACTGCAAACACCTGACAACCTGACCCGTGTCATCCCGATCCCGGGAGTCTTTGGCTCACAGCAACCTGCTTGGGTGAGTCCAGTCCCGTATCTGGCATCGAGACCTGGACTGTACTTTATCCCTTGGGTCAGATATTAATATGTTGCTGTGTATGGAAAACAGTCCTGATAGAGAATCTGTTAAATATCTCAGACCACATTTTCCTTTTCAGAGAGATCTGTGACTCCGTTATATTTTCCTTGCTGACCTGAGGCTTGATCACCCTGATCTTTTCCTTTTCCCCTTTCTCATCACTTATCATTAATCTTCAGTGCTGCCTGGCGTAGGTACTAGAGAAATGTCTTTGCAATTAAAATGATAAAGACGTTCTACAAGTAATGAGTATCCTATTCTTCAACCTTAAATTTCATCTCCTGCTTTTGTAACCACGTGCCAGAGGCTCAGGGAGGGGGCGAGCTTCCTACCTCTTGCCTTAACCCTGAATGTCTCCATGCCCTCGGCCTCCCCTCGCTGCTCCCACCCCCGTCTTGTCTGTATAGCACAGCTACAGTGGACAGTATTGAAACACTAACCTGAGTGTATCACCGTCCTTCTTGGAGCCACAGTGGACGTATTGAAATGCTAGTCTGAGTGTACCACCATCTTGGAGACTTCAGGGGCTTCCTGCTGCTCCTACGATAAAGACTAACATCCTGCCATGACCATCAAGGCCCCGTGTGGCCCTCCCACCTCTCTTTGGAGCCTCATTTTGTGGGTCCTCCCTTGAGCTTGTAGTTCCCTCCTCCCAGCGCTTCTTTGTGGTCATCAAGCAGGCAAGACACCCCCCAACCCCCGCCGCCACCAGCCTCTTCCTGGGTCTCCCTCTCTCTATTCACCTCTCTCCTAGTTAAAGCCAGCACATGCTTCAGCACCCGGGAAGGGAAGGACCCTAAGGCCCCAGTCACATTTGATCCGTTGTGTGCTCTTGAAGACTGCGACCGTTCCTCAGGCACTCTCCTCTGTGGGTGACCGTGTGTCATGATTTAACTCATGTTTGTCTCAAACACTAGACTATAAAATTGTGAGAGAAGGGTTTTGTTCACCACTGTATTCACAGTGCCTGACACACAGTTGGTGTTAGGTCAAGAATAAATGAGTGAACGAAGGATGGTTACAAGTCTTTCTAGGAAAAAAGAAAGATCTTAACATCATTCCTTTTTTGTTGTTAACACATGCAGGCATGTGAGGGGACAGGGCATGCCAAGGCCTTCCTCATATTAGCTTGTTGCATAAACACTGAATCTGCTGGGGGTGGCTTTTTTCTTCGTGTCTCTGCTCCGGTGTTTGACCCTCCTTGCATGAGCTGTGGAAAGCTGGTCAAGGTGCATTGTGTTTTGCCATCGTGGTGGCTTGATGATAATGTGTTCCAGTTGGCATGTAGTTCCCACTGGTGGTTAGAAACCTGAACATAGATGTGATTTGTGGGTATCGTAAAAACAAACAGTCCCATGTAATCTGACATCATTGAACTTCAAATCCCTTTGAAATACTAAACCTCAAAGTTGGCATGTTTAGTTCCTAGCTAGTGAAAGAAAAGGAAAGAGAAAGAGTTTAAATCAAATGACAAAGATTCTTTGCTTGATCAAACTTTAGTCAGGCTCTTGAAATCTCCTAAGCCCACCTGTATACTTGCAAAATCCAGATATTGCAAGAATCTTGCTAAGGCTGTTTAGCAAGAGCTCCCTACCTTCAACATTTGATCAGGGTCCTCATTCCCCACCATTCCCCAGGTGATGTCTGGGCACCCTGGCCTGTCTTCAGCAGGAATCCTGTTAGGTGCATTTAGCCAGAATCCCCACCACCCCCTTATCCCTGACGTTTCCTCCCAGTAATTTTCTGTCTCTCCTTCCCCTCCCCACTACATGGCTGTGAATTCCTCCTTGCCCATGCTGTATATAGAGCCCAATCTCTCTCCTCCACTGCAAGACTCCATTGCTGTGGTCCCTACACCTATCAAGATAGTCCTGAATAAAGTCTGCCTTACTGTGCTGTAATGAGTGTTATTGAGTAATTTTTTTCTTTAATAAAACCAGCCAATCAACCAATAATTTAGAATGTAGTTTGTGAGTTGGGACCATAGCTGGCTGTGGGGTGAACAATTTTTTACCACTTTCCTTCCCTATACAACAAAATTATTTTTAGTATTAATCATTAATAGAGACAAATAATAGTGGTTACTAAAATGAAGTCAGTGAAATTTTCTTTTATTCAACTTTGTATATAGACTTATGCCAGTTAAAAAATCAGAACAAGTCAATTTTAATAAAAGTAAAATATCTATAAGAAATACAAGTCAGACAATTGCTAAATCATACCACTGATATAATGCTTTATTTTCTTGATTCATTCTTGTGTCTTGAAACCAACAATTAACACTTAGAACAGAGAGTAAACTTCAGTTTTAAAGTTATTATTTAAAATCAGTAAACTATTTTCTGTATGAACACAACTTTATACTTACTAAACAAAAATATTGTACCTCGCAGTTCATACTCTTTTGAATTTAAGTTCTGAATAGAAATGAAAACTCCAAATAGTCACAGAGAATGACTGAATTGAGGAAACTCAGGTTCTGCTTGTCTGTCTGATCACTGTGCTGTCATCATTTATGCTGAATCTCCTGTTGAAACACAGAAATACGCAAATACTACAGGGCTGGAGACACGGGTTGTACCTGAAGTGAGCTTGAATGGTTCCGAACTGTAATGAACTTAGCCCTGGAAGGAAGCAGATCCAGCTCCATCTGCTTGTTGTGGAATTGCAGAGTTGGACTCTCTGCCTGGGTTCTCTGAATTAACTTCCACACAGAGGTGAGTAAGACATGGAACTAACAGCAAAAATTTACAATCTAGTGGGGATAGAGACCACTTTTTAAAAACATAATAAAAAGGTGCTTATTTGAAGCTTGTACACATGTGGTTAAAACTCAGTAGTAACCAAGCAGTTGTTTAGAACTTGGCCCAATCGTGGTTTTGTTCAGTTTCATTTCACTTCTTTTCTTGTCCTCTCCTCTCTTCTCCTCTCCTCTGTTTTTCTTTCTTTCCCAGGGAGGAGTACTTTATCACTGACACCGTTTAGAAGTGCCAGTGCGGTGATCATAAGAAGCAGTTGGTACTTTAGTTGGCTTAATGTACTCTCTGGTTACCTGCTCCCAGAGTGAACTGCTCCTACTGCCCTCAGCTTTGGAATGTCACTATTTGGGACTGAAAGAAAGGGGTCAACGTTGGGAATTTGTGATTTCCCATATTCATTCACCCATGCATTCGTTCACTCATACGACACGTTTTTACCTGGCAAGTGCTGTGTGCCAGGCATTGCATTAGGTACTGGGAATAAACAAGAACTGGGACCAAACCCCAAGGGATTGGCAATCCAGTGGGAGGTATAGATAAGAAATGGACAAGTTAATAAGAGCAACAGAGCTGCAACTGGGATAAATATGGGAAGCTGGGGAGAAGGATGCTTAGCTTGCTTATGAGGGCCTCCAAAGAAGGGATGGCATTGAAGCTGACACCCCATTATCTACATGCCTGAGTGCCATGCCCAGGCTGACATTGGTGACACCAGTTCCATCTCCTACTTTCTGCTTTCACCAGGACACAACTTGGGCTCCCAAAAGGCCATCCTCATGCTTTTGGTTTCCTATCTGACCTAGCACTGGGACTCTTTTAATTAGGTTTTGGTCTTCTGACATCTCCTCTGTGCCTTCCCTTTTATTCTCTACCCACCAGTGAGGGCCCTCGGACCATGTTTCTTCCAGGCTGGCTGTGCCAGGGTTGCCCTCAAAGTTTCCCTTCTTATAGTGACCAGGCAGAAGTCCAAGATCAAGCCCAGGCCAGACCAGAGTTCCCTGAATAGCCAGGACAGATGTCAGAAATTTTTTGTCATTAATATGGATATAACATACTTGTATAATATTTGTACTTATACTCAAGATATTATGACATCATAGACTAGGAAACTGGGATACACTTTCCAAAATAATAGGAATTTAAAAAATCCTTTTAGTATTCAAATCTTATATTTGACTTAGTTTATTAAACTATCTTTTTTCTTAGTTTGGAAAGAATAGTTGAGAAAATAGGCATTAGATACTCTTTTAAAAAATGAAGTTGTGACATATCGTTAATAATCACAAGACAGTTTTACCACATCAGGTACATTTACAATTTGCTTTCAGAGATTCTTTGGGCTGGGGCTGAAGCATTGAAGACAGCATCTGCGTTCTTGACATTCACCTTTGTATTTATGCCCGTTCAGAGTTCCATGCAGAAGTTTATGGAGGTTCCTTTCATCTTTTTCCTGTAGATTTCATCAAACCTCTCATTCTGGGCCACAGTGGGGTTTTTCCAATCCCCCACAGTTCCTAGAAGAGGGGAGCACAGACAGGAGTGTCAGTCTCTTATCGAGAGACTTGGTGGCCCTGAGTAAAATACTGGAGTGTCCACACTGGGCCTGGCCTGACTCCTGACTCACCCAACTTCCCCTGCAGTGGCCATCTGCCCCCCTGCAGCTCTCTGCTGTGAGAAGGAGCCATAGGGGGCTCTGCGCAGGGTATGGGCTTCTGAATCAGCTGGACAGCTGACTCGAGGGAGCTGGTGACTGGCATGACCTGGCCACACCTGTGGTATATTCACATGATGGATTACTACACCAGACATAAAAAAGAATGAAGTACAGACACAACCACATGGAGAAATCTCAAGACATTCTGTTGAACAAAAGATAACAGACACAGGAAAGTACGTACTGTGTGATTCCATTTATGTGAAGTCCCAGAACAGGCAAAATCAATCTGCAGTGAGAGAATTAGAACAGTGTTGTCTCTGGGTGTAGAGATTGACTGAAAAGGGGCATGAGAGGGAACTTTCTGGGGTGATGAAAATGTCTGATATCTTGACGGGGGTGCCGGTAGTATGGGTGTATGCATTTATCAAAATGTGTTGAACTGTACACTTAAGATGTGTGCATTTTTGGTATGTAGATTACATCTCAGTAAAAAAGAATCTAGGAAAAATATTAGTCAGCTACTATTTTGCACCAAGCAGTAACTTAAACGAATTTTAAATAGGAGGAATATCCTTTGTCCCACCAATGCCTCTTCTGGGAAATTATGCAACAGAAATAAAAGCATCAGGAAATAATAACTTATGCACAAAGACGTTTACTGTAGCATTATTCATAAAGACAGAAATTGAAAATAACTATCATGTCTTATCACTAGGGGAATAGTTGGATGAATTAGGAAGCATCCATACCTTGGCACAACATGGAACCACAGCAATCAGCGAGGGACATGAGTGTACATGCCTTACGCTGGAGGATTGTCTCACAGTCTGGTAAGTGAATGTGTGAAATATGACCACATTTTGTGTTTTAGGGAGCAAGCTTTCATCATGGCATATATATCTTTGTGTTTGTAGCCTGAAGAAGGAGCTTGTATAGAAAGGTGGGATGTATGGCTCCTGAGAAGGGCTACTTGCCAAATCGTCATCCCTGATTATCTGACGAGAGAAGAGGCAGAATTATTCGGTCTTTTGCATTAGCATGGGATGCTGTTGTAGATGGGAAAATGCAATGAAATAAATTCAATCACAAACCAAAAAAAAAAAAAAGGAGGAAGAAAAGATGCTACAAAGCAATATGCAAACCGTAGTCCTGCTGTTGTGAGAAAGGAAAGTGTGTGTTTATAAAACAGAGGGAAGGGACTTCCATACTGTTGGTAGTTACTTGGGACTGGAGTTGGTAGAACTTTGTAAAAAGTGTGATTTCATGTATATTTAATTTTCAACAATGACATGTATTGCTTTTTAAATTAAAAATAATAAAAGTTTTTTTCCTTAAAAAATATTAGCTGGGCCAATTAGAAATCCTCTTTTGGGACTGGAGCTAAGAATATTTAAGAGGATGAGGCAGTTCTCAGCAAGTAGTTGTAGCTGAGAATCATGATGTAGAGCAGGCTCGGGCCACGGTCAAGATGAAGTGATGAGCAGAAACTGAGTCAGCAGAAGCTATAAAGCAGGAGAAAGGTGTAATGGGTGGGAGGAAGCTGGTGAGCAGAGGAAGGCACGCACGTGACAGATATGTGGAAAGCGGCTGCATCTTGTAAGTGGTGGAGTCTTAGAGCAAAGAGCCATAATGTCCTCCTGCTGAGGTCCTGGATCCTTCCATCCAGGGGCTCCCACGAGCTCCTAGTTATCTACAAGATTGCATTTCCTCTGTAGCCCCTTGCACTGGGGCTAGCTTGAGGGCCTCTCTGTTCCTTGACACCAAATATCAGCATAATACCCCGGAGAGCTCTCTTCTACAACAGGATCAAGTCCCTAGCCTTACTAGAAGTAGATAATTATGAATAGTTGAAATGTGTTGTCTTGGAATTCATAAAACCAAATACCATCTTGATAAGGGGCAGGCAGGATGTTATGACACAAGCTGAGGCTCTTGATAAAGAGGCTTTTAAGTGAAGTATCTCAAAAATGGAAAAACAAGCACCACATGTACTGATTCATCAACACGCATTGATCAATCATTGGTACTGATTGACCAACACTTAGGTGCACATATGCGAGTAGCAATCATTGGGTGTCGGGCAGGAGGGAGGGGGGAGGAAGGGAGGGTAGATTCACACCTAATGGGTGTGGTATATACTTGTGGGGGATGAGCACGTTTGTAGCTATGGCTCGGTTGGCGCGTGGGCAGTGTAAGTAACCTAAATGTTTGTACCCCATAATGTTCTGGAATTTTAAAAAATAAAAAAGAAGAGGCTCCACAAACCTTTTCTCATGAAGGGGGAGATGGATGGGTCCAGGATAGATTTGGGAATTGTAGAATGATTTGTCATAGGATTTTCTTTCATTTTCTCAAATGATGTCTCCTGGAAAATTTTATCTAGCACTGCTTCATCCAGGTTCTTTCCCATGAACTGCGTCACTTTCTAAATTTTGTGCTTTGGGTCCTGTGTTTGTGAGGGTAATATTGGATTAGAATGGGTGAAAGTGTCAGAAAGACATACTTCAATTCTTTGGGATATCCCTCTGAAAAGTACAGCCTTGAAACAACTTTGGATTTCTCTGCACCTGGGTCTGACATGGTTCTTCTGAAAGGCCTTTAGTGACTTTCTTTATGTCCTTGTAGAAGAGGAAGAGAATCTGGTATCTGTCTTTCATCTCCCACCATCCTTTCAAAATGGTCAAAACCAGGAACCTCAACCCACTGTAACAGACACAGGAAACGGAACAGTCTACATGGAGAGCATACAAAACCTTCTGAGAGTTGGGATTTTGTTTACCTGAAGTGCAATGGAGAGAGAGAAAACAAATTCTGGATCAGATATGTCCTAAGGGTCCAGATCTGTGTGATTTTAAGGGTGATGTGGATTGGGACAGCCTTGAGGTTATTTGTCCCAACGTGCTACCTAAAGTGGATTCATGTTTATCATGCCCTCATATTGGCACAGGGATACTCTTTGGAATGAGGGCAGCTCTATGGGTCAGGTGACCTGGAATAAAGGCTTTTGAATCAGGTGGATGATGTTTGCTGAGGGCAGTGAGTATGCACTATGAAAGCAGCCAGCATACCCCACCCAGTCACAATCTGTGGAGAGACGCACCTAAACAAGGCACATGGCGTTCTAGGGATCACAGTACTGTGCCTGACTCCCTAGATGCAGCCTTGCTGGTGTGAGAGCGCAAGGGTGCGAGGACTTTCCTTTACCTTTTCCATTGATGAAGGTTTTCAAATAGTCATCCCAGGGGCCAGGGTCAGGAAGCAGTTGATTCATCCTTTGGAAATGGTAGTAGGAAACCATACAGTCTTTGGGCATTTTGAGCTACGTAAAGGAACTTTGGGGTAGGAAGAGAAGGTGGGTGAAGATGGGGTAAAGCATGGATTTTTTACAGAGGCCGCGCACACTGGCTCAGCTCTGCAGCATGGCCCGTGCTCGCCTTGTGACTGCTCTCTCCTCCACTTGTCCCTGCTTCTTTGCCGATTCTGCTCTCTATTTTGAACTTGGTCCTATTGAGAGTTAATCAATTAGCCTGACTCCTGATTGCCCTTTTGGGTATCAGGAGAAAAAATCTTTCTCTAGAAACTAGGGCCCTGCCATCCAGCTAAAAACAAGCCACTGACATGCGATGACCTTCTAATACCTCCTCTGGGGTTCCCAGAGAAGCGGGAAGTTTCATGGTTAAGAGTTCAGGCCATGGAGCAAGAAAATAGCTACTGTTTTTTCTCCCGCCCCCTCAACTCTAACGTTTTTTCCCTCTCTGATCACTTCAGCTCTGCCACCTACAGAACATCCCTTTAGGTTCCACTTTGACCACAACCTTACATCCTCCCACCTCACCAACCTTTCCTTTTAACAAGTTTGACCTTTATCTCATTGTGACTTCTGGTACTCAGTTTACACTTTAACAGCATCAGTCCCAAAGGGCCTATGACCAGCTGTCTCAGGTCCCTGACCAGCTATTTCAATGCTGTGGTGACTTTTAGCTTAAAACAGTGGTTTTCAGTTGGGGAGATTTTGCCACTAGGGGACTTTGCAACGCTGGACACCATTTTTGGTTGTCACAACTGGGGGGTGGGGGTGTTGTTGATCGATCTAATGAGCGTGGGGCAAGGAGCCGCTCAACATTCTATTAATACAACGCACAGGACAGCCCCTGCTCCAACCACAAGAAGGAATGGTCTGGCCCAAATGTTCAGGAGTGTGATTAATCACATCTTTTGTATTCTGTACTCTGAGCTTTGACATCTGCTGCCTTGTGACTCTGGAGGGATGCTCCTCCCAGGGGTAGATCATTCCTACATAGAGATAGTAACTATGCAAAACCAGCCAAGCAGAGCGCACCCCAGCTGTGTCCGTTATAAGGCTCTCACACTCACGGGCCATGCCCGCCTGCCTGACCACCCCAAGGGCCCGGTACCAGACACCCAGGCCACCGCTGTGCTCTGGAGCCTGCTGAAATGGTTTACGCTGGCCGGTCGGAAGCTGCATTACCCTACACCTGCTCCTTCCCGCAGGAAACCACCATACAGGCTCTTGCCTGCATGCCCCCACTCCCTCTGCCTCCGACCAGTGCTTCCCCGCTGTGGCTCCGTGTGGCGTCCTGCAAGTAACACCGCTTCCTTGGACAGTCTGTTCCGTGTCTGTATGTCTCGCCACACCTGATGAAAACAAATCCCAGGTGCCTTTAGAGGAAGTGCTGAGGTTGAAAAAAGCCTGCTCCTGAGGGCATTACTCTGTCACTGTCCCCCGAGTCCTAGTGCCCACTTTCTTTTTCTCCACTTACCAAGCTGCCGAGTGCCAATGAAGCTTTTTAAAAGTGGTTTTTAAAAATCCACTAAATTCTTAAACTTTTAAACCTTGAGTTTGTCTCCACTTCATTGCTGTTGATAATCATTCTATTAATCTCTCCTGTGCTCCGTCGTTTTTCTTACCTACGACACAAGACCTCCTCTCCCCAGACCTTCTCCCACTCTCCTCTCCGAGTTCAGTAATTCTCTCTACTCAGCTTCATCTATTCTGTAGCTTGTTCTTGACTTTGTAATTTCAATGTATATTTTTCAGTTGTAGAAATTCCAGGTATTTATTTAATAATTCTGTTTCTGAAAGTAGTATATCTATCCCTTTATTTTTTTTTGATCAGTCTTTTATTTCTTTAAACAACTTAAATATTCTTCTCTTATTCTATATCTGATAATTTTGTTTTCTGAAGTTCTGAGGTTAACTGCTGTTAGACCCAAGGGTGGCTTGTTCTGCTGTGTATTTGCCATGTGGGATGGTGAGCTCACGGGGGGATCTGTGGGGCCTGAGTTGGACCGTGTCCCTCCAGGAGAGTATGGGGACACTGGCAATCGGGCCCACCCTGTGCTGGTTTCCTCAGCCTGTGGTCTTAGACAATGGCAGAATGCAAAATCGGAATCCGAATCCTGAGAGAGGGGAGCTGAGAGCCTAGGTCCCGGCAGAGAGGTTCCTCTTGGGTCTGCTTTGTGGCCCCCGCCCATCTGCTGAGGATGTAGCCCTTCACCGGTCCAGCTTCGGTCCTTGTGCTCAGGAGGTGCCCCTGCTCCTCCTGTCCCTGTGCAGCCATCAACACTCAAGTGCTGGATTATCTGGGTATCAACGTCCACCAGGAGAGGCTCCGTCTCAATTTGCCTCTCGAGTTTCAGTTCCTTCTTCAGTTTTTAAAATTCCTTACTTTATTTGATCTCAGTTTGCATTGAAAAGGAAATTGGAGATGTTATGCAGCATTCGCGGTGTTTTATGTAGAAGGGTTTCAGGATCTAGCTGCCATAATCCTGGAAAGGGGAAGTTCTCGTCCCCTTGTCCGACTTCACAGAAAAGGTGCAGTCACGCGACGTGAGAGCCCCGACTGCACTCCTGTGCTTCAGAAATACGTCTGCTTAGTACTCCTTTCCCCTCAATCCACCTCTGAGCAACAGGGCCCCACTTTCTCACCAAGGCCGCCAGCTCAGTTTGTACCCTTGCCCCTCTTACTCCACAGGCATGCAGCCCTCGTGTATCAGCAACAGTTCTAATGTCTTGTTGGCACCTCCTAGGTCCTGGGGTACATACAGTAAAGTCAGGAATAAATAAACAAGGGACCCAGAGTGCCGGAGCTGCGGCGAGCGCCCTCGAGACGTTGCGCCATCTGTTCAATCGTTCACTCCCTTGCCACGATCTTAGGTTTTTTCATTGCACTTAAGCACTCCTGTTCTAGTACAGAGCCTGTCCCATGGCCTGCAGCCGAGGCCACGTTCCGCTCCACTTTCTTTCACAGCCAGCTGTTTTTTCCGAATCGGCCGTCGGCCCTTCTACATGCCTCCCATCTCTAGTTCCCGGCCAGTCCCAAACTTTCAGGGCCGCCACTACAAGGTCTTGTTGAAACTGCTTTGCCGTTGATCCCGTGAGAACTAATTTTGGCTTTGCCGATAGGTTCGATGAGTGGAGAGGTAAACCATGGGGTGTACTTACTTCGGGGTCTGGGACTCGGCTCTCGGTGGGATGTACACCATCGTGTCCTAGGGGTCGCTTACGGTTTACTGCAGTGTTTCCCAAACGACCCGGTAGGCCAGC
Source organism: Daubentonia madagascariensis (assembly GCA_023783475.1). Lineage (NCBI taxonomy): Eukaryota > Metazoa > Chordata > Mammalia > Primates > Daubentoniidae > Daubentonia > Daubentonia madagascariensis. The sequence goes on along the minus strand of JAKFHU010000661.1, from coordinate 6,298,134 downwards.
GAGTGGAAGGTGTTCCTGTAGTATCGTGGAGAGGGCAACGCTGGTTTTTCACCTTTAATATCAGGAGGGCATGCTCTTACTTTTTCCAAGCGCCTCAATAGGAACCTTATGGTGCAGGCTCTGTCTGATATCCATCACACCCTCTACCTTTGTAGGCTCTGCTTTATTTTCGGGATTTCCCAATGAGATCTGTGATCTGATTTTCTTTTGGCTCCCCAGAGTGAGAATGAGATTTGGACACCTCACTTGAGACTGAGGGACTAGAGATCAACTCGCAGTTTAGGAGAGGATGTCTTAACTGAGCAAGCACAGGATCCTAGAGCAGCAGCCCTCTTGCCCCAAGCCAGGCCTATTGCTCCCCACCAGAGCCCTGCAGCAGAGCTGTCCCATGTCCTGGCCTGTTTGCAACCACTTGTTTCATTTCTAAAAAAGACTTTGGCCCGTGAGTCTGATTCTAGTCTCTCTTAAAAACCTTATTGGGCACTTGCTCTGTGCAATCATTGTTTAAACTGAGTTTAGGGGAAAAGCAACAAAGATAAAGAAGACACAGACCTTCTCTGTAGGAGCTTCCACGCTAGTGTAGGAATAGAGGCTATGCAAATAGCGTTGGGGGGAGCTGGTCGAGTTAGTGCTGAAACCAAAGTGCCCAGGATTGGAGGATGATGCTTTTAGTGGCACTTGAGTTGGACCCTGACACGTAGCTGGTGAGCAAAATATCTCTCAAGAATGGTCAGGAAACTGGATGAATGGAGGAGTGTATTTCTAAAAACTGGAAATAACTGATGATAAAATAGCATCTTATTTTAAATGTGCAGCAACAGGTATGCTCTGAAGTGACCTTCCACATGACCACCCACCTCCCTGCTGTGGTGTGAGGTCTGCAGGTGACCGGGTCTCTTGTCCTAAGCATGGAATCCAAGGACCCCTGAGCACTGACCTGAACTGACCGAGGAGCCAGGCCCTTTCCTGTCAGTGCCGAGTTTTCCAAAGATGGGAGCGGGGGAGAAAGGAACCTGCGGAAAAGACGGCCCTGTGTACCAGTCACGGAAGGAGGACTGTGGTCGTGTCTAAGCATTTTGGTACTAAAAAGGAAAGTTGGAAAACCACTTTTAAAGGTTTTTAAATTCCATATTCCTTAGCAAAACCTACAAAACTGTTCCACCTCTAGTCTCTTTCCTTAGCTTCCTCCCCATCTTCAGCTCACACCCTGCCCTTCTATTTGCACTGGCCCTCCCACCCCCGGCTCTTGAGTGCTGTGCGTGCATCCTCTCTCGTGCCTTCATCGCTATGCACCTGGTCAGTCCCAGTCATACACTTCCACTGCTGGCCACATGGTGGCCTGGAATTATGACGACCTCTCCTGTTATCACACACCTGCAGATTCTGATTAAAATACCACATGTATCCATTAAATGCATGATCAGGCTCATGAGAAAATCAGGGGACCCTCCGGGGCCAAGTGAAGAGGGAGCTGCAGGATGGAAAGATGGGCAAAGACTGTGGTGACAGCTGCCTTGAGCAGGTTTGCCCCTGCTGAGACTCCCAGTCCTTGATTCAGTGACCCCTGCATGGGGAGGAGGCTGGTAGGCCTGAACTTCTGCGAAGCATGAAGTAGAAGCAGAGACCCATGCGTTAATCTGAGAAACTCAAATGCTTGTTACTTCAGTGAAAGGGTAAGAGAGGAGAATTTCACCCAGTGACAAAGGGAGACAAGGTGTTTCTTTGTCTCTGCCTTGGCTCTGCATGCAGGAAAAATGGGCTTCCTTAAGCACTCATAACCACAACACTGTCCTCATACCACCTGTGTGGACTTGAAATCATACCACCTGCTTGTTCCAGAAATGAACTTAAGCTATTCTAGATTGGAAATGCTCCAACACAGGTGCAAGATCAAGAGCAGGAGAAAAAAGAGCTCTTTGTACAAAATTACAAAACAAATGAGGAAATATGCTCCAAACAAATGAGCAAGAGTTAGAGAAAATACATGGGGGAATTAAAACCCCTAAGGATCTCAATTATTGGATGCTTTGATAGGAAATATAAATAACTGTGTTTAAAATGTGCAAAGAATAAAAGAGAAAATTGAAAACATGAGCAAGTAACAAGATATTACCAAAAATACCAATAAGGTAAAGCTTCTAGAAGTGGAAACCCACAATTAATAGGGTTAAATAGCAGAACATACAAGTTGAAAAGAAAAATAGTGACAGAGCTAAAGAAGCACAACATAGAGAGACACAGAGATGGAAACTATGAGAAACCTTAACGGACATAGAGGACAGAGGGTTGTGGGTGGAGTTGGACTGTCAGTGCCACCCCAGGGAGCAAGATCCAGGGGATCTGCCGGCTGCTCCATTTCCTTCCTGGTGACCCTGGCTCTCACCTTTCCTGTCACACCCGATTTAATGCCCTGTGGGCAGTAGCCCTCCAGTGCCTACAAAAGTTGCTTGGTCTTCTACTTGGGAAGTCTATACTCAGTCATCACAGTCCTTGTATGGCTCGCAGTCATCCCTCCTGCCCATGACAAGTAGGAAGGACCCTCCTCCTCCTGATCCAGTTGCCCTGGTGGGCTTGGCCCAGCTCCAACTCCAAACTTCTCTGGCAGAGAACCCCTGTAGGAGAGAGAGATTCTGTGGGTTTGGGGCTTTGCATACAGAAATTCACCAGTGTTTTCTTTTACAAATATAGGTAAATTATACATTCCTTTCCCTCCCGCCCCCCCATCTCTCTCATCACTGCTCCAGAAAAGCTCGCTGGAGTTGTCTCACCCCCAAGTATGCTGCCATGGTTCCTCAGACTCTGGGTGGAGAAGCCAGGGTGAGAGAGTGTGCACAACATACCTCAGGTGACAGAGTCTGTTCCCAAGCCCAATAGCAGGGAAGAAGGGGGCAAATGGGGTCATCTTTGGCCTTCACCATCTGCACTAAGATCTTAGCCTTGGAATTTCAGCCAAATAGCATGTGACTATTCAGCCAATGTTATGGAAACAGCTCCATGGGAGCTAGTTTCTTACTATCAAGGAGCTTTCAGTCTAGCTGGAGAGGTGGGCAGGTACTCAACAACGATAATGGTAGCTTATTTCAGGTGTCACCTCCAGGAACTGTTCTTTGGCCATGTTCCCCTCACCCTGCCCAATAGCATTCTGTGCTAACCTCTAAACACACTCACTGCTTGTCATTATATAGTCTGCATTTCTCTCTTCTGTGGGACCATAATTTATTGAGGGCAGGTAGGCATGAAGTCTTATGAGCAGCACCTGGCCTATCACATAAATGTTTGTTGAAGTGAGTGGATCATTTCTTGACTTCGCCTATATACAGTTCACACACACACACACACACACACCCCTTTTCAGTCTTTCCAAACCTATTCCCATTCGGTTATAGACATGATGCCTTTGTTGTGGAATGGCTCTGTAGGTGGGAGTTGGTGGAAGGGATATCAACTGCCCAGGGCACGAGCTCTTCCATTGTCCAATGATGCCACCCACTCCAGAACCTTCCGAGGGTGGTTAGGAGCCTCGACCAACACCCATGAGTCTGTGTCAGCCACCACTCTCCTCTTAATGGTGCTCCTCACCTCAGTTGGCAGGGATTATCTACTTTGAAATAAAACCACTGCATGGCTGAGTTTTCACCCAGCATTCATCTGTCTGTGGCTGGGAGGATCATAAAGCTTGAGACTACTACATCTTTGGACACAGGACACCTTGATTAATAAAGAACCATCTTGGCCTCTGTGTGACATGCCAAGCTGGACAATCAGTTACCATCCTTTCTGAAAATTCTACAGCTGCTGGAGTTGACTGGAGGGAAGATCTATTCTGTTTGTTACACTGACTTAGTGACTGGACACTCTGCTCCTCACTGGGAAGAATACCTCATTACATTCCTCATTAGAAATCTTGCTTAGGCTTTTCCTCTTTACTCAGTGTCCCGAGTTGTCAGAGGTAAGACAATGGCAGGGGCAGAATGTAGAAGAAAGATCAAAACCTGGTCTTGGATGATCAGGAACACATGGGGTCCTGGGGCAAGGGATTTTGCTTGGAGAGGTGGTTAGTAAGAATGCCTGACACTTAGGTAGTATCTTCTAAGTGTCAGGCACTGTTTCAGGCTTTTTACATATATTAAATTCATCTAATTTTTACAACAGTCCTTTGAGGTAGGCACTAATTCTGTTGACACTTTGCAGCTAAGGAAACTAAAGTAGAGAGGTTAAGTAACTTGCTAAAAGTCATGCAGTGAGTGATGGAGTCAGGATTTAAATCCTGGTCATCCTTAACCACTCTACCATCCTGCTGCTCCAGGGGCAGAAGACCAGATACACACAAAATGGCAGGTTCTGATTGCACACAGAGTGGAGGTCACAGTTAAGCAAGCAGAAGGTGGCCTGTGTGTGGGGCTAGAACCCCACAGGTAGTCCAGAGGAGGGCAGGAGAGGACTAGCTCTGGATTGCAGAGGTAGTGATCACCTACACAGTCAGAAACTTTGAGGGCCAGAGGAGCCAGAGGGGCTGGCTGGTAGGATCATAAGGAAGAGCAAAGTGCCTCAAGGCTACCCTGACCTGGAGACACCCCCTTGCCCAGGGTACAAGTGTCTTGTGTGCATCAGATTAGGAACTTTCCTATCTCAAGGCATTTGTAGGTATTTATCAGACCTCTGTCAACAGAAGCTCCAAGTCCAGACTTCACACTAGAGTTGCATTGACTACATTTTCATAGCTCCAGCGACTTGTGTTCCCCATTTTCTGTTACACAGATCTCTGCAATGCTGACACTTAGGGAAATAGGCCTTCCTCCTATCCTTATTCCACGAAATACTTCTAGCAGCCTCTAGTTACCTGGAATAGCTTCTTCTTCCTTCTGGTTATCTTTTTGAGCTTCCTTTTATGGTGTGAAGAGAAAAACTTCCAGGCTGAGCATTACCTGAAATAGGCTGAGCATTACCTGAAATAGACTTCTCTACAGAACAGAAATAATTGGCTCCAAATGCAGTGTGTGTGTGTGTGTGTGGCGGGGGAGAGTTATCAGGTACTCCCCTGGCTGCACTGGGCTTCTGTGGAGGTGGGGTATGGAGAGAAGAGGGGTGTGAGTTGCTTACAAACAGTTTCCACCTTCTCTGTGTGTTCCACAGTTGCACATGACCAGAGGGAGGGTTTAAGAACAAAATAAGGCAGGATCTGACCCTACCATAGAACCTTCTTCCTTGGTGATTCACTTTTGGCAAATAATCTTAGATAGTATGTAGACAGAGGAGGAGAGGAAGATGAAAGGAGAAAACATTTGGCAATAGAAATGAGCGAGAGCAAGAGAGAGAGGAGGAGGAGGAGGAGGTAAGAGATGCAGAAGCAGAAGAGAGCGGAAGGAAGGAATGGGGATGGGCAGTGAGGGGGGTGTGCTCACCGGAGGGCTGGGGTGGCCGTGCCCACTCGATGAAAGGGTGGCGGTGCTGGATGAGGGCTCGCTGGCACTTCTCCACGTCCCCATTCTGTTCAATCATGTCCACAATTTCCTGAATCCACGTTGTCCCTGATGCTCAGAAAGGAAGGACGAGAAGCAGAAACCTGTTAGACAGTCTTCCTCAAGTGTCCCGAGTAAGTGGGCGTGGAGCCTGGTGTTGGTCGGGCAGGATCTCGTTAGCCATGAATGATGGACGTCTGTGTGGGACAGACGTCGGGTCTCTGTGGGGCAGGCACAGGCAAGGCTCAGCCACCCAAGAGCAGCACAAGGCAGAGTGTGGCAGGCAGGGCCTCAAGCCGTTACGCTGGTCCCCGGGGAAGCCCAGGGACACCAGGCAGCCTGAGCATGAGCCCCACTGTGGAGCAATAAGAAGGAGCAGGTATCCTATCGGGAATTCCAACTTATGTGAGTCCAGGCTGGCTCTGCAGGTTGAGGTCTGTGCTGTGCCACCTGCCCCACAATTACCTGATTTAGGGTAGGTGCAGATGAGGAGGTCATCCGGCTTGGCCTCGAAGTTCTGGATCTGGCTCCAGTTCCCCACAGTTGCCGTCTGCAGGAGGATCCCCGCCACCTCTCTCAGCTGCATCTGTTTCCCCAACTCTGTGGTCAGGGCCATAGTGTCTTGGGGGTGGGGGGGTTCCTATAGGAAGAGAGTAGAGGAGATTTCTTAAAAATTGTGGTAAAATACACATAACATAAAATTGACCATTTTAATTCTTTTTAGGTGTACAGTTCATAGGCATTAAGTACATTCACATTGTTGTGCAATCATCACCACCATCCATCTCCAGAACTTTCCATCTTCCCAAACGGAAACTCTGTGCCCATTAAACACCAACTCTCCTTTCCCCCATCCCCTAGCCCCTGGCAACCACCATTCTACTTTCTGTCTCTCTGGACTCTGTATACCTTAACCTAAGTAGAATCATATAATATTTGTCCTTTTGTGAATGGCTTATTTTACTTAGTTTACTATCTTCAAGGTTCACTGCGTAGTACCATGTGACAAGGTTTCCTTCCTTTTTAAGACTGAATAATATTCCATTGTATGTATATGCTACATTTTGTTTATCTATTCATCGATGCATAGAACCTTTTGCCTGTTGTGAATAATGCTGCTATGAACATGGGTGTACAAACATCTCTTGGAGTTACTGCTTTCAGTTCTTTTGAGTATATATCCAGAAGTGAAATTGCTAGATCATCTGGTAATTCTTTGTTTAATTTTTTGAGGAACTACCATACCCCTTTCCACAGTGGCTGTACCATTTTACATTCCCAGCAGCAGTGCACATGGGTTCCAGTTTTTCTAAATTGTCACCACCATTTGTTTTTGTTTGTTTGTTTTTGCTAATCGCCATCCTAATGGGTGGAGGTGATATCTCATTGTGGTTTTGATTTGCATTTCCCTAATGACTAATGATGTTGAGCGTCTTCTCAATGTGCTTATTGGCTACTTTTTGGAGAAATATCTGTTCAAGTCCTTTGTCCATTTTGCATTTTTTTTGTTGTTGTTGTATTGAGAGAAGAGTTTTAAAATGCACAAAAAGAGGAAGGTGGGAGAAGTGGGCCATTATTACTTAAGAATAATTGAGGCTATTGAGGATCCAGAAGACATTTATTACTACTGCTAAAAATAAAATAGTAGTTAACATTTGTTGGACACTTCAGTTTGCCGTGGCTGGGCTAAGTGCCTTATATGCATTAACTCATTTTTAACTCTCACATAATATGAGGGATAGAACTTTAAAGCTGAAAGGGTCCTTGTAGAAGATGTCACAGCAAATGCTTGCTGGAGATTGAGTAAAAGAATCTGACCCAGACGCTCCATGTAACGGGTCAGGGAACTGGGTGCCCAGCTCAGTGAGGCCAGTTTTAATGGTGGCTTCTGTTCCCAGTATGAGTCAAGCCCTTTAGGATAAAGACTATATTTTCAGAAAATGAAAGAAAAATTATTTCTAAAAAAATTCAAATATAAGACACAGTTGTATTTATAATGTGTCAAAGAAGGTAGAGTTTGAATGATACTTCTGAGAATATGGTGTGGTCAACTCCAGAAGAGGAGGGAAGAAAGGCAGGGTCTTTAAAAAGGTGATTAAGTTAAAATAAGGTGTTTAGGCTGGGCCCTAATCCAATCTCACTGGTGTCTTTATAGGAAGAGGAGATTAGGACACACAAAGAGACACCAGGTGTGTGCACAGGGAGGAAAGACCACCTGAGGCTGCAGTTAGAAGGCAGGTGTCGTCAAGCCAAGGCAAGAGGCCTCGAGAAACCAACCTTGCCAACACCTTGATCTCAGACTTTCAGTCTCCAGAACTGTGAAAAATAAATTTCGGTTGTTGAAGCCCTCCAGTCTGTGGTATTTTGTTACGGCAGCCCTAGCAAACTAATACACATACCTTTGCCTGAAGCTTAGAAACTGATGGCTTCTTTTGAAAACTGGTAAATAAAGTGAAAGAATTAATCATTTGTCTTGACTTTCCTGTATTAATTGTACCTCTCCATAACCAAATAATAGATGAAGGGACATTTTTCTTCACAGAATCATTCCAAGAAATAAATGAACAATAAATTAAAGAATTGTAATGTGTTTTTCAGCCCTTAATGAATTAAAGAATCGAGGCATTTAACATTCATGGCTCCTAACATCACAGAAAGCAAGACAGTGAGACATTTTGTGCCTCTTGATGAAGAACACATTACCTATGAAGAGGTCCTGCCAAAAACAATGCAAATCTGTATCCAAATACCAATTTACATGGTGTGGGATAGAGCCTAGGCATTGCTATTTTTTTTTCCAGAAAACTCTCTGGAATTTTTGTTGAGATTACAATTAATTTATAAATTTATTTGGGGAGTACTATCTCACAGTGTTTCATTGGCAGTACCATAAATATGTTGTATCTTTCCATTTATATAATTTTTTACAGCTTTGTTGAGGTGTAATTGATATTTAATAAAAACTGCACATATTTAGTGTATGTATAAACACACACACCCACAAAGAACATGGACATATAATTTGGGGAGCCACCATTTAGCCCAGTAGAGATGGCTTCAGAGGTTCTTAATCTCAGATTCTATTACTCTGTGATTCAGTAGATGATTTAAGTTTTGAGTAAGTACTAGAGGAAGCAAGTACTAAAGGGAGCTCCAAGGAGAATTAGCAATTTATAGTATTAATGCTCCCAGTTAACATCCCCAGTTTAAAAAAAATAATGTATATCCTATCCACATGTTTGTTTATGTGCATGTATATAGAGAGATGTATATAAAAGTGCATACATTTGTATCTGTCTGTGTTTCTGTGCACACACACACATATATTTCTATGTGAATATCTATTTGTATTGGGGTGTGGGATATCAGCAGCTCAGTTTGAACCATATATATGATACTAAAGTAGTATATATAGCAATTCTCCATTAGCCAACAGTAGACAAGAAATATTTTCTCTACTGTCCAGTAGAATTTCCATTAGGATCCTTGCATTTTTTCCATTTGATAATCTAATTTTCTGCCTTTTATTTACAAATGGTAACAGTTTCATCAAAGTGGGTTTTTTTGGTTTTATTTTCTTTGTAGTGTCAAGGTTAATTGACTCTGGCAGAATGTTCAACATATGTAAATATGTGTTCATTTAAATTAAATGGCATTGTAAACAACTGCAAATCATTAAATAAAGATATTTGTTTGAAACAGAAAAAAACATAAGGTATACCAGAAGTAGCTCAGGTATATCAGTAAATGGGTATAGCCTGACTGCCCTGCCCACCCTATCTTGCTATCAATTTTGGATTTTTTTATATAGATCTTTTAGTAATAACACTTTCAGCATATGAAAAAAATACTAATTTACAGAAAGTTCAGAGAACAGGGGAATATGTTAAACTACACTACAGTGATGAAATCAACGAGAAGAAAGTTTACAGGGCAACCATACACTTCCTACAAATAAAATGCAAGGGAATTTTAAAAAAAATGGATGGATTTTGCCTTGTGATTAATCATGCATTAAGCTGTATGTTTGCTTTGTTTGGCTTCTGTATTCATGGTATTTTTAGCAATAAAAACCTGAATTCAGAATATGAAATCTAGAGGGTAGAGTGGGAAGAGGCTGGACCACTGAGACAGAGGGAAGCGCAGGGGAAGGGCCAGCAGCAGGAGGGAGCAAGGTGTGGTCCTGGTGGACAGTGTCCAGAGCTTGGAGATGTAAGGGGGGGTGGGTGGTATCTAGAAATGGGGATGGAAAAATAGGTAGGAAGGCACTTTTAGTGACTTTAGGTAGTACACATTTTATCCTAAGGGCAATAGGAAGCCTCCAAAGAGGTTTGAGCTAGAGAGAGCCCAAGCCAACTTACTTGCACTTTGGAAAGGTCACTCTGGGTGGAGGGTGAGGAAGGGTTGGAGCATAGCCCAACTGGACAGTTGCAGTAATTCATATGGGCCAAGGCCAGGTGGCCATGGCCTTGCTTAGGAGTGAGGCAGTGGGGACAGAGAGGAGTAAGTAGATTTACAAGACCTTTGAGAGGTAGAATTAAGAGCGCCTAATGGTTAATCTGCTGTGAGGTAGGGGAGGCAAAGGAAAGTCAAAGCTCATCCAGATTTCTGGCTTGGGTAACTGGGTAGATGGAGGTGTCGTTTGTGGAGCACGGGAGCTCTGGAGGTGAGTAGCTCCCATGCAGGATGGGGGTGAGGGGGTGGTGAGTGCAGTTTGGGGGTTGAGTCTGAGGTACCTGTGGCAGGTGTGCATGCGAGTTTAGAGCTCTGGCCTGGAGATAATGGTCTGAGAATCATTCACTCAACTCATCAGGTAGGTGGTGTGCCCTGGGCCAGGGAGGTGGTGACTGGGGGCCTGGGTGTGGCTGTGATGACCTGCAAGCTGAGAGTGTATGGAAGGGTGCCCATTGCTGCTGAGGACCAGGGACATGAATGGCTTGGATGTCTGGTGTGCTGTGGTTCTCACTGGATTCCTCTGTGTTGGAGGCCTGCACAGGGCATGGTGGACTCTGGCTAAAGCTCGGGGAAGGAGGTGCAGTGGGAGAGTCAAGGCAGCGGGATAGTGTGGTGGGAGCAGAGGATCTGCCAGTTCCCATAGGAGATATTTGAAGCCCTTTCACCCTCCCAAGGCCCCTGATTGCTGGACCACATGGTCCCTGCCCTTAGAGAGTTGGGCACATAGACACACAAATTGTCCCCTGAGCTGCCAGCTAGAAGCTTTTTCATCCAGGTCCCGTATGGCCTCCTTTGTGAAGCCATTCCTGACTCCACGGACAGAAATAATCACTCCTTACCATGGGACCATATAGTATTTTGTGTGCAAATTTTATAGTTCTTGCTCCCCTGTTCTACAATTACTTGCTTCTATGTCTGGCGCCCCTGGAACACAGGGACCTGGTCCAGTCCCCTTTGCAGGCCCAGCATATGTCTCAGCCGATGGCTGTAATGAAAGGAGGGCTCTCATGAGCAGAAGAAGTACTCAAGGCTAGAGAAGTCGAGCTGGCCCTTGGAAAGGGTGGGAGAGGAGGGTGCTTGGGGAAAAGACCAGGGTGGAAGAGAGAGATGGTATTGTGGGGGAGGGAGCTTTTGGAGGCAATTGCCTGGTCCTGAATTTCTAGGTCTGACATTGTTATGCTGGTATCTATTGGTTGTGAAGGAAACCAAAATATTTCTCCCTAAAATACTGAGGATTGTTAAGTTAAAGAGACTGAAAACACAGGGAAACACTCTGCCTCAGCCTCTCTCTGCCTCATGGCAGGACATAAGCGCTTCCTTGCTGGAGACAGCGCTTGCTTATCAGCCCAGAGAAGGCACCGGCAGGCACCAGAGAAATGTGGAAACAGATTTTATCATCTTCCCACATTTCCCCGCCTTTTAAAAGACTGGAACTGCTCTCTCCTTTGTCTTGTTACTATATAGGATTTACAGCTTTTTGTTGAAATACTATTTAAGCAAAGCCCCAAAGCCACTTCTAAACTGAGGCCTGTCCTGTGTGATGGGCAGAGCGCGCTTTAATACACTCCTGACTGTTTTTCTTTTGTTAATCTGGCTTGTGTTTTCAGGAGAGTGTCTCAACTAAGAGCCTAAAAGGAAAAGAAAAGAAATTATGTTTTCTCTCCTCCATTTTCAAAGGTCTTTTATGTTACTTGTTCAGGTTTCTTAGGATCTTTTCTGGCATGAGTAAATCTATCTATGCAGTAATGCCTATATAGCTAGAATAAAGATTTTAAAAAACCGAATGAGTTAAGTACAGAATTTCTTTTAAGCCACATTCTTACCTTTAAGTTCCAGCTGCAAGTCCACAGCAAAAAGTCCCGACCAAGGGTCAGTGGTCACAGAAAGAACATTCCAGGAAGCAGGGCGGGGTTCCCTGCTCCCCTGTGTGGCAATTGCAAAGGCTCAAATTACCCTTGCCTCAGAGGTTCAGGGTGCTCAGCAGGTAGCAGGCACTTTTGGAGGCTCTCAGAGTCAGTGTGGGAAGCTGGAGCCATTACTGGAACTAAAACCACCTACAGACACAAGCCCCTGGCCTGGGGGTGGGGGAACTCCTCTTCTCCTGCTGCTCCTGCAATGCTTTTCAGTGGGGATAATGTCCCTCTAGTGTCAGGTGAGATCTTGGGCAGTTCCCATGTCCCTGTTAATTAATTGACAGTAATACTGTTACTTTACATGAGAACGGTAGTGATTCTGCATTAGATTTTAATCTTGGATCAATGCTTCAGTTTTCATCAGAGGTGAGACTTCTCCTGCCCCTTCCCACTCGAAGGCCTAGACTAGATAACAGAATGGAATTGGTTCTGCTCTTTGTGTGCACCCCACCTCCGCCCTCACTCACTGGCTACAGGTTTGAGCCCTGATAGGCCACAGATGGGAAGAGGAGAAAGGGGAAGGGGATAGGAAATTGCTAACATGGCTGGGAGCTTTTTGTGACCTCTGACCTAGCAGATACCTGAAGCTGAGTCTTCTCTTGTGGGACGTTTTGGTGTCTGCTTTGGAGATTCCCAGACCTGTGCATGCTCGTTGGCTGTTCTTGTGCCTTGGGTACACGTGTCCCAGCCAGAGGCTGTCCTCTCAGCTCTGGGCTCACTGTCAGGCAGCCCCACTGGGGCCTCTCCCACGTGGCCCACACTGGTCTGTGGGAAGCACCCGGTCCCGCAGGGCAATGACAACTCCACGGTCCTGTCTGATTTCCTGGATTTCCCCAATGAGATTGAGAGCCTGGAGTCCACAGGGCTCCTGTGGTGCGGAGCACCCCAATCCTCTCGCCCCAAAACCCACACTCTCTGGGTTGTAGACGAGGGAGATAGCATCTCGCCCATCCCTCCCATCTCCTGGCTTAGGGACACACAGCACATGCACAATCCCTCGCCAGAGGTCTCTTCCCAAATCGTCTCTCCTTTCCACACCCCAACACCTTTTTTATATATATTTTTTCTCTTTTATTTCAGAATATTTTGGGGGTACAACACTTTGGTTATATATGTTGCCCATGCACTGCCCATGTCAGAGCTACAATCATGGACATCCCCCAAAATGTGCGCCCTGCACCCATTCAGTGAGAGTTTTCCCATCCCTGCCACCCCCTGATGAATATTATAGCCATGTGTGAGATAAGTATTGATCAGTTAGTACCAATTTGATGGTGACTTGTTTTTCCATTCTTGTGATACTTCGCTTCGAAGAATGGGCTCTAGCTCCATCCAGGATAATACCAGATGTGTTAATTCACCGTTGTTTTTTATTGTTCAGTAATACTCCATGGTATACATACACCACTTTTTATTAATCCACTCGTGTATTGATGGGCACCTGGGTTGTTTCCACATCTTTGCAATTGTGAATTGTGCTGCTATAAACATTCGCGTGCAGATGTCTTTCTTATAGAATGTCTTTTTTTCCTTTGGGTAAATACCCGGTAGTGGGATTGGTGGATCAAATGGTAGTTCTACTTTTAGTTCTTTGAGGTATCTCCATATTACTTTCCATAGAGGTTGTACTAATTTGCAGTCCCACCAGCAGTGTGTGAGTGTTCCTCTCTGTCTGCATCCCCGCCAATATTTGTTGTTTTGGGACTTTTTGATACGTGCCAATGTCACTGGAGTTAAGTGATATCTCATTGTGGCTTTGATTTGCATTTCCCTGATGATTACAGAAGTTGAGCAATTTTTTATATGTTTGCTGGCCATTTTTATGTCTTCCTTTGAAGTTTCTGTTCATGTCCTTTGTCTATTTTTTAATGGGGTTGTTTGATTTTTTTCTTGTTGATTTTCTAAGTTCTGTATAGAATCTGGTTATCAGCCCTTTATCAGATGTGTAGCGTGCAAATATTTTCTCCCATTTTGTAGGTTGTCTGTTCACTCTAGGGATAGTTTCCTTGGCTGTGCAGAAACTTTTTAATTTGATCAGGTCCCATTTATTTATTTTTGTTGCTGCTGTGATTGCTTTGAGGGTCTTCTTCATAAATTCTTTGCCTAGGCCAATGTCCATAAGAGTATTTCCAATGTTTTCTTCTGGAATTCTTATGGTTTCACGTCTTAGGTTTAAATCTGTTATCCATCATGAGTTGATTTTTGTGAGAGGTGAGAGGAATGGATCTAGTTTCAGTCTTCTACATGTGGTCATCCAGTTTTCCCAGCACCTTTTATTAAATAGGAAATCTTTTCCCCAGTGTATGTTTTTGTGGAATTTGTCAAAGATCAGATGACAATATGAGGTTGGTTTTATATTTGGGTTCTCAGTCCTGTTCCATTGGTCTATGTCTCTGTTCTTGTGCCAGTACCATGCAGTTTTGGTTACTATAGCCTTGTAGTATAGTTTGAAGTCTGGTAAATTGATGCCTCCCAATTTACTCTTTTTGCTTAAGATTGCTTTGGCTAGACGGGGTCTTCTCTGGTTCCACACGAAGCGTAGAATTATTTTTTCTAGATCAGCAAAAAATGATGTTGGTATTTTGATAGGGACTGCATTGATTCTCTAAATCACTTTAGGTAGCAAAGACATTTTTACAATGTTGATTCTACCTGTCCAAGAGCATGGTGGGGTTTTCCATCTGTTTACATCCTCTGCAATTTCTTTTCTCAGTGTTTTGTAATTCTCTCTATATAGGCCTTTCACCCCCTTAGTTAGACATGTTACTAAACATTACTTTTCTTTGGTGCTATTGTGAAAGGTATTGCGTCTTTAATTTGTTTGTCGGCTCGACCGTTATTGGCATATATGAAGGCTGTTGATTTGTGTGCATTGATTTTGTATCCTGAGGCTTTCCTGAATTCATTTATCAATCCAGTAATCTCTTGGTTGAATCTTTAGGGTTTTCTAGATATAATAACATATCGTCCTTGAAGAGTGAATGTTTGACCTCTTCTGCCCCCTTTGAACACCCCTGATTCCTCTCTCTCGACTGATTGCTCTGGCCAGGACTTCCAGCACTATGTTGAATAGAAGTGGAGATAGTGGGCAACCTTGTCTGATTCCACTTTTAAGGGGGAACTTTCAATTTTTCCCTATTCAGTATGATATTGGCTGTGGGTTTATTGTATATGGCTTTAATAATTTTGAGGTATGAGCCAATTGTACCTATATTGTTAAGAGTTCTTATCATGAAAGGGTGCTGGATTTTGTCAAAAGCCTTTTCTGCATCTATTGAAATGATCATATAATCTTTGTTCTTGCTTTTATTTATATGGTGAATTACATTTATAGATTTGTGTATGTTGAACCATCCCTGCATCTCGGAGATGAAGCTCACCTGATAGTGATGAATTATTTTTTTGATGTACATTTGAATTTGGTTTGCTAGGATTTTATTGAGAATTTTTGCATCTATATTTGTAAGGGATATTGGTCTGTAGTTTTCTTTTCTTGTTGTGTCCTTTCCTGGCTTTGGTATCAAGGTGAAATTGGCTTCATAGAATGAGTTTGGGAGGATTCCATCCTTCTGTATGTTTTTGAATAATTTCTGCAGTATAGGCACTAGTTCTTCTTTGTAGGTTTGGTAGATTTCAGGTGTGAACCCATCTGGTCCAGGACTTTTTTTGTTGGAGGATTTTTTATTACTGCTTCAATTTTGGTGCTTGATATTGGTCTGTTTAGGAATTCTATTTCTTCCTGATTGAGTCTAGGGAGGTAGTGTGTTTCTAAGAATTTGTCCATTTCCTCCATGTTTTCATGTTTTGGGGCATAGAGATTTTTGTAGTATTCAAATGTGATGTTTTGTATTTGCATAATATCAGTTGTGACCTCTCCTTTTTCATTTCTAATTGAGCTCATTAGAGTACTTTCCTTTCTGCTTCTGGTCAACTTGGCAAGTGGCCTGTCTATTTTGTTTATCTTTTCAAAGAACCAACTTTTCATTGTATTAATCTTCTGTATAGGTCTTTCATTCTCAATTTCATTTAATTCTGCTCTGATCTTGGTTATTTCTTTTCTTCTGCTGGCTTTAGGATTGGTTTGCTCTTCCTTTTCCATTTCCTTAAGATGATTCATTAGTTTACTGATTTGTGACATTTCTGTCTTTTGGATGTGAGCATTTAAGGTGATAAGTTTTCCTCTCACTACTGCTTTTGCTGTATCCCACAGATTTTGATAACTTGTGTCCCCATTATCCTTTAGTTTGAAGAATCTTTTGATTTGCATCTGAATCTCCTCCTTGACCCAATAGTCATTCAGCAACAGATTGTTTAATTTCCATGTTTTTGGATGAAGGTGTGAGTTTCTGTTGGAATTGATTTCTAATTTTATTGCGCTGTGGTCTGAAAAGATACATGGTGTGATTTCTGGTTTTTTTTAATTTGTTTAGATCTGTTTGGTGGCCTAGGATGTGATCAATTTTAGAGAAAGTTCCATGAGCTGATGAGAAGAACGTGTATTCAATGTTATTTGGGTGGAGTGTTCTATAGATGTCTGTTAGGCCCAGATGTTCTAGAGTCCTGTTTAGGTCCATTGTTTCTTTGCTTATTTTCTGTTTGGAGGATCTGTCCAGTTCTGTCAGTGGGGTGTTGAAGTCCCCTGCTATTATGGCATTGCTATTTATTATGTTTTCTAGATCTAGCAGTGTTTGCTTTATGTATCTGGGCACTCCTGTGTTGGGTGCATAAATATTTAGGATTGTTCAATCTTCTTGTAAGATTTTTCCCTTCACTACTATATAGTGTCCATCTTTGTCTTTCTTTACTTTTGTTGCTTTAAAGTTTATATCATCTGAAACGAGGATGGCTACTCCAGATTTCTTTTGGTTTCCATTAGCCTGGAAAATTGTATTCCATCCTTTCACCTTGAGTCTGAAGGAGTCCTTGTGTGTAAGATGTGTTTCCTGGAGACAGCAGATACTTGGCTTGTATTTTCTAATACATTCAGCCAGCCTATGTCTCTTCAATGGGCAGTTCAAGCCATTTACATTTATTGAGAGAATTGATATTTGGGGTAGATTTCTATTTATTCTGTTGGGTAGTTTCTTGTTCTGTTTTACCTCTTGAGTTGTTGTGAAATCTGGGTTCTGAAGTTTTAGCTTTGGGTAGTTTTACATTGGTGGGTGTCTGTTGTGCTAGTTAGCGTACAGTGCAGGTCTAAACACTTTTTGCAGGGTTGGTCTGGACTTCACAAATTCTATCAGTGATTGCTTGTCTGGAAAAGTCTTTATTTCTCCCTCATATAAGAAGTTTAGTTTGGCGGGATAAAGAATTCTGGATTGGCCATTATTTTGTTTTAGAAGACTGAGCATGGGTCCCCATTCCCTTCTGGCTTGTAAGGTTTCAGCTGAGAAATCTGCAGTTAATCTGATAGGTTTCCCTTTGTAGGTTACCTGCTCTTTTCACCTCACAGCTCTGTGTTTACTTTGGTCAGTCTAATAATTATGTGGCATGGTGAATGCCTTTTCACATTGAGTCTCGCAGTAGTCCTGTGTGCTTCTTGTACTTGGATATTGAGATTTCTGGCTAGGCCATGGAAATTTTCCTCTATTATTCCTTCAAACAGATTTTCCAGCCCACACGAATTTTCTTCCTCTCCCTCAGGGATGCCTATGATCCTTATGTTTGGCCACTTTATATAATCCCACATTTTTTGTATGCTTTGTTCATGCCTCTTGTTTTTGTGTTCTTTCTCTTCGACTGATTTATTTAGCACATACGAGTTATCTTCCAGCTCTGAGATTCTTTCCTCTGCGTGATCCAGCCTATTCTTAAGGATTTCCACTGTGTTTTGTAGATCCTTGAATGCCTCTTTCATTTCTAGAATTTCTATTTGATTTTTCCATAATACTTCTATTTCTTTAGAAAATTTTTCATTCATTTCTTGCATTTTTCTTGTGGTTTCTTTGTGCTGGGATTCAATTTTCTCTTGAATTTCATTGAGCTTTCTTATAATCCATAAATGAAATTCCTCTTCTGTCATTCTACCCATTTCATTTGAGTTGGTATCTGCTGCTGAGGAACTAATGATTTTTTGGGGGGGTGACTTTTCACTCTGATTTTTCATGTTTCCTGAATTCTTTCACTGATTTTTTCTCATCTGGCCTCTTGGTCAAGAGCTGGGGGTGTTAGGGCTGGTTTATGGCCCTGTCTCCAAGCCCCTGAGGTTTGTTCCTTGGCAAAGCCAGGGAGAGGAGTAGTGGTCTGTATTGCCGTAGGTGTATTTTAGCATGTTTGGTGGATCTCTTGGGTTATTTCCAACCTGTTGTCTTCTCCTCTTCCCGATGGAGTGTGGTGCGGTTGTCCTCCGAGCTTGAGCTCTAAGCTGGTGAATTGTATTTGAGGGTATGAATCACAGCTCCCTAATAGCTAGGTATTCTGTTGTGCCGGTGGCAGACTGTGATCCCCCAGGTGGGGTATGAGAAAGCCCCAAGCTTTGGGAGGGGCCTTGTAGCTCCTAGGGGTTACTTTGACCCTGCTCCTCCTGAGGTGTGGGCAGAAACACAATTGCTTTTGGCTGCAGTGCAAGAGCTGAATTGGGACAATTCTGTCAAAGTTCAGAGCTTGCTTATCCAGCCGCGTGTGTCTGGCCCTCTGACGTGCATCTCCATGTGACACTGGATGTTAGGGGGATCTCCAATTTTGCACCCCTTTTCCACCACTAGACCCCAAGGTGAGGCAGGTGAATGTCTCTATCCCCAGAAGTCTCCACCAGGGGAATGTTCCCACGATGGGGGGAGGGGAATAGTGGCCACTGGAGGCAGTCGTGGATCAAGCGAAATTCCCTAATGAAGTGGGCAGGGTTAGGGGGAGCTGCACCGATTCAGCCTGTGGCTCTTGAGGCATTCAGTTGCCATGAGAACTGGTACTTATATGAAATGAGTTACTGTAACCAGCAACCTTTAAAATGACCGATCTCTGGGGTACAGGAGGGCTGGGTGGGACCTGAAGAGCAGGCACTAGGACCAGCACGTAGCAGACTTGTAGGAAGCCAGAGCCGGGATAGCAGGAACAAGATGAGTGGCTGCAAACCGTTTCCAGTACACAAAGGCTCTCTCCACCACAGTTCCGGGATCTCGTCCCACCTGGAACCCATGGATGCAGCTGTCCCTGGCCACCAAGGGCAAATCCTGTCGTGCCCAGGGCAAAGGGCCCCGGGGCCAGGGGTGCGGTGGAGCTAGAGGCCCGGCTCACAGCTCCAGACGGGAGGCTTTACAGATGGCTGCCGCCGCCAGCCTGGCGCACAGCAGGGCCCAGGTCGCGCTGTCAACGCCGCTCTTCTCAGCCGGCCTGGGTCCCATGGAGGCAATTGCCGGCAGCCCCTAAGGGCGTGTCCCGCTGTCCGTTCAAGACCTGTGCCCAGGTCCGGCTGACTTCCAGTGACTCGGTGCCGGCCTGCGGGTTCCTGGCACTGTCCCGGGAAGCTGTACCCCCACCCGGTCTCCACCCGGCCCTGAGCGGTCCCTGTATAGTGCAGCTGAGAGTCCCGTGTGGCTCTCGCAAGCGCTTGCTCTCCACAGAGCCTGCTGTCTCCAGCAGCAGCTTTGCCCGGACCTGCGCTTGTCCCTGACCGAGTGGATGGAACGTCTGTGGGGAAGGTGCGTGACCGCTTGTAGGTCAGGTCACACTGCACCGACCTGGCGAGTGTGTCCTTCCCGTGCTCTGGGCTCTATTTTATTCCCTGCACTCTCTGATCTTTGTGAATGAATCTCCCCGTCACCTGTTTTCTTGGGCTGAGTGTCCCACGATGTTTCTCTGTAAATTCAGTGCCGTTTTCGGAGTGAGTGATCCGCACGCAGGCAGCCGGTGGCGTTTTTCTCCTTCCCTGGGAGCGGGGAGGTGGGAAGACTTTATCAGACTGCCATTTTTCAGCCCTCCTCTTTTGTATATTTTTGACCTGAATGAGAGGTCCAAGATGCAATAAGCAATTTCTTGATGATTTTCTCTTAAATTGTGGGTATGGGAATTCTATCTCATACTAATTTTGGTAGTTAATATTTATTATATTGGTTCCTAAATCCTAACCAAGGCAAGAAGTGTCCTATTTTTAACTTTGTAAGTTACAAAAGTGGCAAACACACACGAGGTGTCAAATAAATGTACAGAAAATGAATTTTCAGTAAATGAACAAGACTGCACAGGGGCACCCAGACCAAGAGAGAAGACCCCAGAAGTCCATTGTGCATTCTATTAGCTCCTCCCTTCAGGAGTCACCCTGATCCTGACTGCTGGTTGGTGTTGCCTCCCACCTTTTTTTTTTTTTTTTTGGTGATGTCTGTTCTTGAACATTATATTGAACCAGATGAAATTGCTGGCATTCAATTATTTTTTGCACTTCAAAATGTCAATTTAATCTGATTCAATCTAATATAAATAAAATAAGATGAAATTATACTGTGCCTGTATCTGTCTTTTGCTCAGTATTGTGTGTATGAAAGTCATTCATGTTGCATGTAATAATTATTTTTGTTTTATTTTTCCATGGTATTGAGAAAGGGGGAATAATGAGCCCAGGGGATCTGGTGGAGCACTGAATTTGTCTGCTACTCAGCTTTAGAAAGCACTGCCAGTTTTACTAAGTGGTTGTGCCTATTTGCTCACCCATGATATCATATATACCAGCATCAATAGAGCATGAAAATTTTAAGATGATACCACTTATAATAGCATCACAAAGCATCAAATATCTAGGAATAAATCTAACATAGGATGTGTAAGACTGCTATACCAAAAGCTACAAAAGCTAATTGAGAGAAAGTTGAAAATATCCAAATAAATGGAGGGATATACTATGTTTTTACATTGAAAAACTCAATTATGTAAAGATGTCAATTCTCTTCAAATCGATCTATAGATTCAATGTCATCCTTATCAAAATCCTAGCAAAATTTTTTTCTAGAATAGAATTGACAAGCTGATACTAAAACATATATGGATATGCAAAGAACCAAAAATAGTCAAGACAATCTTGAAGAACAGCAAAGCTGGAGAACTTATACTAGTTTGATATCAAGATTTATTTTAAAAGTACATTAATTAAGACAGTGTGGTATTTGTGCAAGGATAGACGAATAGACCAATGAAACAGAGTGGAGAGTCCAGAAAGAGACCCACAAGTAAGCAGCCACTTGATTTATGATGAGGGTGGCACTGCAATGGAGGGGAAAAGGGCAGCCTTTCCAGTAAACAGTGCTGGGTCGATGGGATGTCCTGTTGAAAAAAACTTGAGTCTTCACCCCATTGTGTGCCATACATAAAAATCACTTCTGGGTGGATTGTAGATCTAAATGTGAGAAGTGAAACAATAAAGCTTTTAGAATTTTAGAAGGAAACATAAGAGAATATTTTTATGACCCTTGAGAAGACCAAGATTTATTAAACAGGTTAAAATAAGCACTCACTATGGAGGAAAACAATCATAAAATGGGATTAAATTAAAATGAAGAACACCATTCATCAAAAACACCATTAATGGAGTAAAAAAGAAGCTACAAAGTGGGAGAAGATATTTGTGACATACAAGTTAACAAAAAATTCATATCTAGATTATACAACGCACTCGTACAAATCCATGACTGACAACCCAATAGAAAAATGGGCAAAAGATTTGAACAGGTACTTGCAAATGACAATGTGACCAGTAAGTGCATGAAGATGCTAACACCAGTAATTACCAGAGAAATAGTTAAATCAATTAATTGAATTGACCAATTTAAATAAATTCTACTCAAAATTAAATCCAATACTACTACCTAACAACCAGAATGTCTAAAATCAGTCAGGATATACCAAATTTTGGTGGTGATGGGAAGCTGGGATCCATTTACAGTTTTATCTTTTCTTTCTGCTTATTTTCCCACATTTTCTATTGAATTTATGTTTCTTTGTAATCAGAATACAAGATATTTTCCTCCAGAGCAGATGCTTGTTTTCTTAATGCTTTGCAGCTCAGCATCCAACACCAAAGGACAGGAAGAACTGAAAGATATATCTGAATGTATCTGGCAGGTTTTAGACTGGTTCCTCAGAGGGCATGGGGCGATTTCATAGACCAGATTGTGAAGGGTAATTTCAGGGGCCAAATGATTTCTGAAGGAAGAGCTTCAGCAGGACAGACTCTGGGTTGGTGCATCTCAGCAGAGTGTGGTGACTTTGACATGGGGTGGCACATTGTCCCACTGAGCTGTAATAGTTTGGCAGGCCAGTGAGAGGGTCTTAGTGGCTGCTTTTCTTCTGCCTCAGTTCTTCCAGGATTTCCTACTCTAATATACTTCTCTCCAGAAATTGTCACAATTCTTGGCCACCCAAATACACATCCTTAGGCACATCTACCCAATGTGGATGTCAGCCAACCCAAGGGGGGTTTTTTGACACTATAGTTGTTGTTCTTCAAGGTATCCACTTTCCAGTAAGCAGATTACCTTAGTTTATCATTTATTAGCTTCCTTTCTTTAAGTTAAAAATCTGTCTTTTTAGGGTATTAATGATGACATAATATTATGTCTCACTATATGACTGGCACTGTTCTAGGAATTTCACATTTTTACTGTTTCATTTAGACCTTTAGCAGCCCTGTGAGGTGGCTGCTATTGTGGCTCCCTGTTATGATGACACTGAGGTATTTCGGGGGAAAACAGCTTGCTCCAGATCACAGCAGCAGAGCTAGGATTTGAACTCCCAGCAGGCTGCTTCCCTAGCTGAGGCTTTTGAACACCACATCACTCTCCATTTTAAGCCCATCTTCTGTAGCTCCATTTTCTGGTGAATGCAGAGCATGAGAACTATTCCTTGCTGGGTCACTTCCCTTGGCAAGACTTCCAGGCTGCATTTCTGGAGGCAAAGGGCCTCAGCTGTTTCCTCACAGCAAGCCTATTCCTGAAGCCCCACCCCACATGCCTGAAGGAGCTCTGGGCCACATCTTTGAAGCAGTTATAAGTCATTTCATCCTCTATGGAAATTATTCACTTATCCTTGGAGTCTCATCTGTTAAGGGCAAAGGGAATTTGATGGTTCAGGGTGTGTAGCAGTAGCAGTTTTTAAAAACTTTTTTTTGTTGTCAAGGTCATCTGAAATTTATTCTTGTCTTTTAAGTGGCTGACAATCCCACGCACCTTTCAAAATTAATGGCATATTTTATGTTTACTGTTTTAATTCATTTTCATTTAAAGGATTAACTAAAGGAAAAGCTACAAATGCATTTCTGTCTGTCTCTGTAATTACTTACAGTTGGCGTTTAAAGGCAAGTGGTGTATCACCAGGAAAGGAAGTTGGGGTCCAGGTCCTGGTTTTGCTGAAAGGGCCTTTAACCAGCACCCGTCTTCAGGCTATCTGAGTACCTCCACCCTGGGTTGACTGGCAGGGTAGACTGGCCCTACCATCCAGGTGTATGGCCACATCTCGGCAAAGCAGCGGTTCCTACGTTACTGTAGCTTTCTTATCCAATCAATAACTCATTTTCTGCTAACACCCTGTCAGGGCTCTGATTCGTGAGTTTGCTTTTGATAGTATTGACCACACCTAGGTATAGAATCAGGGTTGGATTTCTGCTCTCTGGGGACAAGTGCACACAGGGTGAATTCATTCCCCAGAGTGACTGAATGAGCACCCTTCCATGAAAATCAAGCCACAATGAGAGGACCACATGCTTTCCTCATTTCCTGTGAGATTAAGGGGTCTCCTTGGGGATGGCTACTAGTTTAAATATTTGCTTCTGGCATCATGATACAGTTACAGAAAGCCAGAAAGTGCTGGAGGCAGATGGCGGGGGTGGCGTTGGGAATTCTATAAAAAGATGGGGAAGGGCCCAAAGGAATGTCCCCTCAGAAATAAGAGAGGGAAGAAAGAGATACTGAGATTTCCATAGTAGACTTGTGAGTACTATCATTCATTCAGTCAGCATTTATTGATCACCAGGCACTGTGTTAGGCACTGAGAAAACAAAGAAATAAGAGCTTTGTAAGATCTTTATATGATTTGTGGAATTTAGCACTTGTGTGTTTTGCTGCTTCCCACTTTATTTACTTACAGTGATGAGATACAAAAGTCCTAAAACAAAAGAGCCTGTAACCCCAGTCTCAGGGGCAGGTGGAAGCGGAGTGCTGGGCAGCGTTTCCCTTTGTGCAGTCCTGAGCAGACAGAAAGGCAGGAGGTTCAAGCAGGGGTGACAGCTCTGAGGAAGAGAAGGATGTGGACAGTTCTGGGGGCCAGTTTAGGGGCAGGTGTGCTCTCGTTGTCTCTCCTCTCTCAAATCTGCCCTCCAAGCAGCAACCAGAGTTATCTTTCTAAAAACCTCCCATGGCTTCACCCTGTACATAGCAGGGGTCAGCAAACTTTCTCTGTGAAAGACCAAACAGTGACTGTTTTAGGATTTGTCTATCATACGGTGTCCGTTGCAACTACTAATTCTGTCACTGAAGTGTGAAAGCAGGCATAGACAATACTACACAGGTGGACGTGGCTGTGTTCCAGTGAAACTTTATCTACTAAGATAGGCTGTGAGCTGCAGTTTACTCACCTGGTATATAGAATAAAGAGGAAACTCTTGAACTTGAAATCAAAACCACTTTCAGTAACGTTTTTCCTCCTTTACCTCTGGCTTTGCTTGTTGTCCATCCTCACGTGGCTGGCTCTGATCTTAAAGGCCTCTACGTCACTGTTAATGTTTTTTTCTTTTTGTAACAACTTTATTTAGATATAATTCATACGCTATACAATTTACCCACTTAAAATGTACAATTCAGTGGTTTTTAGTATATTCAGAGAGTTGTGCCACAATCCATTTTAGGACATTTTTATCACCCTCAAAGGAAAGGCCTTGCCCTTTAGATGCCATCCTCCAGTCCCTGCTCCCCAGCCCTAGGCAACTGCTGATCTGTTCTTTGTCCCTGTAGATGTGCCTATTTGGACATTTCATATAAATGGAATTACACAGTATGTGGCCTTTTGTGACCTTGCAATTTCAATTTTGTAATCTTTTCAAGGGTCATCCATGTTGTAGTATGTGTCAATACTTCATTCATTTTTAATGGGTGAATGCTATTATTGAATGAATACACCATGTTTTGTTTATCCATTCATCAGTTGATGGACATTTGGGTTGTTTCCTCCTTTTGGCTATTATGAGTAGTGCTTCTATGGACATTTGTGTACAAGTTTTTGCCTAGACAGATCTTTTCATTTCTCTTGAGTATATACCTAGGAGTGGAATTGCTGGGTCAAATGGTAACTCCATTTAACTTTTTTGGGAACTGCCAGACTATTTTCCCAAGCAGGAGCACCATTTCATATTCTTACTAGCAGTGTATGAAGGCTCTAATTTCTTCACATCCTCCACTAACACTTGTTATTATCTGTATTTTTTATGATAGCCATCCTAGTGAGTATGAACTGGTGTCTCATTGCGGTTTTGATTTGCATTTCCTCAATGACTCATGATGCTGAGCATATTTTCAAATGCTTATTGGCCATTTCTATATTTTCTTTGGAGAAATGTATATTCAAGTCCTTTGTTCATTAAAAAAAAAGACTTATTCTTAAGTTAGGTAATTACATGTAGCGCTAGCTACTGGTGGAGAGGCCTGTGTAGGGGAGGAACAGTTGGAGGGGTTGCTGGGTGAGGAAGCCTGGGTCAATGTGAAGAGAAGCTGTAGGTGCTGGTACTACTGGAGTTTACAAGGCAGCCAGTGGAGGTAGAGGTGGGTAAGGTCTTGGTCAGAGAGGAGTTAAGTCATGGAAGCTCTTAATGAGGACACTGACCAGGCAGATGGAAGAGGTGGTGGAGGAGGTGTGGGGGAGGGGCTCGCAAAGACAGGTATACTGCCCATGGCTGGTGACTGAGGGCGATTTTTTCCTTTTTTTGGTGAGACAGGGCCTGAAGTGCAGTGGTACAGTCATAGCTCACTGCAGCCTTGAACTCCTGGGCTCAGCCTCCTGAGTAGCTGGGACTATAGGTGTGAGCCACCAGGCCCAGCTGATTTTTTAATTTTTTTGTACAGACAGGGTCTTGCTATGTTGCCCAGGCTGGTCTTGAATCCCTGGCCTCAAGGGATCCTCCCATCTCTGTCTCCCAAAGTGCTGCGATTTCAGGTGTGAGCCACTGCACTTGGCCCTGAGGGCAATTTTGTATCAAACCTGTAGCAGAACTTATACAGGTGTGTATGGGTTTTGCATCTCCTGTTTGTTCCATGCATTGGTG
The DNA here is from genome assembly GCA_023783475.1 of Daubentonia madagascariensis. Taxonomy (NCBI): domain Eukaryota; kingdom Metazoa; phylum Chordata; class Mammalia; order Primates; family Daubentoniidae; genus Daubentonia; species Daubentonia madagascariensis. The sequence continues at coordinate 6,272,074 of JAKFHU010000661.1, read as the reverse complement.
GAGGTGGAGGTGGCTCATGTGGCCTGACTGTGACTTTTTTCTCAGCTCTCATCAGTCTCACGCATCTGACTAAATGGCAAGGCAGAAAGTGAATAAGAGTCGTCCATATATCCACACACATCTGAGGTCTTGCTTCAAAGTGAGAGGCTGGGCCGTTAACGACTTCCATATGCTTATGCAAGAGGTCAGCATCATCCTCAGCCAGCTGTGGGCCGTGGGCCAGCTTCTGCCGTCCTCTCTGCCTGTCATCAGCTGCTCTTGGCACTTTTTCTGGTTCATGAGGACTATCTAGATTTTTCTTCTGCTTTCTCTTTTCCTTCCTCTTATTCTCTGTATCTTGCAATATTTTTTCTTTCCATGGATGAAAGAAATATGAAGGATTGGTATAAGTTTTGCCATTTTTAAATTGGGCTGTTTATCCTTTTTACTGAGTTGTAAGAGTTCTTCATATATGCTAGATACCAGTCCCTTGTCAAATATATGATTTAGAAATATTTGGTCCTATTCTGTGGGTGTTTTTTTTTTCACTTTCTTGATAGTGTCCTTTGAGGCACAAGTTTTTAAATTTTCATGAAGCTCTGTTTACCTATTTTTTATTTTGTTGTTTGTGCTTCCTTTGAGGGAGAACATCAGCACAATACCAAAATTTATACTGTTAATCTTTCTCCCAGCCTTCCTCAGTGGGACCTGTGGTCTTTTACCAGGGTCCCTGTGCACTGAGGAAAAGGAAATAATTAGACCTTTGGGGGACTACTGAAAACACCAGCTCTGAACTGACACTGTGTTCAGGAGATCCAAAATGTCAGTGTGTCCCACTAGTCTCAGTAGAGGCTTACAGAGGTCAGATGATTAATGGAGTTTTAGCTCAGACCCATCTCACGGTGGGTCCGGTGTGTCCCCGAACCCATCTGGTGGCTATTTCCCAGTTCTGGCATGCGTCATTGGCATAGACATACTCAGCAGCTGGCAGAATCTCCACGTTCGTTCCCTGACCTGTGGAGTGAGGGCTGTTACGGTGGAAAAACCAAAAGCAATGCCACATTCCTGGAGGGATTGCAGAGATTAGTTTCACCATCAGGGATCTGAAAGATGCAGGGGTGGTTATTCCTAACACATTCCCATTCAAATTTTCTTTTTGGCTTGTGCAGAAGATAGATGGATCTTGGAGAATGCCAGTGGATTATCATAAGCTTAACCAAGTGGTGACTCCATTTGTAGCTGCTACAACAGATGTGGTTTCATTGCTGGAGAAAATTAACACACCCCTGATAGCTGGTATGCAGCTATTGATCTAGTAAATTCATTTTTATTCATCCCTGTCCAAAAGGCCCACCAGAAGCAGTTTGCTTTCAGCTGGCAGAGCCAGCAGCACACCTTCAGTGTCCTACCTCAGGGGTACGTCAACTGTCCAGCCCTGTGTCCTAATTTAGTTCTCAGAGACCTTGATTACCTCTCCCTCCCATGAGATCTCACACTGGCCCATTACATGGATGTCATTATGTTGATTGGACCTAGTCAGTGAGCAGTAGCAACTACTCTAGATTTATTGGTAAGACATTTGCATGTCACAGGGTGGGAAATAAATCTGCCTGGAATTCAGGGGGCTTCTACTTAAGTGAAATTTCAAGGGGTCCAGTGGTATGGGACATAGTAAGATATTCCATATAATGTGAAGGATACAAACAAAAATGAAAAGTAATACTGACTAGGCCTCTTTGGATTTTGGAGGCATCGTCTTCCCCTTTGGGTAAGTTACATGTGTTACATGTTCTGGTTCATTTACTGAATGATCTGAAAAGCTGCTATGTTTGAGGGGGACCCAGAACAGGAGAAGACTCAGCAATGTGTCTAAGCTGCTGTGCAAGCTGCTCTGCCCCTTGGGCCATATGATCCAGCAGATCCAGTGGTGCTTTAAGTGTCAGTGGCAGATAGTGATGCTGTTTGGAGCCTTCGGCAGGTCCCTATAGGTGAATCACAGCACAGGTCTTTAGGGTTTTGAAGCAAGCCCCTGCTGTCTTCTGCAGATAATTACTCTCCTTTTGAGAGATAACTCTTGGTCTGACCTTGGGTATTGGTATAGCCCAGACACTTAAGCATGGTTCCCCAAGTTACCTTACAACCTGAGCTGCCCATCATGAACTGTTATCTGAACCACCAAGCCATAAAGTTGGGCATGCAGAGCAGCACTGCATCATCATGTGGACACAGCGTGTATGTGACTGGGCCTGAGCAGGCCCTAAAGGCACAATGGCATATTACATGCCAGGCTCCGAGTGTTTCCCACCTGAGCGGCTGCATGCCATGTGTCAGGCAGCAGGGTGTGGTGGGCTAAGAAGGGGGACTTCTCTCTGCAGCTGAAGGCCCTCCCGGCGTGGCTGGCAAAGGCAAGGGCAGAGCTCATACTACTGAGGGGCAAATCAACCAATCCCGTATGTGCTGCCACTGCAGTTCCTCACCATTACCAGCCCCATGTGCACCCTGTATTCACCTGACCTCCCAGCTTCTGGCTTCAGATGGAAGCTTTCCAACCACACAGAGCTCCCGGTTCCAGGTGGCACTCACACGGTACTAGGCTTTTCACGTGGGACCCAGAAGTGGGTCCGTCCTTACTGACACCCCCTAGAGTTGGAGTGTTGTTGCAGGTGCTCCTCATTCCCCACCCGTGTGCTTCCCTCTGTGGGCCCAGACCTGCTTCCGTCAGAGCACTGCCCTTGGGGACTGAGGCTCTGAGAGCACAGGTCTGGGAGCTGACACCTCCCTGGGGCAGCCCGCGTGCAGTGACTGATGCGTGGGACAGGAAAGCCCAGCTCCCGCCTCAAGGAGGAATGATCCCGGAGCTCCCCGAGGACCAGGCTGAGACTGGGGCTGGGCTAAGTCCATACACTCGCTTGGCTTCTTCCCTCCCATCCTGCCTCCCCGCTCCCTGATAGTTCTCTCCTGGGAGTATTTGCTAGATAAATCATTTGCACAGAAATCCTCACGCCAGGGTCCACTTCCAGGAACCCAACCCCAAGAGGATGGCACAGGTTTCCTGAGTGCCATGACAACGCAGCCTCATGGGATAGCCTGTTTGCAGTTTCCTGCTGGACTGCAAGCAGGGTGTGACTTGACATTCCACCAAATTCCACCTCCCTGGGACCTCAGTGGGGATGCTGAGAGATGTTTTGTGCTAGTTTCCTGGGCTCACAGACACGTGAGTTACTTTGGAGGGCATCTGAACTTATATTTGGCTGACACGACCTCCTTTGGGAAGCTACCCTGACCCACATCTCCCTGTACCCGTGCTGTTCCCTACTCCCCACTGCTGATACTGGTGGTGGTCAGGAATGTTCTTCACCACCTTGGAGCTTAGTGAGGCAGCCAGTGGCCTCCTGGTTAAGGACATGATGGATTCTGGAGTTTTAAGCCTATGGTGGACCATGCCCAACAAGTCAGTCCAGCTTTTTCTGCTAAACTCTGTACCCAGGCCTCACCTCTCTGAGTGGACACCACCAGTGACTGCTTCTGGGGGTCTAGTTACCCACAAGACCACAGCTATCCAGCGGTTCACTGGAGATGACCTAACACATGGAGAGCTGTCCATTAGCCACTCACAACCCTTCTTGGTCTTCATCTTCTTCTGGCTGGAGGCCCTGTTCCTGCTGCCACCTGAAAACTGCACCTTGTACTTGCTTTAGGGTTCCTGCCAACATGGCCCTTCTGTGCCCACCTGCTCTCTCCTAGAACCCCCAGCCTGCATGCACTTCCCAGGAGGTGCTTCCAGGTGGGGAAGTGGGTGAAGGAGCAGGTCCCACCTCAGGAGAACAAGAGCTCTGGTGACCTGGGACCTCCCTTGGCCTGGACAGCTGGATGTGCTTCCTCCACCAGCCTCAAATGGAGGCGGGCCTTTCGCCAGCACGCAGGCTCCTGTTCGTAGGAGTGTTCTTCATCTCTCTTTGGGAAGAAGACTGGGAGAGTCTGACAGTATCTAGACTTCTGGGACTTCTTTGTGATCTTCACAGATATGGATCCTCAGGGTGCCTACGTGCTCATCCACACAACATCCAGGTAAAACAGACCCAGAAACTCAACTTGAGGTTGGCTGCCTTCCTCAGGCAGGGTGGAAGGAAGATTGGACACATTTTTTATTTGTCTGAATTCGAGCCATCCTCTGGCTGAGCTTTCCTCACTTTCTCTCCCTAGTTAAGGCACAGATGAGTCAATTCAGTGATGGTCACCCGAGGCAGATGATTTATAGAAAGTGCTTTTTAGGATTTGGGAGAACTTGGTGTGGACACTCTTCCTTGAGTTTCCCAAGAACCAGCTGCCAACGTAAGGCAATGCCAGGACCTGGCCACATGTTCCCAAGATGTGGTGTCCCAGGGCACAGGCAGAGAGACTGCCTGGGAGGAGGGGGATTTCCCAGAGAGCTGCCAGGAGTCTCATGAAAGGCAAGGACTCTCTTGCTTTGCTTGTGGTGAAGATGGAGCATGGAATGGTTGATGATTCTCATGAAGAGGCTGCAGAATTAGTGAAGTGGAAGCCAAGGTGTGTTTGGAAGTCACTGAAATCCAGAGACTGGTGATGGGGTAGGGAGAGAGGGTGCCACCAGTGAGGGATGGCACTCACGTTGCATCCACTCTCCTAATGCGCCCTCTGAGGTGGAAGGTGCCAGCAGGCATCACCTCCTAGCCTGTAGTGCACTGGGACCGAGGGGGCCAGTGACCCTGAGGAAGATGACTGCCAGAAACCAGTCCACATTGCCAACAAAGATTCAGTCCTCAAGGGGGGCCTGTAAACAAGAGACAGCTGAGGACCCCTGGTTGTCTTAGACCCACTGGGTGTTCCCCCAAAGCCTGCTGCCCCCAGGCAATGCTGGGCCCTTCTTAGTGAGAAGAGCTCTCTGAGGAGCATTGCCTCTTTTTCCCAAGGAGGGATTCTGAAACTAAGTGAGAGGCAAGGCGTTATGATGTGCTGAGAGAACCCAGAAGATGTAGAAATTGGTGAAGGTGCTGCTGGCAAGGACAGGACATGAGAGAAGAGAGGACTCAAGGGGCTGTGATATCTGTGCCAGCCGTGCACGGTGGTCTCGGGGTATGCTGTGTTCTAGCCACAGCTGGGTTCGGGGTGTTTGTCAGCATTCATTTGGAAAACCACATTTGGCTTGACATTTTCTTGATTTTTGTTCCCTTCTTTCCTCCCTTTTCTCTCCCTCCATGGAGCAGGGTGGAATAGTGGTGGTTTGGGCATGTGGCCATAGTGCCTAAATCAGGCCTGGGTTGATGGGTGACTTCAGGGGCTCTGTCCGCAGGGCACGTCTGGCTGGGGGCTTCTCCTAAAACAGGGGTTAGCAAACAGCTTCTGTAAAAGACCAGGTAGTAAATATTTTGGGCTTTGTGGGTCACATATCCTTCTTTGTCATTGCTGTTATTTATATAACAGTCATTAAAAAATATAAAAACAGTTCATTCATAGCTCCCAGACATACCAAACAGCCGGATTTGGCCCACCAGCCACAGTGCCCCAAACTCTATGAGCCTAGACCCACAACCCATGAGTGGAGAGGGGGGCACCGATGATGCAGAAGAGGTAGGAGGGTCTTCTACTTAGAGTAAACCTCTTTGGAGAAGAAAGCTGATCATCAGATTCCTCTAATATAAACTCTAATTCCACCAAGCTGAAAAAAAATAGAGTAGGAACTGTTAAAAGGTAAACTTTGGCATATTAAAATTTTAATGCATTTATTTGAGCAGACAAGGTCTCATGAATCCAGCAGCTCCAAACCAGAGTGATTTGGTGCTCCTCCGAAGGAGCATAAGGGGAGAAAGCACGAGTGGGCAAGGGCAGGGCAGAGGGCATACTTGATTGGTTAAACTGGAGGAGTTAAGTGGAAAGTTCCCAGTTAGAGGTCAGCTGGTGGTTTCTGATTTTGGTTAAGACCATTTATGCTGGGTTGGGTTTTGGTTTGCTTCCAAACCCAGGGCACTGGGGCACCTCAGTCTCGTGGTCTCCCTGGTAATTATTTTAACAATGCCTAAAAAGGTTTAAGAATTTTTATTCCTGTGCCTAACCTTCCTGTCATTTGTTATTAGCATTCCCCATACTTGAGTTCAGGATATTCAAATTTATATGGACTAAAATTTGCCTCAGACAGATGTTTTGAAGGTCCATTAATAGCAAATCCCACACTAGTTTATTAGGGATAAAACAGGGACAGAGGCAGAGGGACACAGCCTTTGGTGCTGAGTAGGGAGCTCGATCCACTCCAATGAGGGTGGCCTACCTGCGGGAGGTGCAGTGGAGTTGGGCAGGATGGAGGGGGAATCTGTGGGGTGCCTAGGAGCCAGAGAAAGGCCCAAGAGGCCCATGAAGGGGTGGAGGGCAGAGCTGGGCTTCCCTCAACTTTGGGGAGGGGCAGTGTCTGCCCATGGCTCCCTACTGCTCACAGACATCTCCAGCACAAAGATGCTCTGATCCAGAGACCTTCTCAGGGAAGAGCTGCCTTTCTAAGCAGATTCCCACCCAGGATTTGTTGTTTTTCTTTTTCTAAGCAGGTTGTTAGAAAAGTTTTGGAATTTGTTACATAATCATAAAGGATCCATGGAACACTGAAATTGTTCTATGTGATAAGAGGAGTTGAATAAGTGCAAGATGCTGTCCCAAGAGGAGGCATATGTATCTACGCGATTCTGACAGTGGGGAGGGGGTGGTGCACCAGCCAGGGGCTGCGGGATCCCGATTTAACTGTGTCCACCTTGACCTGTCTGTGGGGCCGCTCCTCTCTCCTTGGTTCTTAGTCTTCTCATTCAAAATGTGAGATTGTTGAATGGTGTGATCTTTCTGATTCCTCTAATTCTTATCCAAAAATTCTAGAGTCATTCTAGAATGATTCTAACTTCCCATTGCTTTTTTTTTTTTTTTTTTTTTTTTTTTTTTGAGACAGGGTCTCTCTCTGTTGCCCAGGCTGGAGTGCAGTGGTGTCATCATAGCTCCCTGCAGCCTCCAACTCCTGGGCTCCAGCGATCCTCCTGCCTCAGCCTCCCGAGTAGCTGGAAATACAGGTGTGCACTGCCACACTTGACTAATTTAAAAAATTTTTTGTCTTGGCTGGTCTTGGAACAGCTGGCCTCAAGTGATCTTCCTGCCTCAGCCTCCCAAAGTGCTAGGGTTATAGGCATGAGCTACCATGCTGGCATCCATTGCTGCTTTTCATCTTCTTCTGAGTGAATGGTTCCAAAGTAAGTTACCCAGAAACATTTACAGTTTGATTGTCTATGACTGTGGTATATTTAGGAGTTTGTGTGTGTGTGAATAAGTAATGTGTGGTTAGAACAAATTTCTTTTGAATGTATCCATGACCATTGAAAATGTTAGATTATCTAGGATACATGGATGGTCATCTTCACCAACTTTATTTTATAGGATGGAATCAAAGATATTTTTAAATAGAATTAAACCATTAATTCTTCTTCATAGTACTTTAAATATTGTTTAAAAGGGCATAACAGAGCTTTATAAGAGAAAAGAACAGAAATATTTTCTGTGACTGAAATTTATAAAGAATATAAGAATGGAATTCATTTTACAATTAAAGCAAAAAGTATTTTACAACTTATAAAGGAAGAAAGGCAAGTTTTGCTTAGTTGTAAACTCCAGACCCATGGCCTGTATTCTTATCCATACCTCCTATATGCTCGGTCCTTACCATATTTGGAAGGGGGGTTATTATGTGTTTGCTATCTAAAGTTTTAGGTAGCTCCTGGAATGTGAACCTAACACATTTGGTGTGGGCGTTCACTGATAAAAATGCACTTGCTATTGAATCATGCTGGTTCAGTTCCCCATGCCTTTCCTCAGTGCAGCTCAGCACTCTGCATAAATATTATCCTAGTGTATTTGCATGTGGTTAATGATTTGCATGAGCATCTTAGAAAATAGAAAGGTGAAAGAACACAAAAAGGGCTTACTTTGTTATTGGGTAGAGGAGATAATTTTCTGTATGGTATGATTTAGTGATACAGAAATCACCCCTCCCATAAAATGTACCTTTCTGATATTTAAAAAAAAAATAATGCACTGATCATTGTATAACTTATGTAAATGATGGCAGATACTTTCTTGATACAGGTTTTTAAAAAAGAAACAACATTATTATATGTGTAGCTGAACAACTTGGCAATGGTGACAGTTTTGCTAGAAGTCCTTTTTAAGAGAAGTACGAAAAATGACTTTTTTCCCAGAGATATGAGATTCAAGTTTTTCTTAAAGTGCAGGAGGTACTGGATATTTTGTTTAATTTTTCCTTGAGCTAATTTAGGACGTTCTTTCTCTAAGAAGTCCATCTGAAAGAGAAAATCTTTCTCTGCGTTCCGGCCTTGTCTAGGGCACAGACATGGGCTCAGTTTCGTGTTCATCCCGAGTTCCTCATCACCCACTCCATTGCCCAGCTGTGGCCTTTCTCTTTGGTCTTGGGACCATCTAAGCTGGAGGCCTCCTGAGTCAGACCAAGCTCACCAGATTCCCTTCATGTTATCCTCTGCACCTCATAATCTAATGTCCAACGTAGTTGGACCATCCTCTGTCTCTCATTCTTGAACGTTAAGAATAAAAATGAATTCCCCTTTCACATTCTCCCTAGTGATCGCTTCTCATACTTTCTGCATCTCTTGTTCACTTTCTCTTGTGTTGAAGTTCTGCTCTTATTTATTTCTCTCTTTTCATGAATTTTGGCTCTGGGAGGCTAAACTGTTACTAGTGATGGAATTAAGTTAATGTTTGTTTTGCCTTAGGGCAGGTGAGTACATTATCATGTGGTATGTGTCTACATGAATGATCATGTAACTTAATTAAAAATTTTCTACCCAGAATTTGATTATATTTTGATGAAATGTTATCATAGTGGCATAGGATCCACAGATAGTGTGGAACAGCTCCAGATGGGAGGGAGGGTCTCTTTGTTTTAAGTGTCCTTGATCAGGGGGCTCAAATGGCTAAAATCTAGTACAAAAGTCCATGATAGACTCCCAAATTGCTCTCAGATTTCTGTGCGGAAGGTCAGGGTGCTTCCTGCCATCTTCTTCTGGTAGTCCTTGTCAAATTCTTCATTTTGAGCCACAGTAAAATAGTTCTTCCAGTCCCCAGGCATCCCTGAAACAAGGCAAAATCTCAGTGATTGCTGCAGGAGTACAGGGAGAAGTAAGCTTGTGCTCTTAGGACCCCAACAAGAATGGGGAGAAACAGGCAGTTTGCCTCTTAAAAATCGTACAGTGGTGTTGCCGGCAAGAGTGAATAATGGAACATGAAATATTACTGGGAAATCAAAGCAGGCCATGGGGCCCACAGAGTTACATTTGGCATCTTAGAATATAAATCTCATCTACCTTTCCTCATAAAAGGGGAGATGGAGTGGTCCATGATGCTAGTGGGCATAGTGGTATAGTTGGCCATTGGGTTTTGCTTCATTACATCAAAGGAGGTGTGATAGATGATTTTATTTAGAACTTCCTCTGGTATGTCTTTCTCCAGGAACTTCAGTATCTTCTCAATTTCCCGCTTTGGGTCCTGCATGTGGAACAGTTACACCAAATAAATGATTTTTTGGGTCTTCCATTAGGGATGATGTTCTGTTGGGACAAACAGTGTTTGGAGAGGAATGAGTTAAGGGATTGATTCAAATATAGTCTACAGATATTTCTCAAGTGACTGCTAGTGGAAGGCATTGTACCATCCCAGATGCTGCTGCAACACAAAGATGAGGTCTGTCTCTGCCCTCAAGAAGCTTCCCCTGCAGGAAGAAAACGAAATGTAAACACAGACAACTCCTGCCTGAGGAAACACATGCTACCTGCATACAGAGAGGGTGCCAGGAGATCTGGTAGGAAGAAGTGATAGACCCTAGGGTAGGTCAGGGAAGGCTGTGTGAAGGAGGAACAATGTTGGTGGCGAAGCACAATATGACTGAAAGGGGCGGCCTTGCAAAATTAACAGGCAAATATCTAATCCCACAATTTCCCTAGTAACAGCTAAAGATCAATCCTATGGGCTCTCTCTGCTCCCTGTCTGCTCGCTCGCGCTCTCTCTCTGCTCTTTCTCCTCCTAGCTGACAGTCGCCCTGCGGGCTTCTGCTTTCCCAAGATCTGAAAAGAGCAGAACAGAAATGAAATGTAAATCTTTCTCTTTCCACTCACCAGCTCACTGCTGTTTTAGAATTTGTTTTATAGCCTCAAGGAGTTCCAGAGGAGTCCTGAGTGGACAGCAAGGGGGCAAACTCCAGGCCTTAGTTTCCTGCCCTAAACCATACCTCAGGGGCAAAAATCACATCCCCTGCAGTAAGCCTGACTACATTTCAGAGATAACCAAGTCTCCAGGAGTAGAGAAAACAGAAAAGACGGACAACCTGATGTCTTGCAGCTGTCTCGTGCTAATTACTCCACCGCGGCTTCTGTTATCGTCTTGCCACTGAGAAGAGAGGAGCAGATGCAGCGGTTTCACAGTGCCCTGTTAATTTGGCTACAGCCATAAACCTTCTTCACCCCATAAATAAAAAGCCTGAGTACCTGATTCTCTCTGCCAACGCTCGCTCTCTCTCTCTCTCTCACCCACCGTGTTGGCCCTTTTCACCTCGGAAAAGTAAAATAAACTTCTTCTTTCTATCCTAATCTTTTTCTGGAGAACTTTTCTCAAAACCCATGTGCACTAGCTCCCATCCTAACAATGACTAGCTCTGGTATTTGCCATCGTACAAGATATGGCAAAAAGAGCCTGTGAGTTTAACAGAAGGTCTGTAAAGGGTAAGTATAAAGGAATATGAAGTTGACTCAGAAATTTGAATCCTTGTTTTTTGGTTCTTTCTGATTAAAGAGATGTAGAAAGAGAAGAAGCCACAGCTTTTGATTAAATTTCTGAGCATTGGCATAGGAGGTAGTTTTGTAATTCTAGGACACTAATCCACTGGGTTATGAGAGAGAATTTGTGAACACTCATACACAATGACTTGAAATGCAGAAGTCAGCCCACTTTGACCTAATACATGGGACTAATCCAACCAATGTTTACATGGATTAAACTTTGGTTTGTGATGTGGGTTAGAGGTGTGGAAGAGGGAGAAGGAAGCTTAATTTCTTGAACACAATCACGTACACTTTTCAAATATGATTATGTAAATCTTTACAATAATCTCATGAGATAGACACAATGCCATTTTTTGGGAAAAGAAACATGCTCACAAGTGTCAGGATCCAGTTGGTCTTTCACATCCCACCATCCCTTTACGTGGTCATACCAGGAGCCCCACAGCACTGAGGGGAAGGAGAGAGATGGGACATCAGTGTTAACTTGAAACTTATAGAACAAGTATGGATGTCTTAAATAAAAGAGGACATTTATTTGACTATAAAGCATGTGCTATTTCTTGAGGAAGAGAGATCATGTGGAAACTGAACAGAAGCAGAGAAAATTTAGAAGACCAAGAAAGTGGTTAGAGCTCCTGAGGATGAAACTGGGGTGGAAAGAGTATCATGAGTGCTCCTCTGTGGGTGAGGCCTGCACCAGCATGCTGACTGGGCTTTGCTGCCCCTGAGGATGCGGGAGGGTCTGATGGAGACAACACTGCCCTCACCTCCTTCATGTCCTCGTAGAACAGGTATAGAATGCGGTGCTGGTCTTTCACATCCCACCATCCCTTTACGTGGTCATACCAGGAGCCCCACAGCACTGAGGGGAAGAAGAGAGATGGGACATCAGTGTTAACTTGAAACTTATAAAATGAGTATGGATGAGTATGGATGTCTTAAATAAAAGAGGACATTTAATAAATACAACCAGAAGACAAAGACCCTGGGCAGAATGCTTATTTGCAGAAGACAAGGATTTTTAAAAGAAAATTTAGGGAGGTGATAAGAAATATCCTGGGTTTCTTGGTTTATATTTCCACCCTTGAACTTACTACTCCATGAGAGATTGTCTTGTGGCCAGAGATTCAACGTCTTTATTTTTCCTGCATCATTTCATAGTGCATAGAGCAATGTTATGCAATAAATACGGTTTCTTAACTGGCTGGTTTTGAAAAGAAGCCTTTTACTCTGAAAAATCTATAATTACCAGATATTTGGGCACCTTCATTCCCTGTGATGGTAGATGGGAGGAAGCGAGGTGCACTGGGTATCTTCTGATGGTCCTGCCAAATCCACCCTCCATCCGCTTCCACCCTGCTCAGTGCTCAGTGAGCTGACCTGTATGGACTGTGTCGATGGGCTCCTTTGCCCTCAGGCTTATAGCTGGACTTTGCCAGCAAGAGGTATTGGAAGGCTTGTAGAGGCAGAAGGAGAGTGAGGACGTTGCATTTGTTTCCCTGATGCCCTTCCTGCTGGCTCACTGTGGTTTACTGCTCCCCCCACCAAAGGCCTCAGCTTCTCTCAAAGGGTCCCTCTCCTGCCTCTGAAGAGCAAAGGCTCCCTGCTGATACTCTCCCCAGAATATTGCACTAGCCCTTATTGGTTTCCTTAAACTCTGCCTGTATCATTGTAAATAGTCTCTTTGTTAAAGTCTCCCCAGATGACCCAGTTTTAGTGTAACCTATTTCCTCACAAGACCTTGATGAATACAACCATTCAATGAAAATCATCTTCCTTTCTGATGTCTGCAGATGAATGAATAAGGAAATACAAACCCACAGTTTTCTTTCACTTACCCTTTCCAGCTTTGAATGTCTCAATATATTCTTCCCATGTACCAGGGTCAGGCAACATTTTATTCATTCTTGAGAAATGGTAGTAGGACACTAGGCAATCTTTGGCATTTCTAGCCACATAGATAATCTGGAATCAGCCAGCAAGGGGAGTGAGAGGCAGAGATAAAGCAAGTCAGAAAAATATTATTCAGGGCCAAGGACCATGGTCTTAGAAAGCCTGTTTGTAGAATTGTGTACTATCCCATTTGAGTAATTGGACATGCATGCATTTTCTATGATTAAGGTGGCCATCTCTTCCAGTTTGTCCAGGCACAGTTCTAATTTACAGCTGGGGTTTTAGTATGATTATTAAGAGCACTTCTCAGGACTGCTTTTGCTGTATCCCACAGATTTTGATAACTTGTGTCCCCATTATCGTTTAATTCAAAGAATCTTTTGATTTCAATTTGAATCTCCTCCTTGACCCAATAATCTTTCAGCAATAGATTGTTTAGTTTCCAAGTTTTTGGAGGAAGATGTGAGTTTCTGTTGGAATTGATATCTAATTTTATTCCGCTGTGGTCTGAAAAGATACATGGTATGATTTCTATTTTTTTGAATTTGTTTAGATCTGTTTTGTGGCCTAGGATGTGGTCAATTTTAGAGAAAGTTCCATGAGCTGATGAGAAGAATGTATATTCATTGTTATTTGGGTGGAGTGTTCTGTAGATATCTGTTAGGCCCAAATGTTCTATAGTCCTGTTTAGGTCTTTTATTTCTCTATTTGTTTTTTGTTTGGAGGATCTGTCCAGTTCCGTCAGTGGGGTGTTGAAGTCCCCTGCTATTTTGGCATTGCTGCTTATTATGTTGTCTAGATCTAGGAGTATTTGCTTTATGTACTTGGGTGCTCCTGTGTTGGGTGCATAAATGTTTAACATTGTTAAATCCTCTTGTGAGATTTTTCCCTTCACCACTATATAGTGTCCATTTTTGTCCTTCTTTCCTTTTATTGCTTTAAAGTTTATGTCATCTGAAATGAGGATGGCTACTCAAAAACTTTTCCAAAGAAGACAGAATGATGGCCAGCAAACATGTAAAAAAGTGCACAACTTCTCTAATCATCAGGGAAATGCAAATCAAAACCACAGTGAGATATCACTTAACTCCAGTGAGATTGGCTCATATCAAAAAATCCCCAAATAACAAATATTGGCAGGGATGTGGACAGATAGGAACACTTATACACTGCTGGTGGGACTGCAAATTAGTACAACCTCTATGGAAAAGAATATGGAGATACCTCAAAGAATTAAAAGTAGAATTACCATTTGACCCAGCAATCCCACTACTGGGTATTTACCCAAAGGAAAAAAAGACATTTAATAATAAAGACATCTGCTCTCAAATGTTCATAGCAGCACAATTCACAATTGCAAAGTTGTGGAAACAACCCAGGTGCCCATCAATACACGAGTGGATCAATAAAGTGTGGTATATGTATACCATGGAGTATTACTCAGCAATAAGGAACAATAGTGAATTAACACATCTGGTATTATCCTGGTTGGAGCTAGAACCCATTCTTTGAAGCGAAGTGTCACAGGATTGGAAAAACAAGCACCACTGGTACTCACCATCAAACTGGTACTAACTGATGAACACTTACATCACACAGGGCAAGAACATTCATCTGAGGGCGGGCGGGCGGGAGGGGGGTGGAAGGGATGGGAAAAACTCTCACTGAATGGATGTGGGGAGCACAGTTTGGGAGATGACCACGATTGTGGTTCTGACACGGGCAGAACAGGGGCAATGTGTATGGCCAAAGTGTTGTACCCCCATGATATTCTGAAAATAAAAAAATAAATTTAAAAAAAAAAAAGAGCACTTCACCCCTTTTCTCCCATAAAAGTGTCCTGGTTTGCATTATGCATACTAAAGTCACCCTACGTATGATATTTCTGGAGGTTAAGGATGCTACCAGTGGTGTCTTAGTCCGTTCAGGCTGCTGTAACAAATACCATAGACTGAGTGGCTCATAAACAACAGAAATTTGTTTTTCACAGTTCTAGAGGCTGGAGAGTCCCAGATAAAGGTGTTGGCAGATTCTGTGTCTGGTGAGGGTTTGCTTCCTTGTAGATAGCCATGTTTTATAAGGGCACTAATCCCATTCATGAGGGCTCCACCTCCATGACCTAATCACCTCCAAAAGGCCCCACCTCCTCATACTATCACCTTTGAGGTTAGGAATTCAGCATATGAATTTGGGGGGGACACACTCAGACCGTAGCACATGGTACTTTTCAGAGTGTAAAGAAGGCCCTCCCCCCAGTTTTCACTAAGCAGGGAATCTACCTAGGGTATAGGATGGGAGGAGCTAAAGCAGTTAGCCATCCATTCTCATTTCCACAAGATGAATCCTAGCCTTACAGATGAATGATCATTCCCAGTTTTCCATTGCCGATAAGGTTGAAGGAGCCCTGAGGGCAGTGCCAAGTTCC
Source organism: Daubentonia madagascariensis (assembly GCA_023783475.1). Classification (NCBI taxonomy): domain Eukaryota; kingdom Metazoa; phylum Chordata; class Mammalia; order Primates; family Daubentoniidae; genus Daubentonia; species Daubentonia madagascariensis. The sequence continues at coordinate 6,256,927 of JAKFHU010000661.1, read as the reverse complement.
CCATTGGAGTTGTTGGTGATGACATCTTCCCATAGGAAGGGTAGTGGTGTGGTGTGGTCTCTTGGGGGAGAGATGACCTCCTGGCTTCTTGTCTTGCTGTCTCCTGCATCCCTTATCTCCCTGGCTCCCATCCCAGCCCATGCTGCTGTCTGTATTGTCTGCATGGTTGGAGAGGAGCAGCACGTCAGTAGTTTCTCAAGTGTCTGTGTCCTGTGTCTCACTTACTCAACAGAACTTCTGTGTCCAACACAACCAATCACTCAGTCCAATTTCCTCTTAGCAAATTGCCCCAGGCTCTTGCATTCCCAACTGTGTTCCCTCATTGCTCTCTCAGACGAACACAGTCCTGGTATGACGCTGTTTCTCTACCCCCTTTCTTGCTGCTGGATTTCTATCCAATATTCATGAAAGCATTTAGGAAACCAAAAAGTATTATACAACTGCAAAGTCTTATTATGTAAATATATTTTGCGTAATATTTTTTAATGCTTGTATTGGTTAGTGCCTTCAAGGCTTGAGTAATTAGAAACAGGACAAGCCCTGAGCTAGACAGGGAGCATATTAAAATGTACTGTCAGCGTGGAGTCCAGTGTCAAATAAAATTTCTGAGAGTCTGTTGATCCATCTGTATTGGTTTCCTATTGCTGCTGTAACAAATTACCAAAAATGTAATGGCTTAAAACAACACAGACTCATTCTCTCACAGTGGGGGAGGCCAGGTTTCACAGGGCTGAAATCAACATGTCAGCAGAGCTGGCTCCTTTTGTTGGCTCCAGGGCAGAATTAATTTTCCTATTGTTTTAGCATCTGGAGGCCACCTGCATTCCGTGGTTCTTGACCCTTTCCTTGTATCACTCCAACCTCTGGCTTCAATGGTCACATCTACTCCCTTCTTGGATCTGCTTGCTTCTCTCTTACAAAGACACTTGTGATGATATTTAGGGCCCAGATATTCCAGGATAATCTTCCCATCTCAAGATCCTTGACTTAGTCACATCTGCAAAGTCCAGGTTGCAATATATGGTAACAATCCCAGGTTCTGGTGATTAGGATGTAGATTATCTTTGGGTGACTATTACTCAGAATTTCACACCCTTATAACATGAAAAGCTTAGACTAATCTCTCTGAAGTCATTTCATACTCAAACAATCCACAAGTACAAATGGATAAAGGGAAGTACCGCAACTGAGATTTTTATGTTAATTGGAAGGCTGCACCTTGCTCAGTGCTGCACTGCAGTCTGAGTCTTCAGCCCTCCTTCCTTGCCTCTCCTGATCAGGGGTCAGAAAGTGCATCATAGTCATAAGGCTCTCCATAATCCTTTGTCTTGTTCCATTTTTCCCTTCACAGATTTTTCCCCAAATAGATTTCTTTTATGTCTAACTGTGCTTTGACAAGTGCTTCTTAGAGGACCCAAACTAAGGTACCAGCCTTCCTTAGGAACTACCTGCTTTGTTTCATTGATCACCCTCTTTGAATGTGTCTTAGTTGGTATAAAATCAAATGGTTTTGTCTGATAACTTCCCAGTGTGTGCTCAGAAATAATATTTTGAAGAACAGAGCATGTGGGAATGTGAGGTAATGCCATTATATGGCCTACAGCTCCACTGGTCAATTCTCTTCTAATGCCTTTGGTTGTTTCTGCTTAGATAGAGACATTATTAGGCCAGAATGATCAAAACTAGGTTTGAAGAGTTGACTTTTCTTACCTTTGAATTTTCTTTCCAGAAGGAAGGTGGTAGCATCTGAACAGGCAGATGAGTCTTCAAAGTTCTAGGAGAAGGCATGTTGTTAGCCAGATCCAGACCTGGGTAATAAGGCCACACCATTCAGCCAAACATTTCTCATCAGCTACATGGATTCAATACTATTGCTGTCTCAATCATCTGGAATCAGACGGACCAAATAATTGGCCCTTTGCCTAAGTTAGTGGCTTTCATGTCTCTCTTTCCCTCCTGATGACAATTTTACTGTTCATTCTAGTATAGGGAAGCACTAATGAGATATTGCATACTATGGAGGCAACATTATTCCCCTTTACTTGTTGAGTATTGGCGCGTGCTTTTGTATGTAGGTAAATAAATATGCTTTGGAAGGTTTGAGGTTGGTGAGAACTATGACCCCAACAAACCATTAAATATTTTTTCCTTTGGGTTTTTCTATTATTGCAATAAGGAGTAGAAGAAAGGCAGATGAAGAGCTGACATCCCTTTGAAGGGAGGGAGTTTATTGAACCAGTTCTATAGCCCTAGCAACTCTGTCTAAAGAGCTTCAGCTTTTCTTTCAACTTTTACTTTCAAGGCCATAAACCACAACAGTCACCAGTCATATGCCAACATTGTGCTCTCTGCTGGGATGTATTTTTAGATGAAAAACTGAGCCTTATCATGATCAAGTCATATTTCCAAGTTAATAACTGTGAGAACCAGGTGTAAAAATCAGTCATGTGGGTGTGGAGAGTCATAGAAAGGAGGCTTTGTGAAAAATAGAGAGACAATGAATACCTAGATAAAGCAAGACAAAATCATTCCTGGAAATAAAAAGTCCAATGCTAAATGCTAAAATACTGAACATAGGCTGTATTTGATCAAGCACTGCATCAAGCTCAGGGAAAGGGCTTGCAAGTAAGGCAGGAGTGGCAGCCTTGGAGAGCATAGCTTCAGATAGGGAATCAGGTGTATAGAAAAGGGGCAGTTTTCCCTGGAGACACGGCAGTGAAAACAAAGAAGAAAGTGAGACAGAGTAAATTACAGATCCTGCAGAAATGAAAGAAAAACAGAGCATGTTCATTCCCCCCACCATGAGTAACATCTATAAAACAAAACTGCACAGAAGAGGGTGGAACTGACAGAACTGGGTGCTTTCAAATTAGGAACTATGTCCATGAAATGAATAAAATTTAAAAAGAGCATACCTTATTGATAGAAAACTACTATAAAAATCAGAAAAGACAAATCAAAACCTTTAATCCCCAAAAGCCAACTCAAAATCTGGAAAAACTATAACAACACTTCAAATTAAATTAAATATCCTAAAAAAATCTAGGAATAGGAAAAAAAATCTTAAATCGGAAATAAACACCAAGAACAAATGTACTAAGTGAGTAAAGAAATGAATAAAGATTTAATTGGACTAAAAAAGAAATACAGCAAAAAGACAAAATAATGTAAAAAATGCAGATTAAATTATAAGGTAGGCAAGGGAAAATAGATTTATATAAAAATTTAAGAAAGGTAATTTTTATTACTGCTTCTATCTTGCTACTCATTATTGGTATGTTCAGGATTTCCATTTCTTCCTGATTCAAGCTTGGGAGGTGGTTTGTTTCCAAAAATTTATCCATTTACTCTAGGTTTTCTAATTTGTGCACATAGAGGTTTTTATAGTAGTCAAAGATGATAATTTGTATTTCTGTGATATCAGTTGTAATGTCTTCTTTTTCATTTCTAATTGAGTTCATTTGAGTCCTTTCTCTTTTATTGCTTGTTAATGTAGTTAGTGGTCTACCAGTTTTCTTTGTCTTTTCAAAGAACCAACTTTTTGTTTCATTGATCCTATGTGTGTGTGTGTATTTTAGTTTCCATTTTGTTTAGTTAACTTATGAGCTTTGTTATTTCCTCTGCCAGCTTTGAGTTTGGTTTCTTGTTTTTCTAGTTCCTTTCAGTGTGACATTAGGTTATTTATTTGTGATCTTTCTGTCTTCTTGATGTAAAGCTTTAAGGCTAGGAAGTTCCGCCTTAGTGCTGCTTTCACTATATCCCATAGATAATGGAAGCTGGTGTCATCATTGTTGTACAGTTTGAGCAATTTTTTTATTTTTATTTTTATTTTGTCATTGACCCAAGGATTGTTCAGCAGCAGTATGTTTAATTTCCATGACTTTGTGTAGACTTGAGAGTTCTTCTTGTAATTGATTTCTACTTTTATTCCAGTGTGATCTGAGAAGATAAATGGTATAATTATGATTTTTCTGAATTTGCTGAGATTTGTCTTGTGCCCTAACATATAATCTATCTTGGAAAATGTCCCATGTGCTGATGAGTAGAATGTATATTCTGTAGTTTTGGGTATGATGTTCTGTAAATATCTGTTAGGTTCACTTGTCCTTCTGTCCTGTTTAAGTCCAGTGTTTCTTTATTGATGTTCTGCCTTGATAATCTGTCTAGTTCTGTCTGTGTAGTGTTGAAGTCCTTGACAATTATGATACTGCTGTTTATGTCCTTGCTTAGAACTACTATAATTTGTTTTATGAATCTAGGAGCTCCAGTGTTGGGTACACATATATTTAGGATTGTTATATCTTCTTACTGAATTGCTCTCTTTATCATTATGTAATGACCATCTTTGTCTTCTTTTTTTAAACTGTTATTTATTTAGAGTCTATTTTATCTGATATGAGGATAGTTACTCCTGCTTGCTTTTGGTTTCCATTTGTGTGAATATTTTTTTTCATCCCTTTACCTTGAGTCTGTGAGAATCCTGTGAGTTAGATGGGTTTCCTGGAGACAGCATATATTTGGGTTGTGTTTTTTCATTCATTTAGCCAATCTATGTCTTTTAAACAGAGCATTAAGACTGTTTAAATTCAATGTTAGTATTGATATGTGAGATACTGTTCTGTCCATGATGTTGGGTGAAACCTAGTTGCTTTGTTTTCTTCCTTATGTTAATGTTTTGTAAGAGCCGTGAGCTTTAACTTTTGGGTGTTTTTACACTCATTGGTATCGATTGTTTTGTTCCATGTATAGAGAACTTTTAAGCATTTTCTGTAGGGCAGGTCTAGTAGTGACAAATTCCCTTAGTGTTTGCTCACCTGGGAAGACTTTATTTCTCCGTCATTTGTGAAACTTAGTTTTACAGGATACAGAATTCTTGGCCAGCAGTTATTCTGTATAAGAAGACTAGTTATGGGACCCCAATCCCTTCTGGATTGTAAGGTCTCTGCTGAGAAGTCTGATGTTACTCTGATGGGTTTTCCTTTCTAAGTAACTTGTTGCTTTTGTCTTGAAGCTTGTAGGATTTTCTTACTCACTTGGATTTTGGCCAGATGATGACTATATGCTTTGGCCATGTCCTATTTGGTATGAATTTTCCAGGTGTTTGATGACCATCTTGAATCTGGATATCTAAATCTCTAGCAATACCAGGGAGTTTTCCTCAATTATTTCCTCAAGTAGGATTTCCACACTTTTTGCTTTTTCTTCTTCTCCCTCAGGGATACGTATGATTCTTATATTAGTTCATTTTACATAGTCCCATATTTCTCACAGTGATTGTTTATTCTTCTTTACTTATTTATTTATTTTTGTGTACATTTTTTTACTGACTGGGTTAATTTGAAAGCCTTGTCTTCAAGTACAGAAATTTTTTCATTTGCTTGGCCTAGAATGTTGTTAAAACTTTCTCCTGTATTTTGAAATTCCCCAAATGACTCTTTTCATTTCTGTAGGTTTTGTTATATCTTTTGTCATGTTGTCTATCCCTTAAGTTAATGTTTCATTCATATTACTGCCAAATTTTACCAGACCTACCAAGAACTGGCTCCTACTCTCCTGAACCTGTTCCATAACATTGAGAAGGAGGGAATCCTCCCTAACTCATTCTACAAAGCCAGTATCACCTTGATACCACAGCCAGGAAAGGACATAACAAAAAAAGAAAACTACAGACCCATGTCCCTTATGAACATAGATGCAAAAATCCCCCCCCAAAATACTAGCAAAATGATTTCAAAAGCACATCAAAAAGATAATTCACCATGATCAAGTGGGTTTCATTCCAGAGATGCAAGGATGGCTCAGTATACACAAATCAGTAAATGTGATTCACTAGGTAAACAGAAGTAAAAGCAAAGACCATATGATCATCTCAGTAGATGCAGAAAAAGCATTCAATAAAATCCAGCACCATTCATGATAATAACCCTCAAGAAACTAGACATAGGAGGAATATAGCTCAAAATAATAAAAGCCATATGTGACAGACCCACAGCCAGCATCATACTGAATGGGGAAAAGCTAAAAGCATTCCCCCTAAGAACTGGAACAAGATAAGTGTGCCCACTGTCACCACTCTTATTCAACATAGTACTGAGAGTCCTAGACAGACCAGTCAGGCAAGAGAAAGAAATAAAAGGCATTATCTCAGGAAAGAGGAGTTCAAGCTATCCCTGTTTGCTGATGATATGATCTTATATCTAGAAAACCCTGAAGACTCAACCAAAAGACTCCTAGAATTGATAAATAGATTCAGTAAAGCCTTAGGTTACAAAATCAATATATACAACTCAATAACATTTCTATATAATAATAGCAATCAAGCTGAGAGTCAAATCAAGAACTTAATACCATTTACAATAGCTGCAAAGAAAATAAAATACCTAGGAATATACTTAACCATGGAAGTGAAAGATCTCTACAAGGAGAAGTACAAAACACTGATGAAAGAAATAGTAGATGACACAAGCAAATGGAAAACTATCCCATGCTCATGGATTGGAAGTATCAACATTGTTAAAATGTCCATACTGCCCAAAGTGATTTACAAATTCAATACAATTCAGATCAAAATACCAATATCACTTTTTACAGATCTAGAAAAAGTAAGTTCATATGGAACCAAAAAAGAGTCCGAATAGCCAGAGCAATCTTAAGCAAAAAAAACCAAATCTTGGTGCATCACACTATCTGATTTCAAATTATACTACAAGGCTATAGTAACCAAAACATCAGGGTACTCTTATAAATCTAGACACATAGACCAATGGAACAGAATCATGAACCCAGTTGTAAAAAAATTTAGCTATGGCCAACTGATTTTTGACAAAGCAAACAAAAACATACACTGGGGAAGGGAGTTTCTTTTCAGTAAATGGTGCTGGGAAAACTGGATACCCACATGCAGAAGAATGAACCTGGATCCCTATCTCTCACCCACCTGATACAAAAATTAACTCAAGATGGATTAAAGACTTAAATTTAAGTAAGACCTGAAACTGTAAAAATTCTAAGAGAATATAGAAAAAACTCATAGCCTTGGGCTAGGCAAAGAATTTATGAGTAAGATCCCTGAAGCAATTATGGCAACAACAAAAATCAATTGAGCTTAGGTAAACTAAAAAGTTTCTGCACAGCAAAGGAAATAATTAATAGAGTAAGTAGACAACCTACAGATTGGGAGAAAATATTCATAAACTATACGTCTGACAAAGGGTTAATTACCAAAATCTACAGAGAACTCAACCAAATAAGTAAGCAAAAAGCAAATAACCCCATCAAAAAGTGGGCAAAAGACATGAAAAGATTTTTCTCAAAAGAAGGTAGAGAATTGGCCAACAAACCTGAAAAACATGGGCAACATCCATAATTATCATGGAAATGCAAATTGAAACCACAATGAGATGCCACCTTACCCCTGTCTGAATGGGTATTATTAAAAAATCATAAAACGCTAGATGTTGGTGCTGATGTGGTGAAAAGGGAACACTTTTATGCTGTTGGTGGGAATGTTAACTACTACAAAAGCAGTATGGAGATTCCTCAGAAAACTAGAAGTAGACTTACCATTCAATATAGCACCCCCACTACTGTGTATCTACCCAAATGAAAAGAAGGCATTTTATAAAAAGATACTGCACCTGAATGTTTATCACAGCACGGTTCACAATTGCAAAGATGTGGAAACAACCTAAGTGCTCATCAACTGATGAGTAGATAAAGAAAATGTGATATGTATATGGGTGTGGGTGTGTGTGACATATACGTACCATGGACTACTACTCAGCTATGAAAAGGGATAAAATAATGCCTTTTGCACAAACTTGGTTGGGACTTTATCAGGGTTGGAAAACCAAATACTGCATATTCTTACTCGTAAGTGGGAGTGAAACAAGAGAAACACGAGGTCTGTCCGGAAAGTGTCCAGCCATGTAATATGAAAAATGGAGACATTTATTGAAGACAATACGAGATCCTATGTCAAGATCTCAGACATAGTAGTTTTTGGAATCCCCAGATCAACTTCCAGTTCTCACACTGTCAGTCGCTGATCTTTGTTGACTGCAGCCCATACATGTTCAGCATTCTCAGGTGTTCTGCTTGTTGCAGGCCTTCCAGAACATGGATCACTTTCAACAGATTCTCGATCATCTTTGAAGCATTTGTGCCACACTTTTATTTGTGCTACACTCATTGCATTATCCCCAAAAGCCTTCTGAATCATCTGAACAGTTTCCTTGGAGGAGCGTTCAGGCTTAACACAAAATTTGATGCAGATTCATTGCTCCACTCACTCAGTCATTTTGAATGTGACAGCCACGCAGTACACGTGCTCACTCAGTGGTGTCTAGTGCCCCACTGAGTAGAACAGTGAAGTTGTCATTGTTCACACATGTGCAATTCAGTCCACTCTTCTTGTCTGTCAGGTTACATTAACGTCACAGGAACTGTTCTTGCTATAGTAACAATGGCTGGATACTTTCCGGACAGACCACGTATAGGGTCATAAAGCACTTGAAAACTAAGAAGAGAGTGATAGGTACATTGAAAGCCCTGACTTCAGCATTATATAATTCATCCATTTAACAAAAAACGCTTATACCCTATACATTTTTTGAAATTATAAAAAAACAGGCTTGCAGCTAGTTGAAATTAAAGTACATTTAATCAAATACAAAACTGCATTCTGACCCTATATGCCAAAAATAAGTACTTTAAAAAATGAATTAAAGGCCATTGAATAAAAGCAAAAAACAAAAAACAAAAACAAACAAACAAAAAAACCAAGAGAATGACAACAAGATAAAGAAAGAAGTAAGAAGGTTCTGAGAGAAAGTGACTGACATAGTGGAAAGGTAAAGAAGGTCTGACATTGGTATAAATCAGAGTCCCTGAAAAGTTAAAAAAAAAAAAACAGTAAAATAGAAATAATATTTAATATTTAAACCTATAATATATGAATTTACATCTTAACATGGAGTATTAGGGAGAGTTGATTTGTAATGATTAACTCTTAAACATAAAAATGTTATATTTTATGATAAGGAAAAAAGTCCCTAGGGCCTCCAGGCAAAAGATGAAGTAAATTATGAAGTCAAGAGAATTAAACTGGCATTAGACTTCTCAAAAAACAGCATAAAAAGCAAGAAAACCATGGAGCAGCATTTTAAAGAAACTTAAGGAACAAAAGTGTGAATGAAAGATGCTGTGCCCAGGCAAGGTGTGCTTCAAGTATCAAGTCTACAGACAGATGTTTTAAGTGTGCAAGAACTCGGAGAATACAGGACGCAAGTGCCCTTCCTGCGCAGGCTGCTAGAGTGAATTTCATTCAACCAAGAGTTGACTTGGAAGATTTTATCAGAAGGACTAAAGGTGACTATTTCACGTTAGATAATACTAGACCTAAGAATTAATGAGGGTGAGGTCGTGGATAGAAGGATAATGTGTAAACCTTATAGTTTCCAACAAAGTAGAAGAATACAATTTATAACTTTGAATAAGATCGTTGGCTGTTGTATATATATAGGTGGCATAATAGGATTCCATTGAAACTGACAGATCAAACAGTAAAATGGTAAGTAAGAGAAAAGAGGATTAAGGCCTTATAAAAGATAACAATACTTAGGTAACCACGGGGGGAAAATGCAAACTTTCTAAAATATCAAATTAACACCCCCACAAATAAAAACCTCCACATGCTTTTAAAAAATGGAAAATGAAAAGGATAAACTATATGAAGGGTGTATGGATAGAGACGTAACATGCCAGTGGAAACTATAAGAAAGCAGCGATTGTGATGCTCTCAGATAAAGCTGGATTCAACCCCACAAGCATTATATGAGACAAAGAAGGAACTTTATAATGGTGAACCCTTTATATCGATAAAATATAATAATCATGAATACCTATGTACCATGTAACTGAGTAACCACTTTTACAAAACAGAAATTGTAAGTCTAGAGGAGCTTCAAGATGGCTGATTAGAGACCTCTCCTGCCCATCTCCTCCACAAAGAAGAACCTAAATTAAATAGTGAGTAAATAATCACACTTTGAATAGATCATCCAAGAAAGAACACTGGAATTCAACAGAGAATTTGAATAGAAAACACCTAAAGCAAGGAAGCAGAGGAAAGTGAGGCAGCCTGCTTGGCTGGGATTGGCTGGGAGCCTGGAGAGACTTCAAAATGTGAGGAAAGGGTAAGTGAGAGACCCCCAGTAGTCCACATTCCAAACCCTGAGACTTGCAATCCTGGCCACAGCAGACCCCTTGACCCTCTCAGGCCCTGAAACTAACATAGGGAGGTGCCTAGAGACTGTGTGATAGCACTTCTTTTGAGAGAGAGCTCACACTGGGTCCTACTCACCCCTCAAGTCTTAAGCAGCTACAGCAAGGCATCATTTTGAGAGCCCAGCCCCCAAAAGACCCCCTGGAGTTCAACATCACCTGCATCTCCACATCTCTCAAGCCCCACTGACATCCCCTGCCCACAATGACCTCTGCAACTGGGTGCTGCTGTTGGGGCCAAAGCATGGGACACTGGCAGCTACCTTGCTGCCTCTAGCAGTAGAGCCACGCTCATTTTTATGCACCAAGTTCCTTGACTGTTTCTGCCATCACAGTGACCTACCACTGGGGTTGAAGCACAAGCCAAATGGAAGCCAAGCGCAGGCTGCTGTTGTTGGGACTGAAGTGTGAGTAAAGTGTGGGCTCTTGCCCCGAGGGCTGAAGCATGAGCAAAGCACACATTCCCCACTTGCCTATATATGGCTGCTGCCACTGAAAGCAAACCTGCTGTCCCCAGTAGCAGGGCTGCAGTGCAGCCACTGCTGCCCCTCACCTGAGCATTCTGTTGGGGGCTTGTGGATCACCTCACCCTTGCCTGCCACAGCCAGAACCTGCATATACTATTGAGGGGCTTAAGGAGAAGTCTACCATGCCTGGCTTTGCTCCCTATTCCTGTGCCAGAGCATGCAGTTCAGAGGCCCGGAGATTGCCCAGCCCAGTCCACCACGATTTGCACCTGAGCATGCCTCCTGGGGCCCTGAGGTTGGGCCTAACCCCCCACCACTACCACCATAGCTGGCACCTACCTGAAAGTACCACCTGTGGGCCAGGAGACTGGCCTTCCCAGCCTGAATTATCTTTCTTTGATGATGATATGATCTTATATCTAGAAATACCTAAAGACTCTACCAATAAACTCTCAAAACTGAAGAATAAATTTGGTAATGTTGCAGAATACAAAATCAACATGCAAAAAAATCAGCATTTCCATATACCAATAATGAACTAGCTGAGAAAGAAATCAAGAAGGTAATCCCATTTACAAAAGCTACCCCCCCAAAAAAAATAGAGAATACCTAGAAATAAACTTAGCCAAGGAGATGAAAGATCTCTGTAAGGAAAAATCCAACACAATGATGAAAGAAATTGAAGAGGACACACACAAATGGAAAGACATATCATGCTCGTGGATTGGAAGAAATATCATTAAAATGACCATACTGCCCAAAGCAATCTACAGAGTCAATGCAATCCCTATCAAAATACTAATGTCTTTTCTCACAGAATTATAAAAAACAATCCTAAAATTTGTATGGAACCAAAAAAGCCCGAATAGCAAAAGCAATCCTGAGTAGAAAGAATAAAGCTGGAGGCATCACAGTACCTGTCTTCAAAATATATTATAAGGCTATAGTAACCAAACAGCATAGTATTTATGTAAAAACAGACATATAGATCAATGGAAGAGAATAGAGAATCCAGAAATAAGTCCATATATTTACAGTCAGCTGATTTTCAACAAAGGTACCAAGAATATACATTGGGGAAAGGACACCCTCTTCAATAAGTGGTGCTGGGAAAATTGGATATTCATATGTAGAAGAATGAAACTGGACCCCTATCTTTCACCATATACAAAAACCAACGCAAGATGGCTTAAAGACTTAAACATAAGACCTGAAACTATAAAACTCCTGGAATAAAACATAGGAAAAACACTTCAGGACATCAGTCTATGGAAAGGTTTATGGCTAAGACCTCAAATACACAGAAAACAAAAACAAAAATGGACAAATGGGACTATATTAAACTAAAAACCACTTTCATAGCAAAGAAAACAATCGAAAAAGTGAAGAGACAACCTGTTGAATGGGAGGAAATATTTGCAAGCTATTCATTTGACAAGGGGCTAATATCAAGAATACACAAGGATCTGAAAACAATTCAACAGTCAAAAAATAAACAATCCCATTAAAAAGTGAGCAAAAATACATGAATAGATATTTTGCAGAAGAAGGCATACAAATGGTCGACAGGTATATGAAAAAATGTTCAATGTCACTAATCATCAGGGAAATGCAAATTAAACCTACAATGAGGTATCATTTTACTCCAGTTAGAATGACCATTATTAAAAAGATAAAAAATAACAGATGCTGGTGTGGATGCAGAGAAGAGGGAATTCTTATACACTGTTGGTGGGAATGTAAATTAATGCAGCTACTATGGAAAATAGTATGGAAGTTTCTCAAAGAACTAATAATAGAACTACCATATGTTCCAGCAATCCCACGACTGAGTATTTGTCCAAAGGAAAAAAAAAATCAGTATATCAAAGCGATACCTGCACTCCCATGTTTGTCGCAGCACTATTCACAATAGCCAAGATATGGAATTAACTTAAGTGTCCCTCAGTGGACAAATGGATAAAGAAAATGTGGTATATGTACACAACGGAATAGTATTCAGCCATAAAAAAGAATAAAATCATGTCATTTGCAGCAACATGGATGGAACTGGAGGCTGTTATGTTAAGTGGAATAAGACAGGTACAAAAAGAAAACTATTGCATGTTCTCACTCATATATGGGAACTAAAAAGTTGATCTCATAAATGTAAAAAATAGAGTGATAGATACCAGAGGCTTGGAAGGGTATGTGGATGGGAGGGAGAATGAAGAGAGTTTGGTTAATTGGTAAAACATATGGTTAGATAGAAGATGTAAGTTCCAATGTTCGATAGTAGAGTAGGGTGATTATAGTTAACAACAATGTATTGTATATTTCAAAGTGGCTAGAAGAGAGGACTTGAAATGTTCCCAACACATAGAAATGATAAAGACTCAAGGTGATATGTATCCCAAATACCCTGACGTGATCATTATAAATGCTATACATGTAACAAATACTCATGTGTACCCCATAAAATAATTTAAAACAAAACAAAAAGGAACCCACAGCAGATGCAAAGAGAAATAGAAACACATTAATAATAGGATACTTTTACTTCTAGTGCAAAACAGGTCAAGTGGACAAAAAAAGAGAAGGATATATAAGATTTAAACAACGTAACTAATATATTAGATCTTTTGGGTAATAGAGAATATACCTAATTCTCACGTGCACCTAGAAATTCACAAAAAATGATCACATATTAAGGCACAAATAAAACATCAGTAGCTTTTATAAAGTAAAAATTTTACAAACAATATTCGCTTATCACAATGCAATAAAACTAGAAATAAAATAGAAAGCAAAAAATTTAAAAAGCACTTCCATCTGGAAATTAAAAACATCTACTAAACATTTCTGGTGTAAAATTACAAAAATTCTAAAAGATGTGGTTAAAATGAAATGTAATGAAAACACTGCATATCAAAAACAAATCCATTTAACACAGGGATCATACGAAAATTTATGTCCCTACACAAATAATGAATAAAAATAATTAAATTCCCAACTCAAAAAGCATTTGACTAAATCCAACACTGATTATGATTAAAAACTCTGAAAAAACATGGAATAGAAGGTAACTTCTTCAGTCAATAAAGGGCATCTAAAAAACCCTGTAGTGCAAGCATGTAGTCTACTATTAAGTGAAAGACTACATGCTTTTCCACTGACATCAGGAACAAGCAAGGATGTTTTACTCTCATGATTTCTATTCAGCTTTGCACTGGAGGTTCACTGGTTTCTATTCACTGTTGCACTTGTCTACAGTGCAATAAGGCAAGAAAAAGAAGTAGACATCAAGACAAGGCAAAGAAGAAGTAAAATTTTTGTTATTTATAAAGGGCGTGATTGTCTATGTAGAAAATCCAGTAGAATGTACAAAAAAATCTACTAGAACTAATAACCCGGTTGTAGGATACATGGTCAAAGACAAAAGTCAATTATACTTCAATATATTAGCAACAAATAATTAAAAATTAAAATATAAAAATGCCATTTATAATACCATAAAATAAAAAATACTTAGGGTTAAATTTAATTAAATTGGGAGTCTTTTTTTCCCCCAAGTTTTGACCTAAACCCCCTTCAGACTCCCTCCCAGTTCCATCTTGGATTAATTTCTAAAAGGCAGATTGTAGAAATGATTTTCGCTTCAGGCAAAAACCGACCCAGTGTAGTGGTTACAGACTTACCTGAGTTGAGCGGTGGGGGCAGAGTCCACTCGATGAAAGGCTGCCGGTCAAAGGTGTTGGCCCGCTGGCACTTCTGCAAATCCCCATCACTTTGGATCATGTCCACAATCTCCTGTGTCCAGGTTGTGCCTAGAAGTATTAGTTATTCTCTATGCCAGCCACTCATGGCACGGTTTAATTCTGTTTCCTTGGTTGTTCATGTATTCAGTTAAATTCACATTTGCTAGCTGTTGAGCAGAATCAGCTCACTTGTCAGCTCCTCCCCTTGCTACCCAGCATGGGTGAGGCTTCTACCTGACACCTAGGGTGGGCAGGGCGTCCACTTGCCACCCAGGGTGGGCAGCTCTATGCCATACACCAAGAGTGGGCAGGGCTCCTGTGCGCCAATGAGGATGGGTACGACTTCTGTGTGCCACCCCATACGGGCAGGGCCTCGCCTCTGAGCACCGGTGGCCCTCTGTCCTTCTTGTGATGGTCTCCTTACATACCTGCTTTCTTGCAAGACTGGGAGCTCAACAGAGGTAGGGACTCATCCATTTGTTCTCTTTATCCTTAGTATCTAGCACAGGGCTTTGCACCTAATAAACGTAGCTTGGCTGAATGAATATTGAGTCAAATAAAAGTAGGGAGACATAAAGATGAATTAGCCATTGTCCTTGCTCTAACAAGCTTACAGTTTTTGCAGGGGAGATAAGACGTGACAGAGACTGCTTCTCGTATAGCTACTGTCCATTCCTCCCTTCTCTTTCAAATTAATAGATTCTCAATTTGCGGCTGGACATGTAGCTACTTGGCTCAAAGGCTACATTTTCCAGTGTTTCTTGCAGCTAAATGTGGCCATGCCACTAAATCCTGGGAAGTTTTTAAAGGGAGGCAACATGACCTTATTTCCTTCTTCCTACCTCCTTGCTGCTATTTTTTTTTTGCCTTCTCACTGCAATCATTTCACTTATTCATTTATTTATTTTAATTTCAAGATATTAAGGGGGTACAAATGTTTTTGTTATATGGATACCTTGTATAATGCTTAAGTTGGGGCTCTTGGTGTGCCCATCGCCAGAATAGTGCTCGTTGTACCTGGTAGGTAAGTTTTTACTCTTCATCCCCTCCCATCCTTCCCTTTTCTTGGATTACAATGACCTTTACATCTCTTTGTACCTGTGTGTGCCCATCATTTAGCTCCCAATTATTAGTGAGAACATGTGGTGTTTGTTTTTCCATTCCTGAGCTACTTTGCTTAGGATAATGGTCTCCAGTTCCATCCAAGTTGCTGCAAAGGACATTATTTCATTCCTATTTATGGCTGAGTAGTGCTCCATGGTATTTGTATATATATACCACATTTTCTTTATCCACTCATGAATTAGCTGGGCACAGTGACCCATGCTTGCAATCCTAGCACTTTGGGAGGCTGAGGTGGGAGGATCACTTGAGGCTAGGAGTTTGAGACCAGCCCAAGCAACATGGAGAGACCCTGACTCTATGAAAAATAGAAAAATTAGCCCAGCATGGTGGCGCGTGCCTTTATTCCCAGCTAATTATTCCAGCTAGGGAAGGAGGATAGCTTGAGCCCGGGAGTTTGAGGTTGCAGTGACCTGTGATCATGCCACTGCACTCTAGCCCAGGAAAAAAAGACCCTGTCTCAAAAAACAAACAAAACTTGCTGCTATTTGGAATGTGCATGTGATGTGAGCAGTCGTATTGGACCATGAAATCAAAAGCCACACCTCAAGATGGTGGAGCAGAAAGTTAGAAGGAGCCAAGTTTGCTGGTAATCAGTGAAGGCCGCATTTCAGCCCTGAGCTGCCAACTTTCAGACTGCTTTTTCTTTTGTGTTATTTTGGATTTTCTAACACTTATAGCTGAATAGAATCCTAAGTGACGCAGAAGAGGAGTGTAAATGGACATGTGGGTAGGCAATAGCTGGACTGTGGTGGAGAGAGATAATTGTCCACCAAATATCCACTTTCCTCTTTATCAGTTTTGGGGTCTCTGTGGCTTGCAGCCGAGCCTGATAGTAACTGATACATGAGACATGCCCAGATAACTGAAAGACAGACAGTTTAAAGGAAGGGCTGTAGAGGTGTGCAGAGTGCCACCGCAGTTCAGAAAGGGTGGGCTGACACTGCAGAAGGGTCAGCAAGGCTCAGGAGAGGGCGGCAGCTTTGAAATGAAGAGTGGGAGCAGGAATCGAATGTCCGCCTCCATGAGGGGCAGGCCTTCCCAGCGGGGGAGCCTCACGAGCTGAGAGAAGGCAGCATAGTCGTGTTGGGAGGAAAGCAGGGCCCACAGCAAGCTGACAGTGGGTGGGAGGGGCTGGGGGAGAGTTTCGGACCTTCGGAGGGAAGGCCTTGGGGTGGGTCGCATAATTTCCAACGTGGGCTGGAACAAAATTTGTGCCCTGGGGTAATACAGGTTTAAGTTTGTATCTGGGCAGGAGAGGTGCCCAGTGCAAGCTGGACAGAAAAGGAGATTATTGGGAAATTAACACCTGCTAACAGCAAGCCCTGGCCAGCAAATGCTGAGCGAGCGAGAAGGGGGTGAGGCTCGGGAGAAATTGGGAGCCAGTGAGGACAGAAGCACATTTCAGAGAACTGCAGTGAATGGACCTTTTCTGGAATCTTTCTGGTTGTGGGTTGTCTAGTGTGCCTCTTGTTGAGTCAAGTGGCCAATGACTTTCCCAAACTGGTTGCAGCTTAAAGTTCATCACCTCACTTGGTCACACTGCCTGAAACTACAAATACCCATAAAGTGGGGGGATTATCAGTCATCATTACAGTCTTCCCCGGTGGGGACGTTCCCTATTCCTCTATCCTACACAAGCCTGGGATACCTTTACCCTTTCCGACCCTTGCTTTTCCCACAAACTCATCATTTTACAAGGTTTTGGTAAATGTCACCTTCCTTTTCCCAGATCCTTGCCTGCATGCTCACATAGGTTTTGGACCCAATGGTACCAGCCCTTTTCAGATTGAGGTGAAAGTGCTCAGTTCCACATCTGCCTCCTCCACTAGGAAGAGCTTCTTCTAGGCAAGGACTGTGGTTAATTCCAGGAGAGCTTAGTGGGCGAGAACAGAGACTGGCTGGGTTGGCAACGTTTACTTTAAGAACTTCCATGCTGTTTGTCAGATTCTGTGCTCTTAAATCACTTTGCAATTCATTCAGTCCTTTGGGGACTTGGACTTCTGTCTACCTCTTTCTCTATCAGGGACCCAAATAAATGGAGGATCTTGGATCCCAAGGGATTGGAGCACATGAGCAAGTCTGGTTTTTGTTTTTCCCAGGGGACCGGCCCTGGCAGAACCCTGCACATTTGAAATTAGGAGGCTCAGTTCAGGTGTCAGTGCTCTGCTACATCTGGCTTCACTGCCATTTCGTCATACCTACCCGCCTTTGCGTAGGTTGCAATGAGCAGATCATCAGGCTTTGCTTGGAAATTCCAGATTTTGTCCCAATTATCACTTATCATCTTGGTCATGGGGATTCCGTTCACTTCTTTGGTTTCCACTTGTAGGTATTTTTCTTCCAGCTGGAGATCTTTGATGTTCTCCAAGGACATCTTACTATGTGGACCGGAAAGGTTGTTTCAAAGAAAGGTATAGGTGTCATTTCCAATACTTAGTCCTTTTTTAAAAAAATTATTCTGAGTTAGGAGAGGTATATGGCAGGAATTCATTACTGTGTTTCATGTTAATTTAAGGGAAAGAAGTCAAAACGGTAGGAGCCAAGCATTGCAAAAGCACTGTTTCAGGGTGTAGGGATGGTAAAGAAAAACGCACCTGTGATGGAGATGAATACCAGGGAGGACAACAAATCTGGGAGATGTGTTAGCCAAGGGCTGCTTGACTTTTGGCTCATCAGAGATGTTTGTCTGAGGCCTGAGGGTCAGGCAGAGGCAGCCTCGTGGAGCCCGGGGGCAGAGGGGCCACTGAGTTCACAGACTTTTGTCATATTTGAGCAACAAAGGGCAGGCCTGAATGGAGTCAGTGCTTAGGCTGGTTGGGTACAACCCAGTATTGAAGCAGAGTGGGGTGGGCTGACTGGGCTACAGCTGAGCTAGTGGGCTATAGCGCTGAGAGAAGGCACAGAGCAGCTGAGGCTTAATAAAATGCATGTGGGTTCCCTATTGGGCAGCGACCATCAAAAGGTTTCAGCCTGGCAGTCTGCTTACACGGAAATCTCTCTGGATGTCTACAACTCCAGATCTCACAACCTGCCCCAAATCTCTGCTGAAGAATCCACCAAATAAGGAGGAACCTCAATTTGCTTGGGGGAGTAACCCTGACTGGCTTGGGATGTGATAATTTTTTCCATAGTAGATCGTTTTGTTCAAGTCTACTGAAATCTTGAAATTAAATTTATTATAGAAATTTTATAAAGTAAATCAAACCATAGCATCACTATGTTTGTTGTAAGTTTAAGAATAATTTTGGCATATTTAGTAAGTGCTTATTATGTAGACAAGAAATTGGCACTTCAGAATATCTAACAGCTGAACTTTCAAGTTGGAAGTTAATATGTTATTGAGTAATTTAATATTACACTTGGGATTTTAGGTTGAAAGTTCAGACAGTTTTACCAAGTTTGAAAATATTTAAGAGAATTTTAGAGTTAGCATATTCATAAGCTTAATTTACTAGATTTGTAAGATTTATTGAAGTAGGATTTTTGTTGTTGTTGTTAGATGACTGAAGTACTAAGAAAAGAGAAGAACATATTGAATTATGTGCAATTTAAAATACTTAGGGGAATTTTATTAACTAGGTTGAAAAAGCCTTGTGGAAAACATTTACCCATATTTCCCCGATACCCTGGGGCCTAGTAAGAAGGCTTGAGGTGGAAGAAGGACACTGAGCTGGCGTCAGAAGATGCCATTCTAGTCTTAATTCTGAGTTTCGCTTCCTTCAGCTGTCAAATGAGAGGGTCAGCCTGTCACCCTAAGTTCCCTGTGACTTAATAGTTGCATATCTAATATAATGTTTTCCTTAGCTCAAAGTCGAATAAAATCATGGCCACTCCATTTATAAGAGATGTTTGCTTTCAGAGGCCTCTTTTCTCAGTCATAGCATTTAAAGTGATCAGCCAGCACATGCGGCTGTGCATTGACAGTGTGTGACTCTGCGACTTGCCTGCACCTTGCCGTCCTCCATCTTGGGGTCTCTCATGCAGGCAGGGCACACCACATCCAGGACCAAGTCTTTATCCTAGTCTAAGGGCGTCAGCCTTAGTTTCCATTCTTTAAGGTCAGTCATTGACAGGCAGGTGCAGACGCTCAGAGGGTAGTTGGGATGCCCTTGTCACCCTTGGGAGGATTGGGTTCATGTGCCTCCTGAGGGGATGGGCTCTGGGCCCCCGCTTCCTGCCCATTTGACCTGAGCATTACCTGTCTTCTATTTTGGGCATCCATGTACATCTTATTTCTAAGAAACGGTTCTGAAATTAATAAAACACGTGTGACAGCCATCTTTTGAGGACACTGCTCTCCCCTTCTAATGTGAAGACAAGTAGTCCATGCTAACAGTGTGTTCACTGTTCCAGGAATTAAAGTCCTTGAGGTGATAGGAGATGAAACATATCATGGGCAGGAGAGAAGGGACAGCTGGAGGTGTATCCTAAAGCAGCCTGAGACAAAAGAGAAATTTTTGGAGAACTTTCTTTTGTCTTAAAAGTTAGATGAGTTATAATGGAATATTATTTGGCTACTAAGCCATGAAAAGACATGGAAGAACCTTAAGTGCCTATTAGTAAGTGAAAGAGGCCAATCGGAAAAGGCCACATATTGTATGATTCCAACTATATAACATTCTAGAGAAAGAAAAACTATGAAGACAGTGAAAGGTAAAAAGTGATTGCTGGGGTTGGGAGAGGAAAATGAATAGGCAGATCACATAGGATTTTTAGGGCAGTGAAACTACTCTCTGTGATACTACAGTGGTGGATACTGGGTATACATTTGTTAACACCCACAGAATATACAACACCAAGAGTGAACCCTAATGTTAACTCTGGACTTTGGGTGATAATGATATGTCTGTCAATGTAGGTTCATGGATTATAAAAAACGTCCCACTCTGGTCAGGGAGGCTGATACTGGGGGAGTCTATACATGTGTTGGGGGAGGGGGTATACAGGAAATCTTTGCACCTTCTGCTCAATTTTGCTGTGAACCTAAAACTTCTCTGGAAATAAAGTCTATTTTAAAAAGTTAAATGTTTTCCATTTTTCCTTGTGATATATCTGTTAATATTTCATATAAAAATAATTTCCTTCTGCCCAGAATGTGCAAGTAAAATTGATGCTTCAGAAATATGTATTGTGCTTTAGGAATACCCAGCCCACTATGCATATTTTGTGACATTCACGATTTTGTTGAAGAATGAATTTGATGGGTTACTGGTCCTTGGCAGGGCGGCTTTAATAGAGTCATGGAGACATACAACTTAACTGAAAGAAACAGCTCCACAGTTGGAAAGTTCGCGCAGGCCAGTGAAGCTGACTTTGGTACATGTTGCCATTGTACCTGTTAGTGCTACCTCTTTCTCTTAAATGGAAGGCATGTTCTAATGAGTTCTTTTAGAAATTGTTCTAGGTTTGGGGAGAAGTTTGAGATATTAAAAATGGCATAGTTTTCCAAGTGTGGAGAAATGTGATCTATGAACTATTCCAAAAAGGCCTCAAAAAGGAGAGAATCTGGTCCCTGATGGACATTGCTGTTCATCTGCCATCACTCCCCTGCCCCATCCTGTGATTCCCCACCTTGGACTTACTTGTATTTCCTGAACAGCCCTGCACCTTTCGTGACCCTGGTTTGTGTACCTGTGCCCATGCTCCTGGGTGATCAGTCTTCAGTTCATTCTTCAAGATACTCTAAAATACAACTTCACTGAGCTTTGACCATATATCTTTTAATGCATAGTTGGTCATCCCATGACATCTCTATTTCCACTTTCAACATTGCCTTCTTGAAGGGTGGGGATTAAGTCATTCATTTATCTCCAAAGAAATCAAATATATGTGATCTGTTTCAGGAAGTTAGCACAGAGTATATAATGAGTTTATCCTATAAACTGGGAAGCATGCACATATTACCTATTAACTGCCTTTGTCCCAACCTATACTTTGTGGTGTTTTATGAATGGAACTAGGCATAGCCCCTGTGACCAGAAATATGACCAGTATGTCCCCCTCCCCAGAAGACCCCTATGACCCAGGCCTAATGCCTCCAGTGCTATGTAGTAGGGTATGGGGAGCTGCAGTTAAATGCTGTTACCAGGGACTATTATGGCATCTGTGTGTGCTCAGAGGGACACATTTCACCTTAGCCTCTGAACATGGAGCAGCCCTTTCACTGAATTCCTCTGCAGTCCCACAGGACTGGAAAGAATAGAGCAATAGACACAATAATGGCCTCCAAGGATGTCCACATTCTAATCCCTGGAACCTATGAATATGTCACCTTATGTGGCAAAAGGGACTTTGGAGATGCAATTAAGCTAAGGATCTCGAGGTGGGGAGATTATGCTGGATTATCTGTGTGGGCCCAATGTAATCACAAAGGTCCTTATAAGAGGGTGGCAGGAAGTTAGAGTCAGAAAAGGAAAGGAAGATGTGAGGACAGAAACAGAGCGGGGACAGAGAGAGAAGAGAGGAGAGGGGAGGGGAGGGCAGGGGAGGGGAGGAGAGGGGAGGGGAGGGGAGGAGAGAGAGACTAGAAGATGCTGTGCTGCTAGCCTTGGAGATGGAGGAAGGGGCCACAAGCCAAGGAATGCAGGCAGCCTTTAGGAGCTGGAAAACTCAAGGAAATGTATTCTCTCCTAGAATCTCCAGAAGGAATGCAGGCTTGTCAATGTCTTGATTTTAGGATTTCTGATCTCTGTAACTGTAAGATAGTAAACTTGTGTTGTTTTAAACTACCACTTTGTGGTAATTTGTTACAGCAGCAATAGGAAACTGAACATACAGTGACTCCTCAGAGAAAACATAAACTCCAGAGACTCACAGTAGAGAAATAACAGCTAGGAGCGCAGATGGCTGGAGCCAGGACTTTGCAGGGAATATTGGAGGAAGGCAACATATTCTGTGATATCAATTGATAAGGACTTAAAGAAGACAATCCCTTTATTGTTAATTTTGAAGCCTCCAAAGCTCTGACAATGTGTTTTTTGTTTATTTGTTTGTTTGTTTATCATTTGGTGGCAAACCTGACCTGACCTGTACAGTTGAGGGGGCAAAATCTGACCAGAATGGACATGAGCCCCTTATAGTCCTGCGTATCCCACTAGTGGGGATGTTCACATGCTTATGTGCTTTGACATGAGTGCTATTCCAGACCCCACAGGGGCAGTGCATATGTGGCATACTTGCCCTCTTACTTTTCTTGCACAAGCACATTCTGATGCCGGACCAAATCTGGACTGTAATTAAAGACTACTTGAAAAACATCTTCATAAGGGAGTTAAGGACATAGAGATGTGTGCTCTGAGCACCTGGAAGACTTCCCAGTATAGAATGAATGGTCCCTGTGTACAAGAGCAGTGAGGGCCTGCAGGACCGGGCACAGACCAGAACCGCCCGTGGTCAGACCCTGAACATGGAGGAAGCACTCCTTGTGGTTTGTGGCTAGAAATATTAATACTTTGTTCTTGATTCAGCTCTTCTCAACAAGTTCTTAGTGGATTTGATTACACGTTGAGGAAACATTCAGATGTGAATCCTCTGGCCAAGTGGCCTCCTACCTATCATCTAGATTCTAGGGCGAGAGTGGCCAGAAAGAGATCAGCTGTTTCCCTCCCCTTTTGTAGGATTTGGTCTGAACAAGGTGTCTGAGTCTGGAGAGGAAAATTACTCTAATCCCCACCTCACTTCTGTTGAGGAAAGGAAATTCAGGCCCAATGGCATTAATTACATGTTATTATGAGTGTTGGAAAGCGGTGCTGAGGGCTCGCATCCTGCAGAGACACCAAGGTCATTCTGAATTTGGCTCTTAAGTCTGTTTCCACTCATCTTTTTTGTACCCCACTGTACAAACTAATGAAATTTTTGTTGGTTTATATTTTATATTTTCAGTTATTAATTATGAAACAAGGCAAACATAGCGAAAAAACAGCAAGACATCTAACAGGCACTTATTTAGGTACCAATACATTTCAGAAGCTGTTAACATTTTGCATTATTTGGTTAAATAGATATAATGTTATAGATAGTTAAACACTGGTGCCTATCTCTGTCCCTGCCTAGCTCTTTTTCCAGAGGGAAAATTATAATTGTAGAATAAATTACAATCATAATTCTGAATTGGGTGTGTGTTGTCCTTATAAATGTTTTTATAATTTTAATTAAATTTAAATTCATAGTGTATAATAAATGATGATTTCTGTGAGTTAATATTTTTACATAAATATATTACCTCCTTTTGATTTCTTTACTTAGCATAGTTTTAAAGATTTATTAATGCAGTTAATATGTGGTTAATGTCTTCTGTGGTGTTCCTGCCAGAATTATTTAATCTGAATCTAAACAGGAGGAAACAATCATATAAATCCAGAATGTGGGACATTCTACAAGACAATTGGCCCAAACTCTTTAAAAAGGTTAATTCTGGGAAAAGCCAAAAAAGGCTGGAGACTGTTCTAGTTGGAAAGAGGCTAAACAAACATATCCAAATGCTTTGATTATATCCCACTTTTTTTTTTTTCTTTTTTAAGTGAAAAGCTATACAAGATATCCTTGGGACCATTGGGGAGCTTTGAGTGTAGACTGTCTGTTTAGGGTATTATGATCGTGTAGGAGAGTGCTTGCATAGATTTAGGTCATTTATCCTCATAGTTGTGTTGTGATTCATTTTACAATGAACTCAGTTCATTTATTCATTCCTGTGCTGATGTTCGTTATTTGTGTTGTTAAAATCTTTGGTAGATTTACCATATTCTGCCTGATTCATTATTTACTGGAAAAGGTACATACAACAGCCAAAATGGTTATAAAAGTTACCAATTTCTGTAATTCTCTCACTTTTTGCTTTTTATAACTTTGAATCTGTTAATGGGCACATACTAGTTCAGACAAGTTTTACTTTCTGGCTGAATGTTTCCTCTTTATGAAGTGCCATCTTTGTGTCTAATATTACTTTTATCCTAAAGTTTAGTTTGTCTGATACCAATACAGCTAAGCAACCTGTAGTCATTATTTGCCAGGCATATATTTTTCTGTCCTTTTCTTTTCAACCATATTATTCCATTGTTTTCTGGCTTCTTTTTTACTATTGAGAAATCTACTGTGTCTCAAATGGGTAGATCTTTTGTTGCTAAAACATCTTTCTTCCCTAGTTTTTAAAGCCATATTTTCTTTGTTGTCCATAGATTTTATTAGGGCAGCATGTAGGCTTGTATTTGTTTTTTATCTACCTTTTTTAGATCTTGTACTTCTTGATTTCAGTGAGTTTCATGGACTCCGGATCATGTCCAGCTGTTCCCATGCTGTCTCTCTCCCACCTCTCTGTCCTTCCCTTGCGGAGCTCCACCGGGCTCTGCGCTGACTCCTCACGCTGTCTTCCTATCTCTGGGCCTCTCCCTCATATTTTCCTCTGCTTTGCTACTATGGCTACACTGTGTGTAATTTCTTCAGCCCTACCTTCTATTTTATGGATTCTCTTTTTAATAGTATTTATCTGATATTTAACTCCTTCTGAGCTTCAATTACTGGTATTATTTTCATTTATAGATATTTGATTTGTTTTCTTTGAATATCTATTTTATATAGATTACAGTTTTTTCTTTTATATGTTATAGATGTAGGTACTTTACATTCTGTTGTTGACAATTCCAATCAAATCTTTGCAAGTTGGGCCCTACTGCCTTATGCCTTAGCTAGCTCTTGTTCCAAGTGCTTTGTTTCCTAAGGTGCTTTGTAATTTCTCATGGTGCACTTATGATCAATAGCACATTACGTGCAGGAATTCTTTGAGCTCTATGTTGAAGGTGGGTTCCTTTAGACAAGATTTGCATTTGTGGTGGAGAAAAGAGAACCCTTGCACACTGTTGGTGGGAACATAAATTAGTACAGCCTTTATGGAAAACAGTATGGAGGTTCCTCAAAATATTAAAAATAGAACTATCATATGATCCAGCAATCCCACCACTGGGTGCATAGCCAAAGAAAGTGAAATCAGTACACTAAAGAGATATCTGCACTCTGTGTACGTTTATTACAGCATTATTCACAATATCCAAGATACGGAATCAACCTAAGTGTCCATCGATGGGTAAATAGATAAAGAAAATGTGGTATATATACAGAATGGAATGCTACTCAGCCTTAAAAAATAAGGAAATCTAGTCATTTGTGACAACATGGATGAACCTGGAGAAATGATGTCAAGTGAAATAAGCCAGGCACAGAAAGACAAATACCTCATGATCTTACTTATATGTGGAATCTAAAAAAGTTGAACTCACAGAAGTAAAGAGTAGAATGGTGGTTACTATGGATTGGGGAGGCATTGGTCAAAGGATACAAAATTTCAGTTAAATAGAAGGAATAAGTTCAAGAGATCAATTGTACAGCATGGTGACTATAGTTAATAACAATGTATTGTATTCTTGAAAATTTCCAAGAGCATATTTTAAATGTTCTCACCACAAAAAAAAATGTATGAGGTAATGCATATGCTAATTAGCTTGATTGAGCCATTCCACTATGTATATATATTTCAAAATATCATGTTTTACATGATAAAAATACATATATATTTATTTTTCAATTAAAAATAAATTAACTTAATTAAAAAATATGATTTACATTTGCTTCTGCCAGGCTGTGTGAGCACATTTAAAGTCTCAGGTTATCTTCTTTACAGAATATGCCAGCTAATGCAGAAGGGATAATAGAAGTAAGAAATAACCAAAGGGTACTAAAAAACATTGTATAAAATGTTGAGAGGAAACAGGATATTCACAGAGTTCCAAAGTATCCATGCAAAGATTACAAAGGGGAAAATGTCCCTTCATACTGAAGAGATGGGGGGGGCGGGCAATCATCTTAACCAAGTGTTCTAAGTTAACATCCCTGCCAGCAGGGCTACCTGGTGTCATGTGCCTGCCGTGATGCAGTCAGATAGCAACAGCATGACCTGTGTAGTGTTCTAGTAAGGATGTTTAACCTGAATTTAATCATGAAGAAATAATCAGATACATGCAGAATGTGGGATGTTCTGTGAGACAACTGGCCTGGATTCTTCAAAAGAATCAATATCATGGAAATGTACAAAAAAAGGAAACCAAATGGTTTGGACTGGGAGGACTGTTCTAGATTAGGAGGGACTAAAAAGATAACACCACATGCAGTGCAAGAAACTTAATAAATTCTAATTTGGAAAAAAAAAGCTTTAAAAGACATTACTGGGACAGTTTGAAATTTGAACATAGACTGTATGTTTCATGGCGTCATGGTAAGGGAAGAGAATGTGCTTATTCTTAGGAGATAGTGGCTGAAGTGTGTGGGGGTGAAATGTTTCAATGTCCTCAATTTACATTCAGATGGTTCAGTGAAATAGTGCACATTTATGTGTGTGCACACGCACATATGCGTATACTTATCTATTTAAATATACACAAATGCTGACGGGGGCAAAGCGGGGGGGAACATGCAGAAAAATACCAGTTGGTAAATCTAGGAGAGTGTTTCCAGGTATTCTTGATACTATTTTTTTCGACTTTTCTGTGGGTTTAAAGTTTTCTAAAGAAAAAGATAAGAGAGAAACAAAAGTCTCATTTGTTTGTCAGACTACTTACATAGTGTGAACATGGGCTGCCAACACATGTGAGAGCCAGCTTGTGACTTCAGATTTGCAGGGAGAATTTTTCTCCTCCCTCCCATGCCCCCCCAAGGCAGGGGAGTAGTCCTCTGCCCCTCTTCTCGGGGGGACTTTTTCTGGATTTGGTCTCTCATCAGACCCCACCCCTCGGGCTGGCAGAAGGGGGGTCCTCCCATCCCCTGGGGAGCGTTCACTTCCTTTTCATTTCTCTGGGTTTCCCATATGGTTTTGCTAGTTCGGCAATGGATTCAAGATATATTTTTTAAAAAGTTTCATCTAACTTTTAAAAAAGATATTCTTCAGCTATAGGTTTGCTGAGGATATTTACTCTTCCATATGTATAATTCTCTTTTTGGTTATATCTAATCTATATTGTAAAGTATCAGTGGCTATATATCCATACTCTATTCCCTAAAGTTCTAGGTGGTGTTAATATGCTGCTTGTTCTTTCTGCTGATTCTTTCTGAGTGGGGTTTTAGTTTTGGAT
This sequence comes from Daubentonia madagascariensis, assembly GCA_023783475.1. Taxonomy (NCBI): domain Eukaryota; kingdom Metazoa; phylum Chordata; class Mammalia; order Primates; family Daubentoniidae; genus Daubentonia; species Daubentonia madagascariensis. The sequence goes on along the minus strand of JAKFHU010000661.1, from coordinate 6,229,201 downwards.
AGTGAGTTCATTTTCTGTGGGGTAGTCATCAGAATCTTCCATAGCCCGGTTGAGGGCTTCTCTCTCCACAGAGGTTCTGGACGTGCCCCTGCCATGTGGCCCAGGGTTGTTACTAATTTGTGATTTATTTCTTGTTAATTTATTGTCTTGCACTTGCTGGGCCAAGTAGGTTATAAAATTTGATCTGTTGCACAGGCCATGCTTACAAATTCTAAGGGGAGCGTTCCTGCTCTTCCACAGCCTGGGATGGCACCACTGAGCTTCTCCACGGTCTCCTGTATGAGGACTAGTTTTCTTCAGAGCCCTTTGAAGAATCAGAATTTGTATTAGGGCAGTTCAGTTGCAACTCCCCTCACTGCAAGGCCCCAGGCTCTCCTCTCCTGACCTTACCTGACCTTCCAGACAAGAGAACACCCAGATAACCTCCCCCACTCCCCACAGGTACAGCCATGCCAGCCTTGCTGCGCTGCTGGGCTGCAGTCCTTTCTCCTGGGCACCTGGGAGTGTCCTTTTTTCCCTCCACATTAAAAAGGTTGTTTGTTGTATGCATCCAGAAATCTTGGTGTTTATATTGGGAGGGTTTTCAAGTAATCTGGTCTGTTTTGTTAGCAGAACTGGAAGTCTCTCAATCTATTTAATTTTTGGCTTAAGTGAAAAAAAACCTGTTTATTCTGTAGATTGGCAGAAAGAACCTCCCTGGATACATATTTTCAACTTTTTAAAGTTACTACACCTAGACAAAAAATAAAGAACATTTACCTAGAAAACAATTTTCTTTGTAAATTAAAAGCTAATCTAAACACATTAAGGTTTTTAAAAGCAATTTCAGTGACATAGAAAAACAGTGATGCTTAAGCAAATTCTGCTCTGGAAATCTATAAACAAACTAGTTTCAGCTTTTTGATTGCAGGAACCACATTTATTCTGTTACTATTGTTAAGTGACTTTGAATTTGCTAATCCACCCATCAAATAGGATGAAATCTTTTTCTTCTCGAATTACAGTTTGCTTCCTGCCTAGCCCTAACCAGCTGCACAAAATCATTACTGTTAATTGCAGACACAGGCCTAGCCCATGAATTTCCCCAAGAAAAATGAAACTGGCACGTGGCGTGCTCGCCAGTGCACTGGGAAGAAGAAGGTTTCATCCTGGGCTCCCATGGGATCCAGCCTCTACCACAGCCAAGCCTCCAGAAGTTATGTGTGAGACAGGACTCTCCTAGGAAACCAGCACATGAGTGTTCCCTGCAGATGCTCTGCAGAGATCGCCTGCCCTGGTGGATCTGAATGTGCCCCATTGGGCCAGGGATGTATCTTGTTTACCAATCCCCCCATTTACTGTGTCCTCATGCACTTTTGCTGGGCTCCAAGCCAGGGTAAAGGGCCCAGAAACCCACACTGCTGCAGCAGCCCTTGTAGAATGGTCTCAAGATTACTGGGGGCCAGGCCCCTCCACGCTCACCCAACTGAGTGACCACCTGAGGAGCAGGGTTCAGCTCTGAGGTTCTTACTCCAGTGGAGCCTAGAGGGTGCTGGAAGGTCCCAGGACAGTCCACTAACTTGATGGTGCCAGGTACACAAGTCTCCATGACCCAAGTTCATATCTAAGTGCCTCTAGCATCTGAGGGGTCTTTCAGTAACACATCGACCTGTTACTGGGGTGAAGGGTGCAGCTTTCAGGGAATCTCTGAGCCTGTCTAATCTGAGATGCAGGTACTTCCAAAAAGATCCTCCTCTGTTTCTCCTACAGCTATGGCGTGTCATGACTCCCTGAGCCAAGGATCCAGAGTACACAGGACCCATCTCCTGTGCATTGTCTTCCATCCCCCAGGTAAAGAGCTCTGCAAGACTGTCTGTGAAGCCAAACTGTCACCAAAGTATCTGTGGCTGTGTAGCCTGAGCCCTTTCTAAAGACAGTAAGTTAAGAGGAGGGAATCCTTTCTGCAGCCAAAGGAAAGACAAAGGAGGCCTTTGGTCAGCCCTTGTCCCTCAGCCCCTGGCCCTTGGAGCCTGCAATCTGCTTGGTTGGACCCTGGAAACTGCTATCAGTTTGCTCTTTGGTTCTTTTCAAACCAGCCTCCTGTGAACAGGCGGTGAATGCTGGCTCGGTAGTGACACCCTCACCAGAACCTGGGACGGGGCATGTCCGTGGTCTGTGTGTGCTTCACTGAGAAGACCTAGCCCTGTTTTAAGGCATACGCATTAAAATGGGAGCCTTACTCCATGGAGGTGGGCCAGGTTGTCTCCCACCTGCAGGGAGGGGAAGGATTTGGCAATAGTTTGCTCAGGGGAAATTTAAGTTAACTCTTGAGGAGAGTAACCCTTTAATTTAATAAGGCCACTATGGGGCCAAAGGACAGAAGCCTTGGGAAATTTGGGACTAGGGGAAGAAAAATCCTTTTTTTGTTTCCTTCATATCTTTGAAAAAAATGTTTTTCTGTTTGTGCTGGAGAAAGTGACCACCTTTTCCCCCTTCCACCTGATCTTGCTATCTGTTCTCCTTGAAGGATCTGGTAATTCGGTATAACTTCCAGCCAGTACTTACAAGATTCCCAGCAAGAGTAGTTTTTCAAGACTTTGATCTTTGCTCTCAGTTTGTTGCCCTTGATGACTTTGCTTTCTTCAGTCTCTTCCTCCAGGGTAGTTCATGAGTTCTGAAGCCCTGACATGTGCCACATACAGAGGAGGGCCTGCGGAATAGTTCTGGCATTATCCTGTCCCTGCCTTCCCTTGATATAGGACTTGCTTAAGGCAGGTCAGGGATCAGATTACATCTAAGTGCTGAACAGTTGAAGGAGGAGGTGAAGGAAGTAACTACTGAAAGCCCTGGTCATGAACTCCAGCCAATTTTCCTGACAGCACAGCCTGGCCATTGGTTCCAAACTGTTTTGTCTTATGCCTGACTATTTCCTGGCACTGGCATACCATTTTGGAATTATAAGTTTGGAATTACAAGGAGTAGTAATATGCAGCATCACTTTCTCTCCTGTACCTGTAGTGGAGCTCAATATGTAAAGAGGGAACTCTTTCCCAATGAACCCAGATGTGTCCTCAGAATCCTTCTTAACACAGTTTTCCAGAGAGTCACTTCCATTTGATAAGAGTTGGCTAAAAGATAAAACCTGATTGCCATCCCTGGTTTATCATGTACCTAACATTCTGATGGAATAAACGTCAAAGGTTAAGGATGCAGTGGAAATTTTTGTTTGTTTAGAATTCCAATTTTCCATTTATTAATAATTGCAAACGAAACATTTTTATTTGGTTTTGCTTAGTTAATTACCTTGGTGCTTCACACAATTCTCTTATCACAAATGTCCTTGTGGACACACTGCATAGCTATTTTGTATATTTGCTAAAATCACTATCTGCTCTTACTCCTTTCATAAAGTTATAGCTACCTTAGTCCTAATGTTATTTTGCATATGTTTTTGTTCTACTTATAGTTTAAACAGCATTTAAATATCGTATTATATTTGTGAGGCTTAGCATGTTAATTTTTATCACTCATGGTAATTATTAACACCATGTGAAGAACCTGTGGACCCTCAAGTGAAATAATAAATAGCTAACACTCATTAGAGGCCAGTATATACTGAGCCCAATTTCTAAGTGTTTTCCTTGTCTTACTATGATTTTAAAATTCTTACCACAGTCCTGCCACAGAGGTACTGTGATTTTTCCCATTTTATAGATTTTACAAATCTTAGGCCTAGAGAACTTCAATAACAAACCCAGAGTTACACAGCTAATTTGGGACTTGAACACAGGCAGGTAAGGTTCAAAGCCTCTTAGTCACTATACAATTCATCCTATCGTGGAAAGAGAGGTCTTAATGTTAAGGTGATTAATGCAGTTTAATGCCAGGAAGCTTACTTTGAATAACAGAAGCAGATCTATTAGATTCTCCAGACTTAAAAGCAATTATTTTAAAGGAAATTAGATTAGGAAACCTATAATTATCTAAATAAACTATACTTCAAATTTTTATGTTAAACTAATAATCTTAGGAGCATACCAAGTTATATATATGTATATTGATACATCTAAAAATGTTAAACCAAGTGTCTCCTAAAGATACTTGCTCAAAGCTATAAAACTTTAAATTTTAGAATACTATGAATTTGATGCCAATTTACTCCAAGTTTCTGTTTGTTCTAAGGGAAAAGGGTGAAGTGGGAGAAATAGTACGTTTTCTCTTTATTGGCAATTTCTGAAAATTTTATGTTTTGGACTTTCAGTGACACTATTAATATCCATCAACTCTTGAGGCCCACATCCAGAACTTCAATGATGGTTATCTGAAAGATGTGTGTTTAATAAAATTTAATAATTGTGTTGATTCTGCTGTCCACGTACAAATGCCTTAGGACTTCTAACTGGACTAGCTAATGGTAGGGACAGTGGAATCCTGATGGGGAAATGACTAAAAGAGGCTGGAGTGCCAGTCACATCTGGACTATGATATTTGAAAATCGCAAATGAGTTTGTGGGTACTGAGGAATGAAATGCAGAGTATAGGGACTTCTTCAGATAATTCCAAACAAGATAACTATGGAGTTTTTTTTCTGAACTCTATAGGTAGATAGGTGGTCCTCATCTGTCTATTCACCATCCATCCAACAAATAGTTACTGAGCACCTTCTATGTTCTAGTCATTGCTTAACTGTTGATGTTGTGGGGAGGAGCTTCCAATCTGGTGTAAGGAGACAGATAATAATAAAATAATAAAGAGGATTGCAGCAGGTGCTATGCTATGAAGAAAATAAGGAGAGTTAGTGATGGAAAGCACTGGGGTGATGGCCAAGAAGTGGTGAACATGCTCTCTGAGGTGGGTGGAATTTAGACCTGGAGGAGAGCCTTGCTGAGGGAATGCCAGGCACAGAGAGCCCCACATTCTGAGACCTGGGGCTTGACCTGTTCCTGGAGCCAACAAGAGGCTCGAGCCCATGTGGTCATCGGGCGAGTATAGGGTGAGATCAGGAAGGTAGGGACGGATCAGGCCAAATAGGCTTTGGGACTGGGAGAGAGTTTGGGTTTATTCTAAATCAAGAGGGGCCCTTGGAAGGATTTAAATCCCTTGTTTAAAATCAGAGCTCTGATTTCCACTGGTCAGAGAGCACCCTGGTTGCTGTTGGAGAGTTGTTTGTAGGGAACAGGATTGGCAGTGGTGTGACCAGCTCAGAGACTCTTCTGCAGTCAAATGATTGCTCACTGGAATTCATTCAGTCTTGGAGTAATGCTAAAATGGCATTCACTTTATAGACATCTTCTGGATTAAATGTTTTGGCAATGGTGGTGGGAACATGTACTCTGGCTAATATTTGTCCAAGTGGAAAGAACTAGTCAGGGATCCCAGCTGCCTTACCTGTTGGCCCTTCAGTGGATACACCTGCTGGAGTGTATTGACTTACCACTTGGACACCTGCAGGGATCATTAATTTCTTTCCACAATAGAAGTGTTTTCAGGGAAAGCCATAGTCACTGCTCAGTTACCTGGGAGATTACAGGATTTCATCATCAGTGGAAATAAGCTCAATTGTGGGTGGCCATAAAAGGATTAAAGAATTGTTTACCTGCTCATGAGGAGGTAGACACACTTGGAGCCTGTGAACAGCAGTATGGGCGGTGGGGAGTGGACTTAGCAGGGCCACCCACTGACTTCCTCCTTCCTTACAGAGTGAAGAGGAAGAATGCAGTGGAGTGAATCCACCTCTCAGAAAGGGACAGAGTTATAATTTTAGTTGGAAAAAAGCAAATAAGCAATAAAAAACCAAACAGAACACAAACCAGGTGAGAAAAGTAAACTTTTCTGACAGATGGAGTCTGACCCCTAGGAAATTTACTGTTCCACCACTGATTTCCTAAATAGACTAATAGTCTTCAGTTTTTAAGTCTTTATAAAGGTTGAAGTTCCTGAGATCTGGAGTGGGTCTCACCTGCGTGTCCCTGTTGTTACTTGTGCTAGTTTGTAGAGGGCAGTCACAAGGCAGTACATGAGAGAGAAGCTCAGTAGGGAGGGTCCTGGAGGTGCTGGAAAGGTACCTTGGGATTTTACAATGGGTTCGCGCTCTCTCAAGAAGAGACTCGTGATTCCCAAGCTAGGGAGGCAAAAGTGCCTGGATGTGGGACTCCAGAGTTGAGCTGGAACCAGGCTGTCCCAGGCCTGCTGGACACTCATGATGGTGACACGGAGGTTTTCCCTGGGGATTCTACAATTAGGGCTCCAAGAGAAGTGCTGAACTCTTGCTCATGATCAGGCAGGAAGATGAGCACAGCAACTCTCCTCGGGATGGTTTCAAGGTGTCTGGCAGGCTGAGCAGGAAACTAGTCAGCTCAAAGCAGAGTGGAGAAATACTGGCATTATGCATCAGCCAGATCCCTGCAGAAAGATGAAGGCCTCAGGCACCTGCCAAGGACTTCCCCTACAGACTGTTCACTAGGAAATTCTCTGCTGGCTTCCCCAAAACAAGGACATGCAAGTTATAACTTTGGGTCTGCAAGTTACGTCTAGCTCCTAAAACTAAAGTCTGTTGAATTCCATGCTGTATTAGTCCATTTTGTGTCACTAAAATGGAATGCTTGAAGCTGGGTAATTCATAAAGAAAAGAGGTTTGTTCAGCTCATGGTTGTGCAGACTGTACAAGAATCATCACACTAGCATGTGCTTCCAGTGAGGGCTTCAGGGAGCTTCCAATCAAGGCAGAAGACGAAGGGAGAATGGGTCTGTCACATGGCAGGAGAAGAGAAATAAACCCAGGCTCTTTTGTGAAAGGTCAAGAGAAAGCAGTGCTTCGGGTGCAGTCTCCAGGGTGAGTGGGCTCCCCCCAGAAGGGACAGGCAGCTTAGGGAGAGCACTGCTAACCCCACCGCACCTCAGGGGAGAGGGTAGCTTTTGTCCTTGGGGCACAGGAAAGCAGAGAGCACTTCCTGCAGCTTTTTAGAGGGAAACGAGTGAGCCCTAAGCTCTGTGCAATGCTGCTTGTGATAGGCCTTGTCTGAGATGGGGCAGCTGCTCGCAACGGCCCTGGCTTAATCACCCCTTGTGGAACCCTCACCTTTCCTGAGCAGAAACGGCCACAACTGCCCAGCAGCAGTGAGCAGGGGAGGGAAGGAGGAGGAGAAGGCCCCAAATGGTGGGGAGCTAGTGCCCTGTTCTCATTTGTCCTCAGGCACCTTCTAAGTACGCTGCACTGTCCTCTCAGCTGGAAGCAGCCTGCCCTGAGTGCCCAAGCTCCAGGAGACCCACAGCTCCTCCAGGACTGCTCCCCCAGGATGCGATGGTCTGAGTGGGTGATGGGAGGGTGTTGGCTGTGGATCCAGCACTGTAAGGACTCAGGGGCTGACATTCCCAGGCCAGACAGCTGCAAAAAAACAGCCTATCCGTGAAGGGAGGGAAATGAGCTGCACCCTCCACGCAGAACCCGGGCACAGGGAGCAGAGTACTATTGGGGGTGTATCTACATCTGCAAGCCTGAAACCGGCTGTCCCACAGCTCATCCACACCAAAATCCCATGCTTTGAGCAGAGGCAGCTATGTCCACAGCATTGGGTGGCTGGAGGAGGGGAGGTCCTCGTCTCCACACCCATTCCCAGACTTTCCAGCTTTACAATCCCAAAATGTAGCAACTTTGGGCCTGTGACTGGAGAGAGTAGGGCCTCTTGCAGGCAAACAGCATGAGCAAGATGCTGGGTGGAGTGCTGTCCACTTGGGTCTCGGTCTCACTGCAGCTTAAGCAGGGCCATGGGAATTGTCCTAGGAGCAGGGGGGAGAGCTTGGGCTCCTCTGTCCCCATTTGGCTGGGCAGGGCTGCAGCTCAGCCCAGGGGAGGGGTATTGTCCAGCCAGTTAGACCCAAACTAACACCTTGGGCCTGTGATCAGAGAGAGTGGGGCCTCTTCCAGGTAAACAGCATGTGCAAGATATGAGGGGGAGTGCCGTCCATTCACAACTCTGTCCCACAGTGGCCCAGAGCAGGCCCATGGGAATTGTCCTAGGTGTGTGTAGGAGAGCTGGCTCTCCCCTGTCCCTCCTCAGCTGGGTGGGGCAGCATCAGCCCGAATTCAGCCTGAGGGCAGGGTGCTGCCCAGCCCCAAACTCCCCAAGTGGCACCGGGGCCTATGACCAGAGAGGGCAGGCCGCACCTCTGGCAGGAAACTGTCCTACAGCACCAGCTGCAGGACAGTGGGAACTATCCAGACATGTGCTGGAAATCCTAGCATCTCTGCCTTTCCCCAGCCAGATGGGGGCTGCAGCTGTGTCAAGTCCAAACCCAGCCCAAGGGAGGGGCATAGCCCAGTATGAAACCCTCAAAATGGCACCTTGGACTTGAAACCAGAAAAGCTGGGGCCCCACTGAGGCAGTCAGCTTGGGTGAGGAACTGTGTAAAACGCTGTCTTCCTACACCTCTGTTTCAAAAGCAGCACACAGCAGGGTGGTGAGATCTTCCCAGGGTTGTATGAGAGCACCTGGGCTCCTCCATCCCTCCTTGGAGCCATGCAGTGGCTGCAGGTGCACCTCAGTTCCCCAGTGTCTACCAGGGGTAGAAAACCTGCAACCTCAAGGCCACATGTGGCCTTCCAGATCCCCAAGTGCGGCCCCTTGACCAAACCCAAACTTCACAGAACAAATCCCTTTATTAAATGGGATTCAGTTGAAATGTGGATTCAGTCAAAAGGCTCAAGGATCCAGAAGGCCTCTCAGACTCTAGACTGTCAAAATGGTGCCTGACTCAAGCTACTCTAGGCTTGGATGCCTGTGGGATTCCATGTGAGTTTCCTTTTCTGAAATTTCAAATGTGGAATTGAAAATATGGATTGTGGCCGGGCATGGTGGCTCATGCCTGTAATCCCAGCACTCTGGGAGGCCAAGGTGGGAGGATCACTTGAGGTCAGTATTTTGAGATCAGCCTGAACAAGAGCGATGACCCCGTCTCTACTAAAAATAGAAAAAAATAGCCAGGCATGATGGTGCTTGCCTGTAGTCCCAGCTACTCAGAGCAATCCTAAGCAAAAGAATAAATCTGGAGTCATCACATTGCCCAGCTTCAAATTATACTACAAGCTATAGTAACCAAAACAGCATTGTACTGGCATAAAAGTAGGCACATAGATCAATGGAATAGAACAGAGAACCCAGAAATAAAACCATACACCTACAACCAACTGATATTAGACAATGCTGACAAAAACATACACTGGGGAATGGATTCCCTATTCAGTAGATGGTGCTGGGAAAATTTGAGAGCCACGTGTAGAGGAATGAAACTCAATCCCTGTCACCATGCATGAAAATTAACTCAAGATGGATTAAAGACTTAAATTTAAGACCTGACTCCATAAAAGTTCTAGAAGAAAATTTAGGGAAAACTCTTCTGGACAGTGCCCTAGGCAAAGAATTGCCTAGGAATTATGACTAAGGCCCCAAAAGCAAATACAACAAAAATATTATAAAAATGGGACTTAATTAAGCTAAAAGGTTTCTGCACAGCAAATGAAATAACCAATAGAGTAAATAGACAATCTACTGAATGGGAGAAAATATTCACAAACCATATATCTGACAAAGGACTAGTAGTCAGAATCTACAAAGAACTCAAACAAATCAGTAAGAGAGAAACAAATAACCCATTAAAGAGTGGGCAAAGACACGAACAGACATTTTTCAAGAGAAGATATACAAAAGGCCTACAAACATATGGAAAAATGCTCAACATGAGTAATCATCAGGGAAATGCAAATTACAACCACAATGAGATACCACCCTACTCCTGTCAGAATGGCCATTATTAAAAAGTCAAAAAACAGATGTTGGCATAAATGCAGTGAAAGATGAATGTTTATTCACTGTTAGTGGGAATGTAAGTTAGTACAACATCTATGGAAAACAGTACAGAAATTCCTCAAAGAACTAAAAGTAAAACTATTATTTGATCTAGCAATTCCACTACTGGGTAGCTACCCAAAGGAACAGAAGTCATTATATCAAAAAGACACATGCGCTCATATGTTTATTGCAGCACAATTCGCCATTGCAAAGATATGGAATCAACCTAATGCACATCAACTGATGAGTGGACAAAGAAGATGTGGTGTGTATATACATACCAGGTAGTCCCACTCAGCCATAACGAAGGAGGACATAATGTCTTTTGTAGCAGCTTGGATGGAACTGGAAACCATTATCCTAAGTGAAGTATCTCAGGAACTGAAAGATAAATACCATGTGTGTTCACTTATTGGTGGGAGCCGAACGATGGGTATGCATGGACACACAGAGTGGTATGAGGGACTTTGGAGACTCATAACAGGGGAGGGTGGAAGGAGGATGAGGGATCAAAAATTACCTATCAGGTATGGCGTGTACTATTCAGGTGACGGGTACACTAAAAGCCCTGCCTTCATCACTGTACAATTCATATATCAAAAAGCACTTGTACCCCTAAATTTATTGAAATAAAACAAATTAACTCTTGCATTTTCCTTCAGACTTTTTTTATTACCTTTGACTCTCTGATTCATCACAAATTCATCTTAATGGGCAGACTGAGATAAAGCTCCAGTTTCATTTTGTTCAAGTGTTAGCCAGTGATTTCAATATATTTTATTTAATAATTTATCTTTACCCCATTGATTTGAAGTGCTACTTTTATGATAAGCTAAATTTCAACATGAATTTGGAACTCTTTATTTTGTTCTAAAGATTGATTTCTTTTTAACTGTAAAACTTTTAAAAAATGTATTATCATAGTTATCTCTAGGCCTAGTTCTTCCTTATCAATCTTCTTTTTGAGCACTTACCCGACTGTTCTTATGTTTGTTAACAAAGTATTGCTTTGTCAAATTCTAAATTAAAACTTTAAGAAAAGGAATTTCCCCTTCCCAAATAAAAGAATGGGGGGGGGGGAATAGGACAACAACAACAAAAGAAATCCTAATAGCTGAAATTGCAAAATTGGGACTGCATTATACTTTTGGTTAATTTAAGGAAAATTGACAGCCTAATTTCAATACTGAGTCCTTTCTACAGAAGACCATGATATTTCAAATTTTTTTAATGTCTAGAGATCTTTAAATAGAAGAAGATGTAACAGTCATGAATATTTACGTACTAAAGCACATTGTATTAAATTATACAAAGTAAAATTTGTTATTTTAGCAAATCTTCTGTTTCATGATAGAATTTATTACATCTTTCTCTGAATTTGGGAAATCCCATAGATTAAAAATAAACAAGGGTATACAGCAGGGTATAAATTCAAATACTTCAAGCACAGGCTGGTAAAATTACCATGGGAGGGGGTGGATATGTGGGGCCCTTGGTGAACTGCAGAGTCTCTACACAACCTCAAGGCATTCAAAGTAAAGGAATATTTTTTGAGGACAAAATAGATGTAAGTACTATAAAGAGTGCAAATGCTATACTTTCAATAGTGTAAGTAGTGTGAATACTATATGCTTTTTGTTTCAAGAATTAAGAGGATATCAAGATATTAGGAAGAAGTGATAATCACTTGAAATCTCACCACTCAAAGAAAACCACTGATACTATATCATTGGCCTCCATTTGCACACCTCCACACCCAAATACAAACATTACACATCAACACCTATAAATATAAATACACTATATCTACATTTGCATATTGTGATTTTAGGTTAATTTTAGGTGTCAACTGGGCTAGATTGAGGGATGCCTGGATGGCTGGTAAAGCACTGTTTCTGGGTATCTCTGTGAGAGTGTTTCCAGGAGATACTGAGGTGTGAGTCAGTGAACTGAAGAGAGGAAGATGCCCCCCCAGTGTGGGCAGGCACCACGCAATGGACTGGAGTCCCAGCTGGAACAAAAAGGCAGAATTGGAGGGATTGGCCCTCTATGCTCTCTCTCTCCCTTTCAGGGTGGGATACTTTTTCTTTACTGCTTTTGGACTCTGGGACATTCACCAGCAGCCTCCTGAGGGCTCCCAGGCCTGACCGGGGGCTGCACTGCTGGCCTCCCTGCTTCTGAGGCTTTGGACTTGGATTGAGCCACCTTACTGGCGTAGCCTTGTTACCAGCTTCCCTGGTTCTCCAGTTTGCAGTCAGCCTATCATGGGGCTTCTTTGTTCTGTGATCCTGTGAGCCAATTTCCCCCAATAAATACTCTTCCATGTATCCTATTGGCTCTATCTCTCTGGAGAACCATCACTAATACAGAAAACTGGTACCAGAGAGTGGGGTGTTGCTCTAAAAATAGCTGAAAATGTGGAAGTGGCCTTGGAACCGGATAATGTGTAGTGGCTGGAAGAGTTTGGAGGAGCCAGCTAGAAAAAGCCTACATTGCATTGAATGGTGCATTCAGGGAGAGTCTGGTGAGGCCTCAGGAGAAGACAAAAAGATGAGGGAATGTTTGAAACTACTTAGAGGTTGGTTAAGTGATTATGACCTAAATGCTGATAGAAATATGGAGAATAAAGGCCATTTTGATGAGTACTCAGATGGAAACGAGGAGTATATTATTGGAAATTAGAGTAAAGGCCATCCTTGTTACACTGCTTCAGATAACTTGGCGGCATTTTTCCCATACTGAGGGCTTTGGGGAAGGCCAAATTTAAGACTGATGAATACCTGGTCGAAGAAATTTCTGAGCAGCCAACCACTCAAGAAGCTGCATGGTTGCTTTTACTAGCTAACACTGAGCCACAACAGGAAAAGGCTGAACTGAAGGTGAGATTTATAATGAAATTTGGAATATTTGCAGCCGCGCTCTATGGTAGAGAACGAAAGAGTGTTTGCAGGAGAGTAAACCAAGGCTGTGCCTGAGAGACCCTTTGCTAAAGAGAGTAGCATGGCTGAAAGGGAGCCAGGTGCTAATACGACAATGGGAAAAAGGCCCTGACGGCATTTTAAAGATCCTCAAGGCCACCCTCCTCATCACAGGCCCAGAGGCTTAGGAGTTCATATGGTTTGGGGGGACATACCCAGGGTGCTGTTGCCCAGGGCTGCCTCAGGAAGCTACTCCTTCCGTCCCAGTTGCTCTTGCTGATCTGGCCCTGGCTCCAGTGGCCTCATATGTGGCTTGGACTGCTGCTCTGGAGGGCACGAGCTATAAGTCTTGGTGGCATCCTTGTCCATGTGGTACCAACTCTGCAGGCACACATAATGCAAGATTGGCAGAGGCAGGATGGCTTCCACCTAGATTTCAGAGGATGTATCAGAAAGCCTGGGAGTCCAGGCAGTGACTTGTCTCAGAGGTGGAGCCACTACAAGGAGCCTCCACTAGGGTAATGCTGAGCAGAAATGTGGGAATGGAGCTACCACAGAGAGTCCTGACCAGGTCAAGCCTAGTGGAGCCATGGGAGCGGGGCCACTGTTGAGCCCCAGAATTGTAAAGCCTCCTGCAGCGCACAGCACCTCCCTGGGATAGCTACAGGCACTGGACTCCAACCAGAGAGGGCAACCACCTGGGCTGCACTCTGTGATGTTGTAGGGGCTGGGTTGCCTGAGGCCTTAGGGGTGTCACCCCTGCATAAGTGTGTCCAAAAGGTGGCACAAGGAGTAAAAGATTATTGTGGAACTTTAAGATTTAATGTCTGCCCTGCTGAGTTTCAGACTTGCTTGGAGCTTGCTACCCGTTTCTTTTAGCCTATTTCTCACTTTAGGAATGGGATTATTTACCCAATGTCTGACTATTGTATCTTGTAAGTAAATAAGTTGGTTTTGATTTTACAGGCTCACAGATGGAAGGAGCTTGCCTTGTGTCTCAGATGAAACTTTGGACTTTCACAACTGTTGGGATGCAATGATTGTACTTTGTATGCGCTAAGAACATGAGTTTTGGGGGGCCAGGGGTGACATGCTATGGTTTGGATGTGGTCTCCCCGGCCGAAACTTACGTTAAGTTTGGTTCCCAATGTGGCAATGTTGGGGGGTGGAGATTATTGGAAGGCGTTTGGATCGTGGAGGGGGGTCCTTCATGAATATGCGAAAGCCCCTGAGGGAGTGAGTGAGTTCTCACTCTCACGGGACTAGAGGAGTTAATAGAGGGCAGGGGATTGTTTTATTAGTATAAATTTAAGGAGTACAAGTGCCGTTTGTTACAGAGACGCACCGTGAGTGGTGGAACCTGGGCTTCTACATTTGACTCCTGGCCTCTCTCTCGCATCATTTCTTCACTCTCGCCCTGTTGTGGTGCTTGCTCACTCCCGCTCTGCCTCCGCTGTGAGCTGGGGCAGCCTGAGCCCGATCCGGGACCTGCCCTCCGGAGTTGTGGGCCGAGTAACTGCTTTGTAGATTACCGAGTCTCAGGTGCTCTGTTGCTGTAACACTGTATGTACTAAGACACATACATATGTGTAGTTGTTTTTTCACAAATGGTGTTATACCATAGAGAGATCGGTACCCTTTTAAAAATGCAGTTTTGTGTTAATGTTTTTCTTCCTCTCTCCCTCTTTGTTAAACCCTGCACGCCTTTACTAAAAATCTGATACATAGTTTCCCTTTCGTGCTTAAACACTTTTAGGTAATGTGTATACGCACATGCGTAGTTGTAAAAATGAGGTCGCATTTCATACACTTCTCTGCATTTCATTCCTGTGTAAATCCCAGGAAGCCAGCTGATAAATACCTTAAATTCATTCGGTTTTTTTTACCCTAAATCAAACTGTAACTCTAACCTTAACCCTAACCCTAACCCTTCAAACTCATGGATTTTAATTGCAGAATAACGTCCTATGAGATGGATGTATGGGGAAACAAAACTCTGATTGCTCAGAGTTCCTGCGGGCAGCCCCAGCCTCCTGAGACTCTTTACATGAGTGAGAATTGATCTGTAGGTACTTGTCTAGTTCATTGCTCTGACTCAAGAGGATATAAAACCTCTCTTTACCTCTTCCCCAGCGGGCCAAATGTTATGGCCTGGAGGAGGACCCTAGGTTGAGCCCCAGGGTGCCTGGGAGACTGGAGCAGCTGTCTACCTAGATACTGGCACTTCAAGGGGGAGTGAATTTCAGAACGAGGCGACATCTCTAGGTCAAACGTGCTCTCTGCTTCCAGAGAGATTTTATTTGCATGCCAAAGGGTTCAGTAAAGGGGGAGACCCTTTCAGGAAAGGAGGGAGACAGCTATCTCCTCCTTTACAGGTGGAAATTTTTCCTCATCCCTGGCCTATGGAGTGTCTGGCTGCTTGTGTAGGAAGTTTTTCCTTCTGGTTCTCATTGTGTCACTCCAGGGATAGGTCTGAGGTTGGGGTGGGGATGGGGTTGGAGAGCGTGACAAATTTATTTATGGTAGTAAGATAATAAGAAATCTCTTCCTGATCCAGAATACCTCATGTGAGCAATGAAGATGAACATGAAAAACCAAACAGGACATGTGACAATTTATTAACTCTTTCCTTTTTTAATAGAGATTCATGTTGTTTACAGATTGTAGCCACGATCCTACAGACCATAATGCGACACACATCCTGTATATGCATCTCTATATATTGTGTTTTTCGTAGAAAAACTTCCCAATAGTAGCAGGAGCCTTTATAAGCTCAGAGTATTTATATTTTATTTTTAACAGGTACTATGTGTTTTTCAAAAGGTTCGTAAAAATTGCATTTCTCCAAGCATATAGAACAATAATATTCTTCTTCCCAGCTTCACCCAATCTTTGCTGATAGTATGTGTTATAATTCTTTTCATTTTTAAAAGTTTTGCTGCATTGATGAGTGAGAAATTATTGTTCGTTGCTGCCTTAACTTGCACTTCTCTGACAGCTGGGGATGAGGTTAAGAGTCTTTATAAGGTTTTTGTGTTTGGCCTTTTGTGTGTGTGTGTGTGTGTGTGTGTGTGCGCACACAAATTGCCTATTCATATTTTTTCCCATTTTTCTATTGGGATGTTTACCTTTTTCTTATCTGTTTGTGAGTTTTTCACATGTTATAGATAATGTTTTGTCTACCTAAAAATATTGTTCCCTAAATATTATGTGTCTATTTATTTTTATATTAGTGTTTGCCAAAAAAAAAAAATCTTAACAAGTATTTGAAAATATATTTAAATATGTGTATTTTTTCCTTTTTTTTTCTTTTTCTTTCCTATCTTGGTAATAAAAGTATCTCCCAGAACTTAAGTTGTATATATAATGTTCTTATTTTTATGCTGCTTAATTTTTATGTACTTAGGTCTTTAATGTAGGTGGAATTTGTTTTTGCATGTGATGTGAGATAGCTTTCCCATTTAATTTTCTTTCAGCTGAGTGCTGAGTTTTACTGAAACAAGGTATTAAATATTTTATTTTTCAATGATTAAATTTAGTACCAACTTAAAACATTTTAATCCCACTTATATTCTCAAAATTTTCCCTGTTCAACTATTTATCTATTCCTGTGTGATCCCCACAATTGCTACAGTATGTCTTAATATCTGGAAAGACAATTACTCCCCTCCACTTTTCTTTTTATACTTTTATTTGGATATTATCAGTAATTTAGACTTCTATATAACATTTAAAATAATTTAATATAACTTCAATATAATTTGTTATAGGGTTGGCTTGACATTAAATCGATGTATAATTTTGGAAAAATTAACATTTTTATAGTAAGTTTTCCCTTTCACAAACATGATATATCTTATCATGTTGTACATCTTATTCTTTTGCTGATTTTATTAATAATATAGGCTCCCTATCTTTTTGTTATATTTATTCTCAAGTATTTAATTTTTTTTACTATTTTGAACGAAATATATTTTTTCATATTTATTTATAGTAAATGATGGAATATATGATAAATACAAAACATCTGTAGTTTGTTTCCTTAGACGCAATTGTCATCTACCGATATCAGTAGTGATTATGAGAACTGTGGGTTTGGTTGGTTGTTAAATGCTGTCAGTGTGCTGAAGGATTAGCGTGGAGGTGCCCAGGTTTGCCAGCCAGCAGTCAGGGCATATGTGGAGTAGAAGCCCTCCTCAGCAGCATTTGTAAAGACTGTCATCTCCCTCTGCCAGAGGGAACACTGGCCCAGGATTTAATTGTAAAGGTGGCAGAACTGTAAAGGAGATGGAATGAGCAGCTCTGATAAGTCTTCTTTGCTGAAGTCAGAGCCTGTATGGGGAAGGACTGGGACTCTGAGACCTGGGGCATCCTAAGGACCTCAAAGCCCTCAATTCCCCTGAGACTCTGAACCTATAAAATTGGCCTCCTTATGGCTCAACTGGGTAAGTACCATCCCGTGTCAGATGGAGAGTATCCTACAGCAGAGTTTCTTAACCTAGTCACTGCTAACAATTAGAGCTGAATTTTTGTTGTAGATTGTTGTCCTGTGCACTGTAGGATGTTTAGCAGCATTCCTGGTCTATAGGACCACTGTTCTATAGGAAAGAAAAGATGCTCGCTCTTTCCATGGAAGAGAAAGATGCTGTGTGGCACTTCTGGCAAGTCCCAGTAGGAAAATCCACACTCCTAAGGTTCTGGAAAAAGACCAGGTTGTTTGTAAAAGAGAACTACTGACCAGTTGAAAACCAGCCCCTGGCACAGTACTCAGGCATAGTAGAGATTAAGCACTGGAATATGACATCAAGTGACTATGCAGCCAGAGCCATTCACAAGGCTGGGTATTGCCAGACAAATCATAAGGCTGTACGAGCAGCAATCCATCCTATAGTATCATAGAAATGTACATTTGGGGTCAGGTCTGAGCAGATATAGAAGACATAAGCTCATGGATAGATACTCAACAACTCTCCCCACCCACATTTTCCTCTATTGCACCAACATCTCTTCTTGAGAGCCTTTTGGAGAGGTCCCCATGACCAGCTGACAGAGGAGGAACAATCGGGATGGATTTGCAGCCTGTGTGTTGTTTGTGTTGGTAAGATCCAACAATGGACTGTTTCCACCTTACTGGGCTGCTGCTAAAGACAGTGGGGAGGGCATGTCCTCTCATGAGCAGAGCTCTGAACACTACAAGTGATCATCATCTCTGTGTAGAGGGGAAAGTGGCCTGAGTTGAGGATACACATAGACTCCTGGGCAGGAGAGATGGGCCCGCTGGGTAACCAATGTCCTAGAAGAAGCAAGATTCATGTATTGGAGACATAGGGATGTATGGCAGAGCAATGTGCATGGACCTGGGGGAGTGGAAATAAAGCAGGTGGAACTTTGTGTCTCCCACCAATGCCCACCAAAAAGCATCCACAACAGGAAGCACTGAGCACCAGGGAGATAATGTGACTCTGTGTTTGATGAAAGCCAGCCTCTCTGCATTTACGTGGGCCCTACAGCATGGACTCCATCTCACAAATGCTGATCTAGTTGCTGAATATCTGATCTTTCAAAAGCAGGGAATGATGCTGTCTCTTTGATCATGGAACCATCCCTGGAGGAAATGCAGTGGACACAAGGAGGCTGGTTGATGGCATTGCTAGTTGACTTTATAGAGGGCAGTGGTTTCCTTTCCTGTCTGCAGTGCCTTGGCCAGCGCTACTCTAAGGACCCATGGAGTCATAATCCCAGGGTCCTGCATAACATCACCTTTCACCAAGGGCCTCAAAGGAGGTGGGAAAGTGTGGCCCAAACACAAGACCCCCTCATCTCATCCTAGAACACTTGATCCAGAAACAGCTGACTTGAAGGAATCCAGAATGAGCTCTTGAAGTTTCAGCTAGGGTGCCAGCATAGAGATGACATCCTGCAGGTTTCCAGGGCTGTCCTTCAAGATACAATATGTTCTTTAACCTCATGTCCATTATATGGTGCTATATCCATGACAGGTAGAGACAGGAGCCAGGGGAGTTGGGAAATAGGTGTGGCCCCACTCATCAGTACTTCTTGTGACATTCCTGTGGAATTTTTGATTGCTGTCATCACCACTTTAGGCTTTGCTGGAGCAGAGGTGCTGGTTTCCAGGGGAGGAACCCTTGTAACAGGGGATTCAGTAGGGGTTCAACTAAACTCAAAGCTAGGGTTACTGTGGTCAGTTTTGCCTCTTCTTGTCTGTAGAGCAGCAGGCAAAGGCAGGAGTTACTGTGTTGGCAGAGGTGGTTAGCCCCAATTACCACGAGGAGATGGAATTCATGGCACATAATGGGGGCAGCCAGGAGTGTGTCTGGCGCTCAGGAGCCTCACTGGAGTCCCTCTTGGTGCCTCCATTTCCAGTATTAACCATAAATAGGCCATAGCAACGACCGCAGCCTGACAAAGGAGAGGTAACCAGGGAGCTCACACTCCTCAGGGAAGAAGGTCTGTGTTTTCCTGCCATGCGAGCCCCCCAGCCTAGCAGAAGTACTGGCCAAAGTAGGGGCACCTGAGGAGCAAGAGAGGAGGGAAAGGATGAATATGTGTCATGGCCTTGGGACAAACTGCAGCAGCAGGGGTTGTTGCTTGTCCCCTTAAACCTCCTCACATAAGATATTTTTATGTTTTTGAAATTGCTACTGACCTTCAGGAAGTGAAAAGAGAGGATAAATTTTACCTGGGGTGCAAGTAGGACCCCAGGATGCAAAGGGGAGCTGTAGCAGACAGTGGTGTGTGTCCAACTCTTCTGTGTTCTGCTGTCATTTTACAATAGCCAGCATCTGCATCTGTGTGTCTAGAGGCATTTTTCTGGAAGGCTGCTCTGCATTCAGTAGCGTCAGTCCAGAAGTGCCCCGGAAATCGTACCCGCTAAGCATAACCATCAAGCAATGCTGACAGGAGTATATGTACCCTGCCTTTTTTAACCCTCCAGTGTGAAAATACCAAAGTATGTGTGTGCAAGATTCTCTAGAGTTTCTTTGTGAAATTCACACTTAGTTTCCTTCTGTGGAGCTGGTTGAGTTCTTCCGCTCTCTCCCTTTCCTTTCCTGAACCACTCGCCCACTTCTCTGCTGGGATTCTCCTCTCCTCTCAGATAAACCATTCATACTCTAATTCCTATCTTAGAGACCCATGTGGGGGAGGGGCAGTCAAATGAAGACTATTATGTCCAAAGAAAGCCTAAGAAAAGTAAGTGAAAACTATTGGACATAATAAAGGAGGTTGGTAATGTAGTCACTATATATACACATACTTATGTGTATGTCTGTGTGTGTGTATATATATGTCTGTGTGTGTGTGTATATATATATATACACATATATACACCCAATATGCACATATAATCAAAGTACTTTCCTTGATTCCAGCACTAAAGAAAAAAGTTTTAAAATATTAAGAGGGAAAGAAGATTCTTTTTTTGATGGCAACAAAAATTAAAAATAAAAAATTATCAAAATATGTTTTATCAATATGAAAAAATTGTTAGAGAAAAAGTTTGCAAAATTTGTAAATAATATTCCGTTTCCAGAAGTGAAGATTTAATGTTGTAAATATTAATATATCAAGAATATAAAGAATATTCTATAACTAGAAATACAGTATAATTTCAATCAAATGGTAATTTCTTTTTTTCTCTTGCCAAATATTCTAAAATTCATATTAATGAATTTCTTAAAGTAAATAAAAATTACTTGAAGAGGAAAAATAAAGAAAGAGGGGATCTTATTCTACTTGAAAGTTGGCATTGTCACTGATAAGTAGCTTAGTGGAAGAGAATATATGTATTCATAGCTTTGAAAGAATGAAAGTAGAATCCCAAATTAGTGGAAAATAAGGTATTATTTGGTTAATGTTGTGGGGAAAATTGGAAAAAAAATCAGTTGGATCCCTACATGACACTACATATGATTATGAATTAACTGAAGATGTAACCCACAAATGCCCTAAGAGATAGAGGAGTGTGTTCTTAATCTTGAAATAAATATCAAATGCCATCAAAGAAGATAATTTTAGAATCTGATTAAAAGTCCTACAAATTTTAGAAGAGAGATAATTATCTGCATGATAAAATATAATGTAAATTCAAAACATAAACAAAAAGATTGGGGAAATTAAATATTAGGGGACTTCAAAAAGTTCATAGAAAATGCATATTACAAAAAAGCTATGCACATATTTGAAAATTTTTTCACACTGTAAGAATCATGTGCTAATTTGTTATATAGGAACAGAATCTAGTTTGAGGTACAATGAAGGATAAGACATCAGTTTGAAAAGAGCTCCTATCAAAGCAACATGAATTCTGCTAAAATTAAAGCAAGGACAAACATCAAATTTATGGTTAAGTTTGGGTGGAAGGGAGGTGAAATAATTGGTGCAATACAAAAATTTATGGGAACGATTCCCCCAAAGAAATCAGCAGTGTATAAATGGATATCTCATTTTAAGAAGAGACTAGATGATGTTGAGGATGAAGCCCCCAGCAGCAGACCACCCATCTCAGTTTGCAAGGAAATATTTAAGTTGTTTGTAGCCTGATTGAAGAGGACAGACGATTAACAGCAGAAACAATAGTAAACACCATAGACATCTCAATTGGTCCACCTTATACAATTCTGACTGAAAAATTAAAGTTGAGCAAACTTTCCATGCAATGGATGCCAAAACTCTTGTGTCCAGATCAGCTGTAGACAAGAGCAGAGCTTTCAATGGAAATCTTAGACAAGTGGGATCCAGATCCTGAAGCATTTCTTGGGAGAACTGTAACAGGAGATGAAGCATGCTTTACCAGTACAACCCTGAAGACAAAGCACGATCAAAGCAATGGCTACCAAGAAGTGGAAGTGTCCAGTCAAACCAAAAGCAGACCAGCCAAGAGCAAAGGTCACAGCAACAGTCTTAAGATGCTCAAGGCGTTTTGCTTGTTGACTGTCTGGAGAGTCAAAGAACAAAAAGATCTGCTTAATATCAGAGTGTTTTGAGAAAGTTAGCCAAAGCTTTAGCAGAAAAACATCCGGGAAAGCTTCGGCAGGGAGTCCTCCACCACGACAGTGTTCCTGCTCATTCCTCTCGTCAAACAAGGGCAATAAGGTGAGAGTTTCAATGGGAGATCATTAGGCATCCACCTTGCCGTTTTGGTTTCGTTCCTTCTAACGTTTTCTTCTTACTTAATCTTAGAAAATCTTTAAAGGGCACCCATTTTTCTTAAACTAAAAATGTAAAAAAGACTGCATTGACATAGTTAAATTCCCAAGAACTTCAGTTCTTTAGGGATGAACCAAATAGGTGGTATTACTGCTTATAAAAATGTCTTGAACTTGTTGAGCTTATGCTGAGAAATAAAGTTTATAGTTTTCATTTTCATCTTTTAATAACATTTTCCTACAAACTTATTGGTCTTCTCATATACACACAAATACATATAATGCATAAAATCTACATTTTATAAACCAGTAAGAAAAAAATGAACACTTCAAAAGAGTAGAGGCAACACCTGTGAACCAGGAAATCACTCACACACACATGCTCTCATGCAGAAACACCAAAGCAGGAATGTTACACAATAGCACCAACAGAACAAAACAAAACGCACAAAATAAAAAATGAGAAAAAAATTTGGGCACTCCTATTAGCAAAAATTAAAAAGCAATGATAATTGCTGGGAAAGATATGGGAAAACTAGTGTTCCCATGCACTCCTCGTGGGAGGCCACATTGGAGAAACCTCTATGGGAGGCCATCGGGTATTCTATGTCTACCAACTGTCTGACTTCTTGACAGCCGCAGCCAAGACATGGCTCTGAAGGATGAAGAGGAGCTCAAACCCTCAATGTAGAAATATGCCACAACTTTGTTCCTATCTTCTATAAGCTTTCATTAAGGAGTTGTCAACCCTTGCCCAATTCTTAGCATTATACAGCCAAAATGCTTTGCCCCAGACACATCAGTATAAACACATCAGTTATACAACTGGACTCTCAGCATCCTGCCCCTTAACACCTGCAAGGGCATGCAGGTGTGGTCCACTGCATAAAGAGAACCACCTTTGTGGTAGCTGGTCATGAACACTGGAGTCCCAAGGGTGGTGTAGGAAATGTTTTTGAAGACAACATTAAATTGTTTTTCAATCAGTAGAGAATCATTTCCAAGTAGGAAAATGAGGCTCACGTTTCCTTTGTTCTCCCTCCTTCTCTTCTGAGGTGTACTTTGTACTTGGACAGTACCTGGGGCCCCAGCACTCTCTGTTCATTATGGCTTCTCACTTCTCAAATTGCAAAGCACACTAGTCCTGTGAACCAGTCTTTATGTGCATTGGCAAGTCAGTGGTGATCAGTGGATCTCTTTCAGGGTTACTGCACCTTTAAGGAGTAGTAGTAGAAATCCCTTCTCTGGCTAGACTTGAGGGTTTTATTTCAGGTAGTTGGGTTACCACTGGATGGAGGCAGTGGGGTGATGGCTGATGGAAAAACCTCACCCCAGGGCCACCTCTCGGCTGGTTTAGACTCCCTGTCCTCCTCTCTCCTTCCTTACAGCAGGCCCTAGGGACAAGTTGCTTTCCTTTCTCAAAGATTTCATCACCTACTCTATACCTTCAAATTTGTTTTCCCTCAAGTTGGCTAGAGAATGGGGTGCTGTTTCCTCTTTTGCCTGGAGTAAAAACGGCACTACTTTATTACTACAACGAGGTGGGGACAATAATCACAACCACAGGCAGATTACTTTCTTCTGTGCATTGGGATCTATGATTCCTGGTTAACATCCGAGATGGCAATTGAAACATCATGTTAAATTTCTCTAAATTTATTTCTGAGTTTAAAACTCTCCAAATCCATCCCTTTTTTGACATGTTCCTTGCTTTCTTGGGGACAGGTATAGCCCTTGTCTCTATTGGTTCAGTGGCATATCTGAGGCCACCTGCCCAGCTGGCAGCCACCCACAGCACTAAAACGTCTCAGAACCATCCCTTTAATAAGATAATGGTAATTGGTTATATAAAAAGCCAGGTCTTCACTGGAGTATGGTTGAAGCACTAAATTTGTAATAAATCTGAGCTCATACTTATTGTTAGTGATATAAAAGAGACTCATTAAGAGAAATGTCAATGCAAAGTCCCAAATGCTTTTGTCCCAAATCTCAGTTTACAGATCAGAAACAACAAGCAGTTGTGTTTATAATCATGGAAAGATTTTTCAGGAGTACTCGCGGCTTGATTTTTGAAAGTCAAGCTCTATTGCTTAAAAAACTAGGTACAAATCAAATTTAAGAAAAGTAACCCTGCTTTCCAGTTGATTTATTTTTTCAGAGGCAACTTATGTGTACATAAAACTCCATGCCTAGGTACAGTCCTTTTTCTAAATAATTGGGCTTATCATAACTATCTCTTATTTTGTTGTGAAACCCACATTAGATCACACATGAAAAACATGATGCAATTGTTTACTCTTGCTTTATCTGTCATTTACAATTAAACATACCTGTATTTTAAAAATCCCCACAATACCAGCCTCTGCTGCCCCACTCTCTTATTTTATTTACTATAGTAACAGGTTAGTTGATATTTTAAATCATGTTTAGTATTGTAGCAGGCTAGCCAAGCTCCTGGAGATAGGGACTGAATGCTAATAAGCCCCATATTCCATAACACCTCCTCGTCCAACAGAAAAAAAGGCAGGGTTCTAGGCATAGTCCCTCTCTTGTTCCTCTCAGATCTATGTGCAGAAGGTCAGTGTGGTTCCTGCCATCTTCTTCTCATAGTGCTCATCAAATTTCTCATTCATAGCCACAGTAAAATGGTTCTTCCAGTCTCCAGGCATCCCTGCAGGACAGCAAAGAAGTTCATGGATGTTCCTCAGCCCCACTCCACCTGACCTTCGCACACAGCATGCCCATTCTGCTTCTTCAAGTTCCACAGGCCCCATTGAGGTGCCCCACCTGGGCTGGAGTATTCTGCTTCCTGCATATGATTGGCTCTGATGCACCTAACCCGAAGTCTACAACTGGTTACCATAATGGACTTCCTCGAGGACTTCCTATGCTGTTTCCTCAGGGACAGCAAAAGATCAAAAAGGTGGCAGTTACCTCACTGGAGAAGGTGTTTCTAGTTGGGTGAAATTAGAGACACTACAGTCATCACAACTGGCATTTGGATAACAGTGCTCATCTGCAAACTGTTGTACCGTGGCAGCCCAACCAATGCAGACCTAATGGAATGTTTATCTAAATTCTCCTACTGTTTATTTCTACTGGTTTCCCATCCCTTGGCAAGAAAATTATTCTGAAGTGTTTGACACTAATACTGAATTCTGCATTGTAACTTTCAAGCAATGAAATAGAATCTCCAGGAATAGGAGGATGGCTTTGAAAGTGATTTCATTCCATTCAGGTGAACTGTTATTTGGGACCCACTAGTATGCCCCCACTTTACTTTCTTATCATTAATTTTTGTATCTCTTTCTCTGTTCTTCTCTAGACTGTTAACCTCTTGAACACAGAAATAAAGTCTCATTCATTCATTCTTGCACTCACTCACTCACTCAACGGGTGTTTATTGAGTTCCTAGGGGGTATGAAGTCTATGCTAGGTACCAGTGGAAAAAAACTGAACACAACATTCTCCTCTGGACAGTCTATTGTCTTACTGTGAAGATAAATATAAAAAGAAATAGTTAAAAATCTAAGTACTAAGCACTAAACTAGAGCTCTGAACAAAAATAGTGATAAGCCAAAGCAGAAAGTGTTCAGGGCTGCTCAGGGGATGCAAGAGCCTTCAGGGAGGAGGTTGTGGTTGGACTGGGTTTTATATTCACAAGGGACAGTGGTCCTCAAAGTGGCCTCACCATCAGCATCACCTGAGAACTTGCGAGAAAGGCAAATTCTCAGATACCTTCTAGACCTACTCAGTGAGAATCTGTGGGAGTGGGGGCCAGCAGTCAGTGCTATAGCAAGGCCACCAGGGGAGTCTAATGTCCACTGGCCTGGCTTTCACCAAATGGGCAGGGTGAAGGGAGGAGAAACTTTAATTTGACTGAAATATGTCACTTCTTCCTGAAAAATAAGTTTAAATTTATTTTGGCACACATGGCACAATATTTTTGGAATTAAATTAAAGAAACATCACCAACCTTTCCTCAAGAATTTTGAGATGGTGTGATCGAATATGTAGGAAGGTTCAGCAGTTTGGTTGGCCATGGGATTTTCCTTCATTACATCAAATGAGGTATGGTGGATGATCTTGTTTATAATGTCCTCTGACAATGTTTTCTCCAAGAATTCCAACACCTTGTGGATCTCACGTTTTGGATTCTGACCATAGAGGAAAATGGCATCATGAAGCGGGGGAGGGGGAAGAAGAGCTTGGCCAATTCAAGAGACAGCTCATTGTCCAGAATGAAATCATCAGGAGGTTTCCTGGGTCTGACCTACAAGGCTCAGTATCACTTACCATTTTTATATCTTCATAGAAGAGGTAGAGGATCCGGTGCGTGTCCTTTGCAGCCCACCACCCTTTCACATGGTCATACCAGGACCCATAAAACACTGTAAGAGGTAGGAGCACTGTTAGTTCTCAGTGCCAGGCCAAACCCAAGGCAATGAGATAATTTAGCGTCCCTTTCAAATAACTTCCCGTAACTTTCATTCAGCTTATTTCACAAAGAGGACATAATTTTCTACGAACAAAAGCTGTCCATCTTTACAGTGTAAAGCAGAGATTTATAATATACATTTATCGTATGTGACTTTACCCACATAGTGTGTCTTGGGACTCACCTTGAACCATTAGGCGATAAAATACTCCCCTGTTCCTGGTAAACTGTACTTAGTTTCCAATTCAGTCTCAGGGCTGGGGGCCTCCTGTTGCTCTCCCCATGTAGCTGTGCAGTGCAGTTTGCAATTGCACAATGAGAAGGAGATGCAGCAGCAGCAGCAGCAGCGGCAGCAGAGAGAGAGAGGTGCCCTTGAGGAGAACTTCTATTTCCACTTAAGGGCTTTGTCTACTTGGTGAACATGGGATGCATTTTCTTTTCACCATTTGGTAAGGGAATGAATGGAAACTTTAATTAGCCTGTACCATATTTTTAATTCATCCCAGTTATGTTTTTAGTGTCCCTGATCAGTTGGCACTTGTGAAAGCTTCCCCGTTTGGTTCTGGGCAGGCATTACAAACACAGTAGTAATTTTTATTGTTTCCTGTGTTGCAAGCATTGTGCAAAGTAGACATGAAGATTTGTCTGAAGGATGATACAAACATTTTCCAGAGAGGAAAAGTCCACAGACCAAGTAGGCAAGTGGGTGAAATATTCTCTTTTGCATCAGTGTGAGCAGAGATGTAAGTTTGCAGTTGACTTGAACACTTGCATGTATCATACTGACTGGTACACGTGTCAGCCACGTTCTCCAGAGAAACGGAACCAGACAAGAACACAGAGGAGAATACAGAAGTCTCTACTTATCCCTTCGGGGTATACGTTCCAAGATCCCCAGTGGATGCCTGAAACCATGCCTAGTTCCACACCATAATATATGTAATAGATTTTTTATACATACATGCTTATGATAAATTTCAATTTATAAATTAAGCATACTAGGTGAATAAAAACAATTACTAATCATAAAATATAACTATTATAACAATATACTGTAATAAAAGATAGGTGAATGTAGTCTCTCTCTCTTAAAATACCATAATATTTTCAGACTGGGGTTTACCGCAGGTAACAAAAACCATGGAACAGGGAACCACAGATAAGGGAGGACTGCTCTGTGTGTGTGTGTGTGTGTATGTGTGTGCATGTATGTGTGTTATGTATATGTCTATATACATACTTTTTAAT
Organism: Daubentonia madagascariensis; assembly: GCA_023783475.1. Lineage (NCBI taxonomy): Eukaryota > Metazoa > Chordata > Mammalia > Primates > Daubentoniidae > Daubentonia > Daubentonia madagascariensis. The sequence goes on along the minus strand of JAKFHU010000661.1, from coordinate 6,201,606 downwards.
ATATATTTACCTTAAGGAATTGTGGGGCTTGGCAAGTTTGAAATATTCAGGGCAGGCTGGAATTGCAGGCAAGATTTGATGTTGTAGTTTTCAGGCAGAATTCCTTCTTTTCTGGGTAACCTCAGTTTCTTTTCTTGAAACTTTGAACTGATTGGATGATGTTCATCTACATTATGGGTATAATGATTGGATGATCATTATATCATCCAATGATGATGAATTGGATTCATCATCCAATGAACTGATTGGATGATGTTCATCTACATTATTAAGGGTAATCACCTTTACTTAAATTGATTTTAGTGTTAATAACATCTACAAAATGCCATGATGGGAAAATCTGGATTGGTGTTTGATTAAATAACTGGGTACTACAGACCAGGCACATTGGCACAAAACCATTAATCACAGCTCAGGACTTGAGAGGATCATGAAAGAACTTTGAAGCCTTCTCTTGTGTGTCCTCCTCCTCTGCCTGCTCCCAACACTTCCCTGCATAAATACTGGACATCCATGTGCCTGGAGTCCTGTGTAGATTTGTAATTTGTCTCATCATCAGCTGTTTCTCTTCTTTCATATCATTTGTTCTGACAGGTTCTCTCTCTTGATTCACTGGAGGGACTTGCTTGATGGAAATTATTTTTTGTTGACTTTTCCACAAATATTTGTTTTAATCAAGTTGTGTTAAGGAAGTCATTTCATTTTGGTCCTTTGTTTTTCTCCAAAGGATTTGTATGCTGTGGTCAAGTTTAATTATAATGAATTCATGGGAGCAATGCAAAAAATATTTGAATTTGAAAAGTTAATTAAACTTAATCAAATAAATGGGTTGTCAGTAAGGACTCTGAAATATTGTTAACCTGACTTTTTGACATGTATTATTTTTGTCTCTGCCCTCTCTGTTTCCTCTTGGACCAGGAAGAGCTGTTACATGTCATCTGATCCCACTTCCCATTGGGAGGCAGCCCTCTTACCCTGACAGACTTGCTCAGGGACAGTCAGACTGCCCAAGGCCTGGGAGCCCTCCACAGCACAACACAATGATTTCATTTACGGAAGTTCTAATTATTTGAGAGATATTCATCAAATAGAGCAGACTCCATGTGATTTTCATCCATTTGTATGGGTTCTGCCCACTGCAGCTACAATGAAGTGCTAGAATCGTGTTTCTACATTACAGGTCCTACCATATGTGGAGAAGGTCCCCACCTTTTGTAACCCTCTAGTCTTTCTTCTGTCTAAGCCTTGCTGTTTCCATAAGATATTCTCCTTCTGTGAAGGGTTTCAGATCCTTGTCAGTGTGATTTAACACTTGGTCAATTCTAGTCACTTGCTTTTTTGAAAGGTGTGGCCCTAAATGGTTCACTGGTATCCTGGAAGGTGTGATCTCATTAGTATGAGGATGAGGGGACATGACCGCTAATTGTAATTTGAACACCCTGCAGGAGAAGATGTAAGACTGTACACTGTGATCTATGGGAAAGGCACTGTCTGCGGTTGTGTGGTGTATGACTTTTGTGACTGCACACAGTGGCCCGGCAGTCCAGTAACCCTGTTGTATCAAACCAGCAGGAAAATCATCCCATGTCTTCCCACTGCTCCAGGTCTTTCCATACAAACAAATCTCCTCTTCTCCTTAATTCTGAAGCTGACGAAAACTCAAATTCAGCTTTGGGGATTTTTACATTTGTGCCTACACTTACACCCTTAGATGACCTCAATTTACATTTGTATTTAATTTCCAAAAAATAAAAAATCTCTTCTACCTGCTTTTCCCAGTCCCAGGTCCCCAAGATAGAACCAACCTCCTCACTCAGGAAGGCCTCAGTACCATTCTCTGCCAGATTCTAGAGGCGCTTATGGTTAGAATCTCCTGAAAGTGGTACCACAAACTCAGTTCGCACTCACCCTTTCCTGACATGAATTTTTCATAAAATTCCTCCCAGCTCTGAGGGTCAGGCAGTAATGAGGTCATCCTGTGGAAGTGGTAGAAAGACACCAGGCAATCCTTGGCATTTCTGGCCACGTAGATAATCTGACATCAAGGACAGAGAAGGAAGGCGGAGAAAGACAAGTGAAACCGAAGGGGAACACCATGGGAGAGTGGTCCCGTACGGTGATAACTACAGCCCGTACGAACATAATCTGACACCCATTATGTATTAACCCACTGACTGCCACACTAGAAAAAAATTTTTTTTCCTTGGGGCCATACTGTTTTATTATGAAAACAGAATAAAAACTTTGAAAACAAAATGATCCTTTCTAATTTAATGAAGACGTTGTTATTTTTTATTGTTTTCTGTGCACGAGTTATATGCAACTTGAAAAAGAGTTTTTGTGGCTCCCAAGGTGAAGAGACATGTGAATTACACGCGCTTCGCGAGGCCCTGGGCTCAAAACGAGCGTGAGCTGGTGAGTGCAACTCCCGTGGCAGTTAGTGTGTGAATGGAAATGTTCGTTAAAGGTGCCGAGTGTCTTTGGCCCTGCAACGCGGATGGACTTGAGAAGTTAGAGGATGGATGAGCCCGCCCCCGCTTTGGGCGTTGGCACGCAGTGGAGGAAGAGGAACACGGTGCTAGGGCAGTAGTGTGGACAGCGACTGGAGTAGGTGATAGGCTGAGGACTTGCGAGAGGAAGAAGTGGCAGAGCCTTCCTGGGCACACAGGGAAGGAGTAATGAAATGGTGAGTCTCAGCTGGATTTCAAAGAATTGATAGAAATTTTCCAGATTCACAATTAGGGGAAAACTCAGGAATAAAAAAGCATTTTCGTACATACCATGTCACTGACTTGTATACGTGCTAGTGTCAGGTGCGGAGAAGGGGGGCACTGTCCTTCTTTCATTGAGGAAGTAGCTGAGATTTAGAGAATTTGTGGGACTTCCCACCAGTAGGTGGTTACTATGGGATGGGGTCTGGCCTGCGGTGCAGAAATTGGGGCAGTGATTTCAGAGCTTCCTGTGCTGCATGCTCAGCTCCCGGGTGTGCTGGTGAGGCTGCCACTGAGGCATATGTCGGCAGTGTTTCTCACAGACGAGAGTGGTTTTGCCGATACTTCATTTTTCTTCATAGTTGGGTTGCTCTTGGCTACTACGTGGAAAGCCAGCATGCTAGGAAGAGTGCCAAGGCGATGGGATCACTGGGAATTCATGATCCTTCATTCAGCAAGCGCAGAGCAGAGAACGAAGCCCCTGCTATGTGCCAGACACAATTTAGAATGAAAAATTGAAAAAGACCAAGTCCCTTCCTTTCAGGAGCTCACAGTCTATCAGACAGGCAAGAAGAGAGAAAATTGCAACGCAGTGTGATGAACACAATGAGGGGACAAACATACGCACATGTGTGCCAACATATATACATGGAGCTCATCCAGCTATTGTCGGTCAGGGGAAGCTTCTAAGTAGCTGGTGTGTATGCAAAGGCCTGAAGAATGAGTAGGAATTACCCAGGTAAAAGTGGGAGGGAGTGCTGGAGTCAGAGGAACTGCATGTGGGAAGGCCCTGGGTCTGAGGAACCACCATGTGTTAAAGGACCTGCCGGATTTCAGGGTGACTGCAGTGAGAACAGGGACTGGGAAGACCCTGGGCTGGAGCCGCAGCAGGGTGCAGATGGCCACAGGCCTTGGAGGACAGATTTGTAGAAGATTTGGACGTGATCTTTACCCACCTGTGGAAGTGCTTAGAGTAGGGCAATGTCTTGGTCAGATATGTGTTTTAGAAAGATTGCTGGCTCCAGAGAGAAGGCTTTGGAGGGGCAGGGCAGAGGCAGGCAGGCACATTGGGAGGAAATAGAACAGAGGGCTGAAGGCACAGGAGGGAGTGGGGGGGTGTGGGGGCAGATTAGAAGGATGTTACAGAGGGAACTGGACTTTGTGGGAGGTCGGGTATGGAGGTGAGGGACGTAAACATGATGCCAGGCTTTGCACTTAGTGTTTTGGGAGCATTATGGGGGTACAGAAGCGCAGACGAGGTACAGGTCCTATACTCCTGATTCTGAGGCCAGGAGAGTTTCTTCTAGTGATTTGGGAGAGCAAAACAAAAGGGTATTATTTTAAAATGTGTTTCTGTCCTTTGTAGCTTTGCATCTACTCTCTGATTTGTAGCAACACAGACTCTATTTTGGAAAATTACACCAAGGAGTTATCATGAAATAGGATCAGAGGAAACAATATTAGAAAACAAGGGTGTCCACAGATTTAAAATTTATGTAATCCTTGATTTTAAGGACTCCGAGTTTAAGAAAAATAACACATATGTTATTGTGAAAGATAACTTCAGTTATATCATTGATGTCACCGAGCTGAGAGAGGTTAGAAAATCCAGCTCTCTTTACCTTGCAGTTTTGTTTCCAGACAGATGGAGGCATGAGGTGTGAGGGAAGGTGGGTCTTTAACATTCGTGGTGAGGGCGTTTCCAGAGCTATCTCCAAATCTAGAAAAACAATTTATATTCTTCATTTCTCCTTCCCACTCTTGGGAAATTCTTCATTTTATTTTTGTGTTTTAATCTAAAGGGTGGTTTTATTTTGTTTTTTGTTTTGTTGTTTTTGTGTTGGAAACAATAGCTGCATTTCCACAAGGACATGTAAAGCGTCCCTTCCTTCCTAGCCTTCTAGGAAGCTTTTCTTTGTTTGGTCGTACTCTGTGGGCTTTTAGATTTACAGCAAAGCTCTTTAGCTCCCTCAATTAATTCTGGGAATATCCATAATATATCTCCTCCTCCCTGTTTTTCCTCAGAAATCACCCTCATCCTTTTATAGTAACGCAACACTACCTTCTGGCCTTTCCACAGCGTCAAACAGAGGAAGTAGATAAAAAAGGAGAAGGTGTTTCCATCAGTTCGTTGGAAAGGAGAAAGATAACAAATAGAACGCATAACTTGTGGGGAAGCTGAAGGCCCCCAGCTAAAAACTCAAGGAGGCTCTGGGGACCCACTCTAGGATTTGACTTCCGGCCCTGTGAGGCTTCTGTCCGAGACAACATTGCTTTGTTATCTTGCAGTCAAAGCCTTTCCAGTCATGTTCTTGTTACTCACCTGGTCTGTCTTTGTGGGGAAATGCCACCTCAATGAAAGGGTGTCTTTCTAAAGAAGTGGCTCGTCTGCATTTCTCCACGTCACCATCGTTTTGAATCATGTCTAAAATTTCCTGCATCCAGGTTGTACCTGATAATGTTGGAAATAGTTTCTAAATTTTAGTCAACTGGACTTTCATCCTAAGCAACTGAATAGTTTGAAGAAAGGCAGCAAAGTGAGGGCACTTTGAAATGACATTAATTTTCCTAAGGCAGAAAGGAAAGTGTTGTATTGCGCCTTCTCTTAGGTATGAGGTGGAAACATTTCCTGTCATGGGACTGGAGCACTTTTCTTACCTTCATTATGAAAAATTTTAAACATACTTTGAAATGTAATATAAAGTGCACTCAAAAAATCCAAAAATTTTAAAAACATTTTTGCTTTACTGGCTTTTTTCCTCTCGTCTGTCTGCTTCCCTCTCCCCCTCCCTCTCTCTCTCTGTGTCTTTCTAATCTAATGTATCATGTACCATGTTTGAGGGAACCACTTCTGAGCAAGTTCTGACATCATGACACTTCATGCCTAGAAAGGCTGCATCTCCCAAAACAACGTTCTCTTACTGCGTTTCCTACATGTTTCTCATCACATCTAATTTATAATGATTCCTTAAAAACATAAGACATTCAGTCTAGATTAAGTTTTTCCCATTGCCTCATAATTATCTTTTAATTGCTTTTTTCCAATTAAGGTTTATGGACTGCATTACTTTGGTGCCATTTTTGTTTCCTAGCTTGGAGTCATCCTCTGTTATTTTTTCTTCATGACACTGATTTTTTTCCATTCTTGATGTGGATTTTTGAGCAGATCAGCCAGCAGTCTCCTAGTGTGCCCCGCTGTCTGGATTTGTCTGATTGTTTCCATATAGTATCTTTAACTTTCCCCTCTATTTTCTATCGACTGAAAATTGGGTGTTGATTAGGTTCAGGTAAAACATTTTTGGCAAGAAGATTTTTCGGGAGATGCTTTGTACTTCATTTTGCATCATGCCCAGAGGTGCATTATGTCAGATCACCCCACTGTTAGTGATAGCACTTTTGATGTTCTGGTTAAGCAGGTGACAACCGGATCTGTCACGTAAATGTCCATATTTCTATTTGCCATTAGGTATTAAACTGTGTGGTGACAGTCCAGTTCCACGTGATTAGCCAGTTCCTCTCAGATTTTATCTAATTATTTTAGGATCCACTGATGATTCTGTCTGAACTAATTTTCACTGTGGTTTGCAAATTGTTAATTTTCTAATCCCGTCCTTTCTTCTCTATTTATTAGGTAGATCGCATGTAAAGAACTTTCTGCATAAACTCAGACATTACTACAATCCTCTAAATTCTTTTTCTTAATTACTATTTTAGATGAAGAAATGAGCAATGGTTGTCTTCCATAGTGGTAAGTAGGTTTTTCTTTCTTCTTTTTTCTTTTATTATCATTATGGGTCAGATTTCCTTTGAAATCAGCTTCATTGTGGTAAAACTCACACAGTATGGAAGGGGCCCATTTTACATGTATAGTTCAATGAACTTTGACAAAGTTGTACAACCACGTAACAGTTCCCACAGTGAAGGTTAGAACCTCGTGTATTTGCAACCAATCATCCCCCTCCCCACTTCTGGCTGCAGGCAACCACTGATCTATTTTCTGTCAATATGTTAGTTTTACACATTGTAGAATTTCATATAAATGGAACCACAGAGTATGTATTCATTTGTCTGATTTCTTCTATGCAACATCATGACTTGGGGATTTGTCCATGTTGTTGTGTGTATCTATAGTTCATTCCTTTTTATCACTGAGAACTACTCGATTTTATGAATATACAACAGTTTGTTTATTCATTCATATGTTAATGGAAACTTGGATTGTTTCCAGTGTTGGGCTATTTTTTAATAAAGGTGCTATGAACACTTATGTGCAACTTTTTCATTGAACATACATTTTTAATTTTCTTGGGTAAATCCCTAGGAGTGGAATTGCTGGGTTGTGTGGTAAGTGCATTCTTAACTTTATAAGAAACCATTGTACTGTTTTTCAAAGTGGTAATACCATTTTCCATCCCCACCAACAGTTTCAATTGCTCCCTATCTTCACCAACACTTAGTATTTCCAGTCTTCTAGCTGCTCTAATAGGCTCATGGTGGTATTTCATTGTAGTTTCCATTTACATTTTCTCATGATGAATGATGTTGAGCGTCTTTTTCTATATTCATTGGTCATTAGTATAGCTATTTTTGTGAGATGTTTTTTCACACCTTTTGCCCACTTTAAAATATTGCATTGCTGTTGAGTTGTAAGAGCTCTTTATACTTTTTGGCCAGATATATGTATTTTGAATATTTTCTCTCTGTCTGCATCATGTCTTTTTATTTTTTTAATGGGGTCTTTAGAGGTTTTAATTTTGAGGAAGTCCAATTTATCAAAATTTTTATTTTATTGTTAGTGCTTTCTGTGTATTTCCCAACAAATTGCTCCCCCAACTAAGGTTTAAGCATTTTCTTCTAGGTATACTTCTGTATGTTTGACAGATTTAATTTTTATGTTTAGCGGTCTGATGCATTTCACCTTGTTCTTTTGTGTATGGTAGGAGTTAAGTGTCAATCCTCTATGTCTGTCCTTATGCCAGTACCACAAAGTTTTGAATGCTGAAGCTGAATAGAAGGTCTTGAAATCAGGTAATGTAATTCCTCCACCTTCGTTATTTTTTGTCAAAAATATTTTACCTATTGTAGGACAATTGTATTTTCACGTAAATCTTAGAATCAATTTGTCAGTTTATGATTAAGATAAAATTGAATTTATAGATCAATTTTGAAAGAACTGATACCCTAACAACATTGATTCTTTTGATCCACAGAAATGGTATTCCTCTTTATTTATATATGTCTGAAAATTTCTGCTAGTAGTGTTTTTATGTAAGAACTTGTATGGCTTTTGTTAAATTTATTTCTAATTGTTCCATGTTTTTGGATGCTCTTTCTTATAAATAGTATTTTAAAAATTTTATGTTGCAATTGTTTGTTGGTACAATATTGAAAGACAATAGATTTTTGTATATTGAATGTGCCTCCTGTTGGGACCTCATTACGTTTACTTATTAGGTCAAATGGTTTTCTGTCAAACTCCTTAGTATTTTCCATATCCATTATGCTTCTGTTAAATGACTAAATGATGTGGATATTTCATAGATGTCTCTTATCATGTTGAGAAAGTTCCCAATTTGGGTTTAATTTTTCTCTATTTTTTTTTTTAGCTTCTTATGTTGGAGATTTATATTATTTCTTTTAGATCTACACACACACACATGCACACACACAAGTATCTAGGTAAAATTTTTATTAAAAAACCTCTCTTTAAGCACTACTTTAACTTCCTCTTACAAATTTTAATATCCTATGATTTTATTATCATTCATTTCGTAGTATTTTCTGATATCCTTTATAGTTATATATTATTTAGAATTATATTGTTTAATTTCCAAATATTTGTGGATTTCTATGTGTTTTTCTGTTAGTGATTCCTAATTTAATTGCACTGTGGTCAAAGAACATATTCTGTGTTATTTCAATCCTTTTAGATTTATTTGATAATTTATTTTTAATCCCATCATATAGTCTATAGTTTTAAATGTTCCATGGACACTTAAAAAGAATGTAAATTCTGGTGCTGTTGAGTAGAGTGCTCTAAAAATGTCAGTACATCAAGTTAGTTGATAATATTGTTAAGGTCTTAATCCTTTCTTATTTTTGATCTACATGTTCTAGCAATTACTGAATGAGGAGTATTGAAATTTAATTATACAATAATTGTGAATTTGTCTGTTTCTCCTTTCAGTTTTCATAATTTCTGCCATATGTATTTGGGAGATCTGTTATTAGGTACATAGACATTTAGGATTGTTTTACTTTGATGAATTGACCATTTTATCATTATGAAATATTTCTCTTTATTCCCAGTATTAATACTTGTTCTGATATTATATAGTCATTCTGGCTAGTGTATAATTATTATTTGTATGGTATATGTTTTCCAATTCTTTTACTTTCAGCTCATCATGGCTTTATTTGTAAAGTACACTTTAACTGGGAGTATTTATAAAATTTGTATTTAATCCAGTAGTCTTCATTTAGCCACCATTTCATTTTCTGCAGTTTCAGTTACCTGTGGCCAACCACAGTCTGAACATACTAATTGGGAAACTCTAGAAGTAAACAATTCATAAGTTTTAAATTGTAAGTTGTTCTGAGTAGTGTGATGAAATCTTGCACCTCCCCTTCCATCCAGCCTGGCACGTGAATCATATCTTTGTCCAGCGTATCCATGCTGTATATGCTACCTGCTCATTATTTACCTAGTAGCCATCTAGGGTATCAGATTGACCCTCACGGTATTGCAGCTTTGTATTCAAGTAACCTTTATTTTACTTAATAATGGCCCCAAAGCACAAGAGTAGTGATGCAGGCCTATTGTTACAAATGTTCTGTTTTATTATTAGTTATTGTTAGTCTATTACTGTGCTTAATTTATAAATTCAACTTTATCGTAGGTATGTATGTAGTGGAAAAAACATAGTGTTTACAGGGTTTAGTATTATCTGAAGTTTCAGGTATCCATTGGGAGTCTCAGAATGGATCTTCCAAAGATAAGGGGGGAATACTATATAATTATCTGCATACTTGGCCTTAAATCCACCACCTTGCTATTTGTTCTCTATATTCCCATCTTTATTCCTTTGTTACTCATTTTGTGCCTTCTTTTGGATTAACTTTTTTTTGCAGAATTCTGTTTGTCTTTTGGCAATACCTCTTTGTTTCATTTTTCTAGCAGGTACTCTATATACAGCATGCATCTCTATCTTTTCACAGTCTGTGCTGATTTCATATTATGTTAGTTCATGTGTCATGTAAGAATTTTACAATGGTATATGTTATTTCCTCTTCTGCTCTGAGTATTATTTGGTAATACACTTTCCTGTACATGTGCTATAACCTGTATGATACTTTTCACTTTGTTTTAAATTTTGCTTTAAATAATCAATTATCCTTTAAAAATGAAAAGTGAAAAAAATTATCTGTTTTACTCATCCACATTATCATTTGAACGTTGTTTATTCCTTTGTGTAGTAGATCCATGTTTGCATACGCTATCATTTTCTGTCACGTTAAAGAAATTTCCTTAACATTGCTTTTATTGCAGCTCTGTTAGCAACACATTCTTTCAGCTTTTGGTCATCTGAAAAATAGTTTGACCTTCATATTTAAAGGATATTTTAATTAATGTATAAAATTCAAGGTTGAAACGTTTTTTTCTACTTTAAAGATGCCATTCATTGTTTCCTGTTTGCACTGTTTTAGAGGAGAGGCTTCTGGTTATTTTTAACTTTGTTTCCTATACACAATGTATCTTTTCTTCCATGGCTGCTTTTAAGATTTCCCCACTAGTTTCTAGCAGTTTGACTATGTGTTTGTGTGTATGTATGGGTATTTCCTGATTAGAGTTCATTGAGCTTCTTGGATCTGTGGGTTCAAAGTTTTCACAAAATTTGGTCAAGTTTTGGCCACCACTTTTAAAAATACCCTTTGTATCTCTTCTTTTTGTGGGACTCCTATTAGACTACTCAATTTTTTTTCACAGGTCACTTAAGCTCTCGTTTGTTTCTTTTCTGTTTCAGTTCAAGGAGTTTCTTTTGTTATGCCTTTAAATCATCTTATGTGTTCTCCTACAGTGTTGATAACCTGCTCTTATATCCATCCAGTCAATTTTTTGTTTCAGATGTTGTATTTTTCAGCTCTAGATGTTCTCTATTTTTTAAACCATCTTTCATTTCTATTCTCAAGTTATTGTTTTTCCTTTAAATATTTGAAAATATATGTGTGTGTGTATATATATATCTCTTAGCTGTTTTTAAAGTATTTGTCTACTAATATACCATCTCTGTCACTTATCAGTCTGATTCTATTTACTGATTTCTCTCTTAGTTAAGAGTAACATTTTTCTAATTCTTGGTATTTTGAGTAATATTAGATGCCAGACATCATGAATGTTAGGCTTTTGCGTGACAGATTTTTTTTTTTTTTTCTTTATGTATTATTGGGAGTTAGCTGTTAGGTAGTTAAGATTCTTTTTGTTTTAGGTTTCTCTTCTTTGTATGGTGTGTCTAGAGCAGCCTTTAGTATAGAGGTGATTTGACCCCACTCCTAAGGCATGATTCTTTTAGGGTTTCTACTGATTGTCCAAGGTGTTCAACAATGCCTCTCTATTCCGGCTGTGTTTTAATTACTGTTCTATTGCTGACATAAATTAACACAAACTTAATGACTTGAAACAATCCCTGCTAATTAGGTCACAGTTTCTGTAGGTCAGACATTTGGCATAACGTGGCTGGATTCTCTGTTTAGGGTCTCACTAGTCTAAAATCAAGGTATCAGCTAGGGCTGACCTTCTCACCTGGGGCTTCATGTCTTTTTCCATGCTCAAGGATGTCCACAGAATTCAGTCCTTTGTGGTTGTAGTACTGAGATACCTATTTCCTTGGTACTTGCCTCTCTTCACAGTCAAGATAATAATCGTGCTTTGGACCTTTGCTATGCTTCAGATTTCTCTGACTTTCTCCTAGGCCACATCTCTCTGACCTCTTCTTCTTTTAACAGCTCTAATGATTTCCCTGGGCGTACCCTTCACCCACATAGCTCAAGATAATCTCCTATCTTAAGGTCAGCCAATTAGTAACCACAATTGCAGCTGCAAAATCACTTGGGCAGGAAATATAAAATAACCACAGGTATGACACCAGAGGACTAAGTTTATGGGGGCCAAAAATTCTGCCTATCACAGGCAGGCTGGAGCACAACAGTCTCTCAGCCCTGTGTGACCTGTGGGGATTATGTGGCTGACAGTTTCCTGGTAGTTCCTTGCCTGACCTCCTGGACCCTGGCCTTATGCAAGTTTACTATTCAGCAATAGACTCCAGGGTTCTCTATAAAGTTATCTGCAGGTATTTCTTTGTGCAGTGTCCTTCTCTCTGGTGCTCTGCCCTGCAAATTGCAGCCATCTCAGCCTCCCAGACTCCTGTGTCTGGCTCCTGAACTCAGTGAGTCTGCTGTGACCTCCCTGATTTCCCTGTTACTGCAGCAGTTGAGAAAGTGTCCTCAGACAGAAAGCTGTGACAATTGTGATCCAATGTCAGAAAACAGTGGTTTCATATATTTTGCCCAGATTTTTGGTTGATCATGGGTAGATTACAAGTCCAGTATAGTCCTTCCATTATGGCTGGCCAGGAGGTTTTTATTTAATGTTCTATCAATCTGTTAGAGCTTTCATGCTTTTGGATACTCAAGCTGTCCCACTCTTAGCCAATGTGAATCCCTTCACACTGGTTCTGTGTTCTTCTGACATACCCTCATTAGTTTTTGAGCGTTCGTTTGCTCTTTAGAAAGAATGATGTCCTAGATTTGCCTTGTACATTCCCTGTCCAGGACTGGGATCATTTATTCTCCTGATAGCTGTGGTTCCTTTTGCTGTTGAATGGTTATTTGGAAACCAAGTTCTGGATATTAGGTGTCCCCATTGCTACTGGGATGTTTTTCTTTCTGAGAATTTTTAGAGAAGAGTTAGGAGGTAAGCAGATTTTTAATCAAGGTCAAATCCCTGGGCTTCTATGAATGAGACTTATTTGGAACAGAGTAGACAATTTTTAGTTGGTATCCTCCAAGAATTTTGGAGGATTAGGAAGTCAGTTTTTGAATATCCAGAATAAAAGGTGAATATCTGGAGTATACCATGTTTTTAGGAGAAGGCTGCTCTGAGTGAGGGATTATGTTAAAAAAAAGTGATATTTCTTTCAGTTTATTGGCCTTATATATTATCTAAGTTATTGGTTCTTGAATTGGATCATTATCTGTCCCACTCTGAGGCGTTTAGAAATGTATTTTGGTCATCAGGGGAGATTGCTACAGGAAAGTGTTGTCCTAGGGCCCAGGGATGCTAACTATCTTGCAATGCTAAGGACAGATGTGCATAATAAAAAATTGTTTCTCCCCAAATCCCAATCTTTCTTCACTCATCAATACAGATTATCTAATGATTTAATGTTAAAATATGAAACATTTTTATATGTTTTGCTACTTACCTGACTTTGGGTAAGTTGCCACAATAAGATCTTCAGGCCTGGCTTGGAAATTACAGATTTTATCCCACATTTCTCTTGACGATACTGGCAAGGGAACTCCATCTACATCCAGAATGTTCAATAGTGTTGATTTTTTTCCCAGAGAGTGATTATTCTTCTCAATCTGTGCCATTGGGAATCCAGGATTACTATTGTCAACCCTATTTAAAATAAAATATTTGATTTTATGGCTCATGGTAAGAGTTATCATGTTCCTTACTGCTGTTGATTAGAATAACAAAATTAATGAAAGCTAACATATATAAGGAGCTAACAAGCTACTCTATTTACTTGATTTAATTTTCATAGCAACCACATAAAATAGGCAATGTTGTTTCCGTTTTCTAGATGAGGAAGCTGAAGTCAGTAATTATTGGAGCTGAGATTTATACCCAAATAGTCTGTTTTTTGGTCCATGTTCGAACAACTGTTTCCTATTATCAGTTGGATTAATAGGAAAATAATGATAATGTCTCATATATTGCCTCATAATTTTCATAATATTTTTATAATTATAAATGAGACTATTATATAGAAGAAAAATCAATGCAGCCATTTTTAGGGATTTTCTAGAGTTGATTTTCTTGTTTAGTTTCAATAGTAAAAAGTCATCAAAAACCAGGCTTTTGTGTAGTGTTTTTTTCATTCATGGGATCATTTTTCATACATTAGCCACAGGTTTAGAGCAAGAAAATCTCTCATATATCTGTAAAAGTCTACTAATTCTGGAAAGTTGGGATTAAGTTGGGATATATCTGGGACATATAACCTTGCTGTACATACATACAAATGTCCTGTATCCCATTTGGAAGAACAAAAATAGTCTTATATTAGTTGGCAGAAAAGAACCTATGCATTGAGATGAAAAAGGGCAACAGAAATATTTAGGGTAAGGATGACATAATAAATTCAAGAATATGTGATCTTTCAGGGTACAATGCTTTTCATACAGTTGATAGTAAATAAATATTAGTTTCCCATTTCTTAACTGTAAGAGGAAATATTAAACCTGGGGCAAAATATCTAGAGGAATGTATTTCTGTAGTTTGATAATCATTGTTCTGGGAGAAATGGATTTCATGGTGACATGAACTTGAGGATTTGCTGGGGATTACAGAGTGAATCAGGCTTCCTTCCTGCAGAACATCTTGAAGCCTTAAATTCATTAATGAGCATTTTGAGTCCCTAAGAGATGATTCGAGATTGCAGCATTTCCCAGTCCTGGAACTCTCTCTCTTTTTTTTTTAACAGAATTTTCATAGTATTTGCATTAATTTAAACAAACTGGTGAAATCCAGATGCTGTGCATACAGAAAATGATCAGTGGCTGGCTCTATTGTCAAGATGACCACCAGGGCCCACTCTCAACTTTTGCTTTTTGTGTCTGATCCAAAGAAATGAGCAAGATTTCATTTATTTTGAGCACCATACCAGGTATAATGACCTTTTATGGGTTTCATTTCAAGACGCAAAGTGTCTTTTTCCATGAGTGTGATATCTGCAATGCTTAGACATTTTGGAAGCAGTGCAAAGGGTTAGATTTTCTTAATTTCCCTAGCTGGAAATACAAAATCAAGAAATTTCCTTTCTATCATTACAATCATGGCTTCCCTTCAGCAAGTATAAGCCTCAGTCCATCTGAGAGTAAACGACAGTAAGCAGCATGTACACAGAGCCCATTGTGTTCAAAGAGGCCAGGAGGTTTTGATTCCTGTCTGTGTCCCACCTTTGCAGTCCTAGCCAGGTGGTCCCATCGGCAGGCAGGACATACTCTGGAGGCATCCCTGTTCAGATGCTTAAGATTACCCAGCAACATTCCTTTGATATCATGCACAGTGTGCATTTGCTTTTATGGGTAATCTTGTAAAGCTATTTTTATAAATTCCACCTGAATTATGGCTATCATTTTGAGTAATAGCAAAATACACCAGGGTTCTTTAATTCAACATACATTTTATAGGAGTTCCTGTAGAAGTCAGGTAATCATTTTTTGTTCCCAAAGCATTTGGAAGATGTGGACTTTCTCCAAATAATATATCTCCTATCAATATACCTATTCATTCTTTCATCTATTTTCAGTTGACAGGTTTGGCCTATGGCAATTAATTTAAACATCTGAACTGATACAATTTCTGTGAGGACTTAAATTTAAAAGGTTTGTTGAATTTTGTTATAGCATAGCAGTTTGGCCATTTTTAGTGTTTAATTTTTTAAATAAACAGAGAGTATCTCCTCTCTTTGCCAGCAGAGGCTGAGTAACCGTGGGGTTCTCCCTCTTGAGCTAAGGGACGGCGGCAGCTG
This sequence comes from Daubentonia madagascariensis, assembly GCA_023783475.1. Lineage (NCBI taxonomy): Eukaryota > Metazoa > Chordata > Mammalia > Primates > Daubentoniidae > Daubentonia > Daubentonia madagascariensis. The sequence goes on along the minus strand of JAKFHU010000661.1, from coordinate 6,186,074 downwards.
GGTGAAGTGTTGCTGGAGTGGACGGTGACAGCGACACTCTGGGCCTTGGAGAAAAGCACGTTTAAAAGGAGCTTAGGCCACTGGCTCAAAATTGGCAAATATTTTCTTTCAGGAGAAGCTTCCTTTGAGGGATCTGATAGATTTTCAGTCACTGAAAATATGACTGAAAAAGAAATGGGAGAAGAGTTAGATGTAAGTCTTGAATTTATTTAAAAATAAATAAATTGGGCCTTAGGGTCATATGAAAGAATGTAAACTTTATGTGTCGTAGTGATGTTTAAACTCATTGGAGGAGGCCAGAATAAACATGTATGTATGTATATTATCATTTAAAGATATGGTTATTTTCTAAGTAAAAAACAGATAAAAACATTAGTCAGTAAACAATTTTAATTTATCCTTATTTCATAAAATGAAAATGAATTAAACCCAGTAGGTCTATTTATTTTTGAAGCCACTTTGATCTTTCCTGTTGATATCTGCTTTTTAGTTTTAATGTTTTAAGATCAATGATGTAAAGAATGTTAGTAATTTCAATGGACATTTTCCATGATAGAGAAATAATCAATAGTTCTAGTAATTACTGTGGACTCAGAATGTACATGATAGTTTTGCCAGTTCACTCTTTCATTCAACAAATGTTTTTAAACACCTACACCATGCAAACCTAGATGTATAGGAGGCCTAGGAAAGACATTGGAGATGAACCATGAGCAAAATGCACATGGCTGTTGCCTTCACAGAACATATAGTCTGGTTGTGGAGACAGGCTGTGAGTAAGTAATTGCATAAGGCAGAGGAGTATCACAGAAACAGAACCACCTTGATTAATCAGATCATTGTAACTATGCATTAAGCCTTGCATAGAGAGATTTGAAATTCTGTTAAGCTTCCCTAAACTTTGTCTATACAAATGACCCCAAACTCCTACACTTTGGAACTGACGTCCCTTGTTTAGAATCTGTGCTTCTGAGCAGCCCATCCTGAAACTTTGTCCTTGAATAAACTCTCTTTAAACTAGATTCTCACCCTTTAGAGTATTTTAGGGTGACTAGTTTAACACAGCTGGGTCTGGACTCATGATTTCTATGTCCTGTTTCCCCTATTCCTTTGGTGTGTTTCCCATCTTGGTCCATGTCACCTTTGTACTTGTAGTTGCTCATGCCAAACACCACGGAGTCGCTCCTGGCTCCTCTCCTTTGCTCACACCTTATATCCAGTCCTTCATCAAACTCTGCCAAATCTACCTACAGAATTGTATGACAACCAAAGCGGGTCTCCAGCTCAGATTGAGAGTCAAACTCACTAGACACAATAGATTTTCCAAGCACAAATTTTTCTTGGTTTTGAGAAATGACACAGAACACAGAGCAGAGCTTGTACAGCTGCAGTGTCACACAGATCGTTTGCCTTCCTGGGGAAGCCTCAAAGATTCTTGCAGTGCCCCACCCTGGCTCCCTAGAGTCACTCTTCATACAACAGTCAGAATCAAGAAAATGTATGTCAGTTTGTGCCCCTCTTCTGGTAAAAATTTCCAGTGATTTCTGCTGTCACTCTGAGTGAAAGCCAAGGTCCTCACGGTGCAGCTGAGGTCACCAGCTAGGCCCTATGCCTCCGTGCTCCCACCCTGCCCACCCCCTGACCCCTGTGTTTTCTGCTCCAGCCACACTAGCCTCCTGGCTGTTCGGGGGCCCCCACCCACTCCCCTCTCACATCCTTGTGTCTGGAGTGTTGTGCTGTCCAATAGCCTTGCTTCTTCTAGTCTCTGATTAAATATCTCCCCCCCCCCGGAGACAGCTCTTTTCTGATCACCCTATCTAAATAGTAAGCCCATTCTGCACTCTGTTTTATATTTTCTCATGGTTTTTATCGCTATGAGATGTATCATATTTATTGGTTAATCTGTTATTTTTAATGTAAAGTGTATGAGGGCAAGGACTTTGTTGTCTTCACAGTTAGGTCTCTGGTCTGCCTAACACAGTGCTTAGCCCCCATAGGTGCTCGCTAAAGTTTTGCTGAATGAAGGAACGTATCTTCTGATAGCTCTCCTGCCATATCTCTATACTCTTGGAGAAGTGGTTGAGGTGATGGTCACTAAACGTTGATGAGCCTTATATCTAGGTGTTGGAACTGTAGGTGAATTTTAAATTTCTTAACTGTACTTTTATACTTTAAAACTTTTTTCCAATTAAAAAACATATTAAATAACTGTAAGAAACAAGCAAGCAAGCAAACAAATGACACCTCTAAACTTCCTAGAAAGGGGATGCACAGCCAGCTTTGGGAGATCTCCTGATCCTGCTTTCTCCAGGAAAGCCTGGTCCCCACAGGGCAGCCTTGTCAGCACCTCCCCCAGAGCAGGGAGAGCTGTGTGGAGCTCATGATGTGTGCTCTTTAACAAAACACATAGGTTTGGGCCAGAAGGACATTCTTGTCTCATCCATGCCCCATGGGGACTCCACGAGCACAGCCCAAGTCAGTGTCGCCTGAACATGTTCTTCTACCAAGGAAAGCAGATTAAAACACAGACACTAGCTAAAAGAGCTGCAGATTCTTTAAAAAACAGGTTTTTTACAGAAAACAGAAAACAGAGCTCAGTTGCACAAAGCTGGCCTAATCATTCTGTGAGCTGATACAAAGGTCTTTAAAATGCCAGTAGTGCTTGTGGTGAAGAAATATTTACTTGAAGCCCTAACATTTGTTCATTTCACTTCCTCTCCTTTTAGTTCTGTTAATTTGAATTTTTCTGTATTTTTCCCACATTGTAAGGAGGGCATGGAAGCCTCTTCACGCTCTTCATCCAGTCATAGAGGCTGGCCCCTGGTCTGCTGGGGCGCTGCTCCTCCTGGTAGAGGGTGGGGGCTCTCCCATGCCTTTTTCTTCATGTGTCTCTGGAGGAGTGTTTAAGCTGAGTGCTCAGTTGCAGTAGTCCTGCAGTTGGGGAGACCACAGGGCTGGACCTAGGGTCACTGGGCTTTAGATCTGGAAGGCTCCTTGCACACCAGTGAACTGGACCATTCACTTTACACAGCAGGGAAGCAAACTCCCCTAATGATGCCAGTTGGCCAGAGCCTGGCTTATTCCTGCATGTGAGAGTTCGGCCACAAGATACAAAAAAATAAGACATCTGGCACTCAGCATTAATTTTCTTATTAGGATTCAGAATTCAAGAAATTAAGGACTTAAGTGATAAATTTCAAGTCACAGCAGGCTACCGAGATTGGGATCCTTCAGTGGCTCAGGCTGTGTCTCATCCTTTCAGCTGCCTCCAGACGCAGAGCCCTTCAGTTAAACTTTACATGGAGGTTGGGCTCGGGCATTTATGGTTGTGGTTTTTGTTTACAGTCAGCCAGATCTGGATCCAAATACTTTGTTGACTCATTTTAACTCTCTATCTTTAACTTTTACTTCTAGCATTGCCTGTTAATTCTTTCTTAGAGTTTCCATCTCTGTGTTCCATTGCCCATCTGTTCCTCCATGTTGTCCATCTTTTCCATTAAATACCAGTTATTTTAAATTCCTGGTCTGATAATTCCAGTACCCCTACTATGTCTGATTCTGGTTCTGGTGCTTGCTTTGTCTCTTCAGACTGTGTTTTTGCCTTTTAATATGTCTTGTCATTTTTTTTGAAATCTCAAATGGTGTATCCAGTAAAAGGAACTGATATAAGTGGGCTTTTAGTGTGAGATTTTATGTTGTCTGGCTACAAGTTAGGCTATGTTAACTGTTTGCTGTAGCTTTAAGTATCAGAGGCTAAAATTTCCTCTAGTGACCTTATTTTTATCTCCTCTATTGTCTTTGGGTTTCCCTAGAGACTCCTTCTTCAGTAGGATCTGAGGTCTGTGGTTCTTTTGGCTGCAATATCCTGTTATTATACAGGAGCCCTAGTGATGTGGTGGTAGGTGTACAGGGAGGGGGGGTGTCCTATAGACCAATGACTAGGTCTCAGCCTTTCAGTGGGGGCGGCTTGTGGGACGTGACCTTCACAAGTGCTTTTCACCTTTCCCCTCCACCCTTAGGTGAGACAGGAGGGCTAGAGGGGGCTGGAGGTGGGTATGTGAGGGCGTGTTCCTTGCCCATGTTGGGCAGGCTCTGGGAAAATAGGTTCCCTTGAGGACAGGCTTTTGGCAAGGAGAACAGAATGCTCTGGGCATATTTCAAGATGTTTGCTTTTCTTCTTCCTTCTGCCAGAAGCACAAGAAGATTTTTCTCCAAACTTCACAATGAGCACCTTATCTTACAGCAGTGTGCTCTCTTCACCCCCAACCCTGGGCCCTCCTAGAGTTGTCAGCTCTCAAGCTCATGCATGCTGAGCCTCCAGCATTTCACCAATTACAGTTTAAGTTGTTCTATCCTGGCACCTACTGCAGCTGTGGGTGTCTGTATTCACATATCTGACCAGTTTTTGGGGCAGCAGTTTGCCTGATGACTCAATTCTCCGATGAATCCAAGAGGAGCTATAGATTTCCAGTTCAGGTTTTTTGTTTTTATGAGGACAGGAGTGACTTCTAAGCTCTTTCTATATGGAACCAGAGACTGAAAGTCCTTGCTATTTAATTTCTCTAAGGCTAATTTTAGTCATCTGTAAATGGCCCCAGTATTTATTGTTGCTCATTGTTAAACAGGTTGCATGAGCAAATGATGCAAGGAAGTTAGCACAATGCTGGCACAAAACAAACAATGAGCAAATGTTATTTTTACTGAGTAGGTGCTGTGATTGCTGCTGTTATTGTTCATGATACTAACTTTAAGCAGATAGGAGGAGGTACGAAAGGTGAGGTCTGTGGAAACACAGTTTTTGTTAGCATGCAACCTGGAGAATGAGAGAGGCAAGTAGTCTACTCACAGACTCTGTATCAGTGGGGTGAAATGAAGGGAGGACTTTCAGGAAGTTCAGAGCTTCACTGAGAGGGATGACGTCATGTTTGACGTTCAGAAAAGCAAGAAACCAAAGAAGTTAGAGACACAACAAGGAATGTACAGAACCTGCCTTCTCCTCGCACTGGTAAGATTTTTTTCCTACCCACCCTTTCACGGAGGGTGCAAATCTTTTGAGACTTCCAGCAAAATGTAAGGGTTTTAGTTGCAACCCCCAAATTGCTTGGGCGTGAAGTCTCATCTCCTGTGTCCACGTGCTCACCACAACCAAGCCTGCATCCTTGTTACTCAAAGTGGGTCCTCCTAGGAGATTGTTGGGAAATGTGGAATCTTGGCCTGTCCCAGATTTACTGGGCCAGAACCTGCATTTTAACAAGATTCTGGGCATTTAATACACCTTACAGTTGGAGAAACTCTGGTAATGATACGAGGTGTTGCATATGTCAGTGTGCTCGATGTAGTCATTCCCCAATGTATGCATATTTCAAAACATCATCTTGTACACATGAAATATATACAATTTGTTGTCATTTAAAAATATAAAAAATATTCTTAAAAATCAGGCAATCTTGCTTACTGATATTAACAACACAATAACTATTATTTATTAAAGGATTAATCTATGCTAAACAATTTACAGAAATAATTATTTTAATTCTTATAACTACAAGAAGTATGTACCTGTGTTGCTGATAATGAATCTGAGTCTTAGAGGCCTGAAGTCATTCAGCTAATAATGACAAAGCTGAGATTTAACCCTGGCCTGTCGCCCTTGGGAACTGAAGCTTCCAACAGATACACAGGGTCCACTGTGGAAGGGAGAGTCCCCTTCCTGCTGGGGGCAGCGCTGTCCTGCTGCTGTGGCAGTGTGGAGTTGGAAAACACAGCTGTGCTTTCAGCATCCCCTTCATCCTCTCAGCCCCTCAGGCAAACCCATCTACAGGGCTAGATTTTTGCTTCAAGTGTCACCTTTTCAGTGAGAAGGACCAAAGATATCCTGATGGTGCAGGAGGCCTTCAGATCATGCCTTACCTGAGTTGCTACTGTATGTGTCATAAATGGTTGTATTTGCAGACCCCAAGTCTGAAGACCCCAACCCTTTAGCAATTTTGTTATAACATTAAGAAGGGTTGAATGCCCCTACCCTTTCCCAGGCCCTCATGGTGGGCGGGCACTAGAGTGAGACTCTCCAAAGCCGGCGAGGCTTACCTGGTGTCTCGGTGATCAGAGGAAGCACCTCCCTGGCCTCAATTAAAACACATTTTTGAAAACCCAGAGCCAGGTCCTGGGGACGCTGCACACACACGAGCGCAGCAGGTGAGGAGGGTCCTGAGTGTCCAGAGCTTTGAAAGCTGGGTAGAGGGTGTGGGCTGGGGTGTGTCAGGCTGGCTTTGAGGCTTGCAGTGGGTAGATGCCAGAGGGAGGACGTGCCCCAGGTGCTGTGTTCTGCCTCCACTAGATGCTGACTTTCTCCTCCAGGTGCAAATCTAGTCCCAGCATTCTTGTCTGCGGCCAAGAAAAAGTTGAGTGGTCTCTGCTCCCCTTCTGCAGCCAGCCACTAAGGGCATGAGTGAGAGGCCCAACATGAGTCAATAAAAGCCAATAATCCATTAATCATCCCAGTGACAACCTTTGATATGGATAGCACCCATTGCTCCAAGGGTTTCCAAGTCTAGCTCCTAGGACAGAAACTTGAACAATTATTTAAGCCTCTCCCCTGTCATGCCTGTCCAAGACATACTGCACTGTCTCTTCTCCCAACCCGTTAGAATTGGATGAGGAGAAAGGCCATTGTGAGGAACCACAGGGCCTGTAACGAAGCCATAAATCCCCCATTTCCACTGTGTGTGTTAGTGTATGTGTGTTGTTCTACGGGAAGAATGTTGGAGTTGGTAGGACACAGTGGGACACACCTGTGGCTGTCAGTGGGGGTGGGGAGGGGAGAACTCAGTCTCCAGAGCTTCTGGCCTTGCGCCCCTCACCTGGTGCTTAATTAAATTTCCATTTATGGAGCTTATCTAGTTGCTGATGTTACTCTCCTCTTTACAAGTAATACTGCTTAGTATCCTATCTTTAAGTAAATATCTGTACAGAATTCATTACTAAAATCTCTTCTGTTCACATCTGTCCCTCCTGCATTTTTCATGACTCCAGACACCACTCCTGAACTACAATTTTAGTTATACTTTTGGGACAAAATCTTGGCTTCTTTATGTCTTTCTAAAATTTTGTTCATGATAAAGAAGCCATGGAATGTAGCCCTTCAGAGCAGGACCTCTGAAGCCAAGTGGCTGGGCTCACTATTCTTTGGCGAGTTTGTTGTAGGTATAACATGACTTAATGTACATAAAGCACTCAGAGGAGTGCCCAGGACAAAGGAGGCCAGGGATGTGCTGGTTAATACGTTTACTTTGAGCTGCTGAGCTGATGATCTCATTGAAAACCAAAATGAGGTCTGTTTGTGAAAACTCCTGGGGGAGGAGCAGGATCAAGTTGGTCCCTTAATAGTTGCCCTTTTGAATGCACGATTTTGACTGTTCTGGCCAAGAAAGGTGACCACAGGCCTTCTTTGCAGGGTGAGCATATCAAAACGGGGGAAAATGCCAGTGTAAAAAGAGGAGCTGTTAATTGTCATCGACTGTCACTGTGTAAGGTGGGACTGCTCCAGCTAACCAGGACAGTCTTGGTAAAAACTGGGACGTACTGTCGTTCTCTCATGACAGAACTGAGACCAAGAGCAATTTTGACAACTGGCTGGGGGAGCTCAGGTAGGGAGGACCGGGAGGTATTCTTGGGTAGAATGGAGAATTGGTCCTGGGGTAGGGTTTTGTGTAGGGGGAACTGGAGGTGTCTTTGCATGGAATTCCCTTGCCTTGAACAGGGTCCATAGTTGTCACCAAACCATCCCCACATGCACCATTACTGTGTCCTCTTTTCTCTTGGAGGAAGGACCCAAGTGTGCAGGGACTCAAGGGCAGGGTGCCTGGTCCACCTGCTTCTCTTTGTCTCTCCTTCCCTGTGGTTTCTTTTTACTACACATATTTGACAATTTGACCCACTGGCTATGTATACTCTTTTGTTGAGCTTTGGTCATTTTTAGCATTTTTTTTTTTTTTAACAATCTCAAAAGCCTTAGAGGAGCACCTGAGGTTCTCCCCATTTCTAGAATTTCTAGATTAGGGCCCACTATGTATCTTTACACCAATCTAACCAAGAGTCTTTAGCACATTGTCTTGCCTTGGGAAAATTATTATTTACTACATTTATCTAGGTCCTATAAGCATTTCAGGCCTCCTTTGTCTTGCTCCTGAACTTAAAGGGAATGCATCTAGAGTGTTCCCATATGTTTGCTGTCAGATTTTGGTTGAGACTCTTTACCAGGTAAATTTAATCCAAAGAAGAGCTGAAAATCTAAGTGTAAAAAAAAGTAAAACTTTAAAACATTGGACACAATTCAGGAAATTTCTTTATTGTAATACCATGAGGCTTGGTAGAATTTATTAAATAAAATATAAATTCACGTGTAATAAAAGATTTATATGTTCTCCTATATTAAACAGTTTTGATAATCAAAAAAGCAAATGTGTTTGGAACATATATAATTCAGTACCCATGATATATAAAGAAATTTTGGAAACAAAAATATAAAAACAATGAAAAAATCAATAAATATATGAACAAACACTTCGCAGAAAAGTGAACCTGATGTCCAAATAACATACGGAAAAATGTCCAACCCCATTAGTAATGAAGGAAACAAATATTTTTAAAATGTGAATTCTTAAAAGAATTATTATTTTAATTGGGAAAATTAAAATACTCACATAACTGCCAAGTGTTGATGAATATTTGGGGAAATAGAAACTTCCATAACTGATTGTAAAATGAGATTTTCTATTCTGTAGTTAATTTGGTAAGTTATATTTTCTTGTAATTGGCCAATTTTGCATACATTTTTAAATATACTGATGCAACTTTCATTGTACTTGCCTTTTGTTATCGTGAACTATTGGCAGCAGCTGTGTTTGTCCCTTCGTTCCTGGGAATGTCTTATTTTTGCTTCATCACTTACCAGTTATTCTTCCAGGATGTTTCTCAATTTCATTGATCATTTCAAAGAACCAGCTTTTGAATTTTGAGGAAAAAAAGAACCTCAACTATGTCAATTATATTTTATTATTTTAACATTTTATTAATTTCAAAAGGGCTTTAAGCAATTTGATAAAAAATATTCACAATCATTCTAGTATTAGTCACATGTCACACTTGGTGATGGTATATAAGCTTCAAATATGCCACTGAATTCAAGTTTCCTAGTATTTTTTTTTTTGAGAATTTTCACATTAACATCCATTGGAAATATTGGTCTATTGTTTTCTTGTTGTGTCTTTGGCCTTTTATCATGGTAATGCTGGCCTCATAGAATGAGCTTGGAAGTATTCCTTCCTCTTTAACTTGTGTGGAAGAATTTCAGGAGGGTTGGCATTAATTTATTCTTCTTCAATATTTGGGACAGTTCTCCGGTGAAGCCATCTGGTCCTGGGCTTTTTTTGTTGATTACTGATTCAATCTCTGTACTTATTGATCTGTTCAAATTTTCTATTTCTTCTGGACAGTCTTGTAAGTTTGTGTTTCTAGAATTTTACCCATTTACTAGGTTCTTCAATTTGTTGGTGTAAAATTATTCATCATATTCTATACTTATATTTTCAAAAATTTTGAAAAATTTCTGTGGCATTGGTTTTAAAGCCCCTTCTCTCATTTCTAAGTTTAGTTATTTGAGTCTTTTCTCTTTTTTCTTACTTCGTCTAGCTAAGGTTTTGCCAATTTTTTCAATCTTTTCAAAAAACCAACTCTTAGTTTCATTGATTTTTTTCTATTGTTTTCCTTTCCTCTATTTCATTTATGTCTGCTCTAATTATTCTTTTCTTCCTTCTGCTAGCTCAGGTTTAGTTTGTTGTTTTTCTAGTTTCTTGCAGTAGGCATTTAGGTGGTGGATTTGAGATCTCTCTTCTTTTTTAATGTGACTATAATCCTTGTGACTATAATCCTTCCTCTTAGCACTACTTTCACTGCATCCCGTAAGTTTTGCATAAGTTTTGGTATGTTGTGTTTTCATTATCATTTTTCTCAAATTTCTCTTTTGGCTTATTTTGACCCATCGGTTGTTTAAGAGTGTATTGTTTAATTTCCACATAATTGGGGATTTTCTAGTTTTCCTTTTGCTATTGATTTTGTTTCATTCCATTGTAATTGGAAAAAAATACTTTGTATGATTTTAATCTTCTTGAATGTGGTAAGACTCGTTTTGTGGCCTAACGTGTGGTCTATACTGGAAATGTTCCTTGGACAATTGAGAAGAATGCATACCCTGCTGTTGCGTGGAGTGTTCTGAGTATGTCTCTTAGGTCTAATTGGTACAATGTTATTCAGTTCCTCTACCTCCTTATTGATCTTCTCTCTGGTTGTCCTATCTATATTTGGATGTTGATGTCTTCTGCTATTGTTCTGTTGCTATATATGTCTTCCTTCATTTCTGTCAATGTTTGCTTTATACATTTTGGAGATCTGAGGTTTGGTGCAGAAAAATTTATAATATTATATCTTGCGGTGAGTTAATCCTTTATGATTGTTCCTGGTGACAGTTTTTTAATTTAAAGTCTATTTTGTCTGATATTAAAATGGCCAGTCTTGCTCTTTTGATTGCTATTTATATAGAATATATTTTTCCATCCTTTCACTTTCAATGTATATGTGCCTGTAGGTCTAAAGTGAGTCTATAGATGTTTTCTTTGTGGCTAACATTCCAATTATTCAAGAGATCTTATAGTTATGGCATTCTATTTCAAACTGAAAACAACTTAACTTCAATTACACACCAAAACTCTATGTGTTTACAGCCACCCCCCTCCACTTAATGTTAGTAATGTCACAAATTACATCTTTATATATTGTAAACCTAATAATATATATTTATAGTGTTTAGAATGTTTCTACCATTGAAATTCTGTGTACCAAAATGACAATGCTATGGGTTACTATATTTGTCCATGAATTTATCTTTACCAGGGAACCTTACATTTTTATATGGCTCTGCGTTGCTGTCCACCATCCTTTTTTCTCAATCTGAAAAGCTTCATTTTGTCTTGCAGAGCGGGTCTAGTGTAATGAACAACTCCCTCAGGTTTTGTTTATCTGGGAAAATCTTAATTTCTCCTTCATTCTTGAATGTCGGTTTTGCTGAATACTGTACTCTTAGTGACAGTTTTACTCTTGGAATACATTATCCCTTTCCCTTCTGGCCTGAAAAGTTTCTTCTGAGAAATTGGGTGATAATCTCATAAAAGCTCCTCTATATGTGGCAAATTTCTTTTGTTTTGCTGCTCCTGAGATTCTCTCTTTGTTCAGTTAGCCAGGAGAAATAAGTTCAAAAGATCTACTGTATAACGTGGTGACTGTAGTTAATAATAATGTATTGTATTCTTGAAAATCACTGAGAGTAAATTTTAAGTGTTATCACCACAAAAAATAAGTGAGGTAAAGCGTATGCTAATTAGCTTGATTTAGCCATTCCAATGTATATATATTTTAAAACATAGTGTTGTATATAATAAATATATACCATATTTACAATTATAATTTAATTAATTAAAAATTTAAAATAAAAAATACCAATTAAAAAACTCACACTTTATCTATGATATTGAACAGTTTAATTATAGTGTCTTTGCGTTATACTGGTTGAATATTCTATTCCTAGTTTGTTAAGTGTTTTTATCATGAAAAGATGTTGAGTTTACTCAAAAATTTTTTTATATCCCTTGAGATGTTCATGTAATTTTCCCCCCTTGTTCTATCCATGTGGGATCCTACATGGGTTGACTTTCATATATTGAATGACCCTTGAATCCTGGGATAAATCACAATTGGCCCTTCATATAATCCTTTTAATATGCTGCTGGATTCAGTTTCCTAGTGTTTGTAGAGAATTTTTGCATCAATATTCATAAGGGATATTTGTAGTTTTATTTTCTCATGATGTCTTTGTGTGTTTATCTATGGAAGACAGTGACTGAAGATGTATTTGTATTCCCATGAGGAAGGACCCTGAAACCCTGCACTGTTCCGGGCTATTCTGTACATACCCAGTTCTTCTTCAAACAGACCTTAGAGGCATTTACTTGGGTGACTGTCCATCACGGGGAAGAGAACTGCAGACTGCTTTTGCAAATAAAAAAAGAAAGCCACCTGCTTTTGCAAATAAAGTTTTCCTGGAACACAACCACCTTCATTCTTTTATATATTATCTGTGGCTGCTTTCATGCTACACTTGGAGAGTTCGTAATTGCAACCAAGACCTTATGGTTTACAAAGCCTAAAGTATTCACTACTAACCTTTATAGAAAAAATTTTACCCTGACCTAGACATTTTGAGGACTATTGGACATGGGTCTAAGCTGACATTGATATCTAAAGACCTAAAGCATCATCATGGCCTCCTGTTAGAGCAGGAGCTTCTGGGGCTATATGCTGACGATAGTATTGGCTAAATCCCAGCTAAATTTTGCAAACCTACCCAGTGGTCCTTTCCCTAGTTCCTGAATCTTTAATTGAATTATATACTTGGCCATTGGAGAGCACTCACATTGGGTCCTTGTTCTATGCATAAGAGGGCCAAGTGGAAGCTGTTGAAACTGCCCCCCACATAGATAGCAAATCAGTAGCAATGTTGCATATTTGCAGGGACACTGGAGTTGGGTGGCAGAGATGAGTACAGTTTGTAAAGACCTTAAGCTTATGGCAGAGTGGGGAGTAGTGGTGGTCCTTATCATGTTTCCTTTCAATTCTTCAGTGCAGCCTCTTCAGAGCAGGATGGATCCTGGGGGAGGACTGGAGACCACCACAAGTTCAACCAAGTAGTTACCCTGATGGCAGCTGCTGCTGCAAATGCGCTGTTGTTGTTGGAGTGGATGGATTTATACTGCCTGGGGCACATGTTGTGCCTTGGAGAATGTGCTCTTTCCTCTTCTGATCAGAACAGAGGCCTTATTAGCATTCATGTGGAAAGAGCAATCTTTAGTGGCAGTTTTGCCCCAGGATTGTGTTTACTCAGCCTCTGTCATATAATAGACCAAAGGCATCTGGTCAGTCTGCAAAACACAACACAGATCTGTTCAGACAGATCATGCTGATCAGTCAGGATAAGCAAGAAGACTTGTAGGTCTGGAGAAGACACATGCACTCCAGAGGGTGGATAGTGGGAGATAAACCCTAAGGAAATTCAAGGACCTGCCACTTCAGTAAAGTTTTAAGGGGTTTAGAGGTCAGGGGGATGCTGGAATGTAACCTTCAAGGTAAAAGGCAAATTGTTGCTGCCTCCTGCATCTCCTGCCACAAAAAAGAAAGGGGATCACTTGCCTGTCCATTTGGGGTTTTGGTGGTAGCACATTGCATTCCACACCTGGTAACATGGAACGTGGCCAGCTGTGAGTGTGTCCTGGGGCAGGAAAGTGCTCTGCAGTAGGTTCATGATGTGGTGGACACTGCTCTGCCACTTTCTGTAAAATCTACAGACCCCATGGTGTTGGGAGCATTACTAGTGGGCACAGATGCTGTGGGAGAATCACAACACAGGCTCTGGGGTTTTAAGCATGTCCATACCTACTGCACTGGGGACTTCTACCCCTTGGAATAGTTCCTGGCATGCTGCTGGGCCTGGTAATAGGACCACCTGGCCACAAAATCATCTGGAATGGGGCACTCTGGGTTGGGTCTGTCATACTCACCAAGTCTCAGTGCATGGGACCCGCAGCATCCCTTTCTGCCTTTGAAATGGTACATTCAAGTTCAGGGCTGTGCAGAACCACAGGGCACTACTCAGTTAGAATAAATGTGTGCTTGGATAAGGACAGCCTCACTCCAGCATGTTCCGGGAAGAAGGGGAGGAGGATTGTTGCACAGGGAAAACCTGGGCGTGAGACTGGGGAGCTGGAGAAGGGCTTCTATGTCACAGGGAGACGTAGGAAGGCTGGAAAGAATCAGGCTGAGGCCTTGTTGTGGCAGCAGCTGGATCCAGTGTGCAGTTTTCCCGACACTCGCAGTGTGCCTGTGGCCCTCCTCAAAGATGTCAGCACCTGCCCAGCCCCTCCTCAGGGGTCCGGGTTGCCATCTCAAGGGGCTTCTCCTCTAAGCTTCCAAATTGTAATGATTCAACCCCCTTCTTTGTTTCACCAGCCTTAGGGGTGGCAGCTGCTTTCTGCAGTTGCTTCTTCCAGAATACCCCAGTGTTCTGTTTTATTTCATTTTGTTTTATTGCCTTCTGATTCTCCAATGTCTGGTTAATCATCCTTTACATTAAAATCCCTGTGTTAAAATCCTGCTGCTGTGGTTTCTGTCTCCTGCCTGCCCCAGCAGATACAGCGGGTGTCATTAATTTATTATCCCTCATGAGAGAGATGAATAACTTCAGTAGGAAACTCAGTGAGGTTAGGTTGAGCTCTCAGAACCTCCAGGATGGGGCTCACAGCAATCACAGGGACGCTGCAGGTGATATGGCCCAGGGGAAGAGAGTAGACCTGCCTGCCTTCCCTTCCCTTCCCTTCCTTCCCTCCCTCCCTCCCTTCCTTCCTTCCTCTCTTTCTCTCTTTTCTTTCTTTCTCTCCTTTCTTCTCTCTATTTCTCTTTTTTTCTTTCTTTTTGCAGCATGATATACTGAGAAAAGACGGGTTTTGGAGTCAGAAATGTCTAGTTGAAAATCCTGAATCAACCACTTATTGGTATTAAGGTCTTGGGAAAGTTATTTAAAACATTCATACTTGGATACCCCTTCCCCCAGCAACTGCCAACTCCATCCCAACACACCCTTAGAAACTTAGGAAGAGAATTATTAGTTTTATGTACTGTTAAAGAAACACAAATACGTCTCTGGACATTAGTAAGGGAAGACTTTATTAAGGAGAATTGTTGCAATAGAGAGATGTTCAGAGTCACAGCCAGAACATCTCCTGGAATAGGTGGGTGAGCAAAGCCTGTGTAGGCAAAGACCATGAGATAGACCACTGTGGGGAGAGAAGAACTAACAACTGCTGAGGGGTCTTGCTACTTAAGGAACTGTGTCAAATTTTGCAATAACAGGAAAGTTGAGGCAGGGAATGCTTATTTTCATTTAGGTATGTGGGCAGAAGTTTGGACCTAAGATAGGGCAAAAAAAGTTATAGTGAGGGAAGCTCACATGAAGTTGAGGGCCATCTGTTCTAGTCTAGCCAGCCTGAATTGTATCAAATGTAAAGTTTGATCAGCCTTGTCAGTCTCTCCTCTGGTTCATTACAGGCTCAGAGAGGCTATCCCTGAGCAACTCAGGGATAAGGGAAATTTGAAGTTGGGGGTGGGTAAGTGAAATAGTCCTCAGGCTCAGAGTTTCCTCAGCATTGTCCCTGGCCGAGCAGTAGAAATATGTGTTGGGCACGCTGGCAAAGGTCAGATGTTTTAGGGTTCTACAGATCAAGCATATTGAAAGAGGGATGTCTAAAATGAAAAAGAGAAATATTAACATAAAAGTTGTATTAAGGTAAAGAGCCAGGAGTGGAACCCCAACTCCTGGGGTTCGAGTCCGGGGGATTGCAAGAGGTTGGCGGAAGGAAATCTGATCATGCAGCATTGCTTGTTGAGTTTCTTGAAGTGAAGGTGTCGATGCTTGGGGTCCTGTCCAGTCTTCATTGTGTTTTGTGTGAAGCACGTATTTCACCAGGCCACCTTAGTAGCCCACACAGGGGCTTGTGCAGGGGTGAATCTGGCCCAGGCATGGTCTGTGGTGGTCACGAGTCCTTCCAGGGTCATCATGCAGTCAGGCTTTAGCTCACAGCACTTCTTCACAT
Source organism: Daubentonia madagascariensis (assembly GCA_023783475.1). Lineage (NCBI taxonomy): Eukaryota > Metazoa > Chordata > Mammalia > Primates > Daubentoniidae > Daubentonia > Daubentonia madagascariensis. Next base: position 6,170,322 of record JAKFHU010000661.1, on the reverse strand, counting down.
CCTGGGGGAAAGACCAGCGTCAAGGTAACCTGGAGTCCTGATGGGGATATGGGCAGTCAGGCTTTAGTTCTCAGTGATGCCAAGTCAGGAAGGGGAGAGAAAAATTGGAAATATTGATTGGAGCCAGATATTGAAGGAAACTAGCAGAACTGAAAATTTGGTAAGGCTTGACAGTTTGCACAAGGTGATAGGATCTGGTCCAATTTACAGGTAGGCAATAAAACTGTTTTTTTTCCACAGTGGGAGAGAAGGTCAAGTCACAGTTTGCATATTTATCAGTTATTTACTATTTATAAAGATATAGAAAATGGCTTAAAGATAGTAGATAGGATCATAATGTGATATTCCTGAAGGATGCTTCATGTTGAATAGTGTGCCCAAAAAGATACATTCAAATCCTAACCTCTGGTAGCTATGAATGTCACCTTATTTAGGGTGAGTATTATTATTTAGGGTCAGTATTAGCCTGTTCATAACAAAATACAGCAGACTGGGTGACTTAAATAACACACATTTATTTCAAACAGTTCTGGAGACTGGGAAGTCCAAGATCAATGTCCAGCAGTATTCAATTTCTGGTTAGGGCTTTCTTCCTGGCTTGCAGGTGCTGCGCCCTCACATGGCCTTTCCCCAGTGGGCTCTCTGGTGTCTTTTCTTATAAGGACAGTAATCACATCAGATCAAGGCCCCACCCTTATGACTTCTTTTAACCTAATAAGGTTACTTAATCTTACTCCGAATATAGCCATAGTGGGGATTAGGGCTTCACCATATGAATTTGGTAGAGGGACATGATTGAGTCTACAACAAGGTCTTTGCAGATCTAATCAAGTTTAGATGAGGTCACACTGAATTAGGATGGGCCCTAATTAAATGTGTAGTATCCTTATAATAAGAGAGAAATTTGGACACACAGGGATATACAGGGGATACAGATAGTCTAACAAGTCTAACAAGCCAAGGAAGCCAAGGGTTGCTGGCAACCATCTGAAGCTCGAAGAGGTACTGGAGGATTCTTCCTGAGTTTCAGAGGGAGCACGGCCCTGCTGACAGTTGATCTCAGACTTCTAGCCCTCGGACTGTGAGAGAATAAATTTAAGCCACCAATTTTGTAGTACTTTGTTACAGCATCCCTAGGAAGCTAATACAAATATGTTATAGCTTTCTATTAAAACACAAAATTTATTCTTACAGTTACTCCCATCCATTCTTCCAATCAAAGACAATCTCAGAGACCACTCTTGACCACAAAATCATAAAACATGGCTGGTCTTCTTAGACTTGGCCTTGTTATTTACATAGATATAGGAAGAAGGATAATTTGTTATATATGTCCTTTTGAGATTGTTTTGTAGGAAGTTTCCATAAGGAATCTCAGCTTGGACTTTTAAAAGCTTCCTAGAAATCAAGTCAAGAACATGCCATTAGGTTTCACCAGCAGTACCTATAGAATTGGGTGATTTCCTCTCCTCTCAGGTACCCAAAATATGCTAAGTTTCTCAAAACTTCCAGGAGGTAACATTCCTTTCTTACCTGTAAGGCTGGGAACCTACAAGCCAGGTCTGGCTTTCCCAAAGAGGGATTTGTGAGCACTGGCTCTATAAACTCAATTTTAGTTCCTTAAAAGTGTCTGGTCATATCTGAGTGAATGACTATCATTTTAAAATATGACATTTCAGGTAACGCCTTGATTGCATAACCAATGTTTTAAATTATATCCCCGTACAAGGCAGACAGACTCCTACTGAACTTATGCAAATAATTATATAGCTTTGAAAATAAGAATACTCAATAAGAATTTCTAAATTCTGAAAGGGTCATTCAGGGAGAAAAAGATAAATGTTTCACTTTTGTTAGCAAAAGCATAGTCTATTAAATTGTTATGATTTATACATAGCTTACGAGATAAGATAAAGGACTTCCTTATATCTGGAAAACATAACATTAAAGCATCAGCAATATTTTAGACAAAGCCCATAATCATCCTTCCTCAGTTCATTGAGTCCTATGTAATTCATTCTTGTTCTGCTCTTCTTGGGTTTGCAGTCTGATGAACTCATCTGCTTCTCAACTAGTGTTCTGCAAATCTGACCTAGTCCACTGGTATGGTCTGAAATTTATCTAGGTGATGCCCTTAGAAGCCTGTGCCTAAGAGTACCTGGAGCTCTGAGATAGTTCTTCTTTGTTGAAGTTGAAGCACTCTGGCCTGTAGCTGGTTTGCAAGGGCTTTCAGGGAAGCATCAGAGTGAAAAACAAAACAAAACAAAAAATCTATCTGTAGATGACAAAAGACTTAAAATGACTGTGATTAACTTATTACTGACAATTTTCAAAGGTGAAATATCTGGCGAGAGTTCATTACAAAATAAGGCAATGGACAAAGAAGTTCTGTTGTTTCTATGGCATGCAAAATAAATTCAATCTAAAAATTTTTTGGATAAAATATCTATACATATAATGATTAACCATATTTTAAAGAAAAGTGGATATTATTTCTAATTCATGAAGATGGGCAAACATATTCCTTACAGAGGAAAAAACCCTACAATAATCCTATAATAATAATAAAGTTATTATTATATTATAGAATTATAATAATCCTATAATTCCATAATAATTTTATTCCATGAATATGACAAACATATTGCTAGAATATACCAAGACTATATCAAGATCATCAAGTAATGAGTTTCAATAAGTCTGACGTAGGTCCCAAATCTCTATGTTAGTAAAACTCAACAGGAAAGTGATGTGAACCCCCAATTGAAAAGATGGGTGCTGTTATTATTTGTCTCCATATTTTGGAATAATGTTCTTTTATACTTAATAGATAATTATTCAGTTATTCTATTTTAAATACCATCTTTTGATTTCCCACCATGGACAACGAGAATTTCCTCTATTAACTTCTTGCACAGACACGCACACACGCACACACACACTTCCCCTCCCACATCCTACCGGAATAATCCAATCACATTTTTAAAATATCGTGACTATTTACAGATTCTTCCAACCTTAACCACAAAGGAAAATGCAATCACTTTTGGTTCTCTTTTCAGACTTTTATTTTTCTTGCTGTTACTACCTCGCTTTCTTCTCATCTATTCAATTTTCTAGGTACCCATCACTAAGTTACCAAACTCTCTGCCAGAACTGTAAAACTCTTATTTAGCATATCTCATACTTTATCAGTTCCATATTTTAAATTGAAGATACCCTTCATCTGTCTGTTTTTATCTGTACTGGTTGTACTGGTTGCTCTCTGCGCTTTCCGCACAGATATCATCTTGGAAACTCCCCAAGATTTTTCTTGTGTGCCTTTGTCTGTCTTTCCAGGTGATTGATAGTTTAGCTGCTTGAATTCTAGGTTAGATGTCACCATAATCTCATTATCTTCCAGCTTTCTGTGCTATGTTGGGAAGTCCTCTGCTAGCCAGTTTCTTGATGCGTGTGTGTGCGTGTATATATATATATAATTCATTCTTGATATAAAGATATAAACATTGTTGGAATCATTCCTTGTCTCTGGAGTTCTGAAATTGATTATTTGCCTTACTGTGCCAGACATTCTGTGTCTTTCAGTCAGGACAGTCATGTCCTTCAGTGTCATCTTGTATCTTTTCTTTGGTAGTTTCCCTCCCACCCCCGTTCTTGGTTTTCTTTAGTGATGCTGAACATGATGAATTGATAATCGTATTTTTAAAAAACTTTTCTTATCTAATTGCACTCATTTGCCTTGTTTGGTCTACTTCTGGGAGATTTTCTTATCTCCATTCCTTTTAAAATTTTTTTCTTCTCTCCTAGTTTTTGAATTTTTGAATTTCTCTTCTCCTAGATTTAATTTCAAAGAACACTTCCTGTTCTCTAAATGTTTCTTTAAAAACATTATCCCGTTCTTAGAAGTCAGTGTTTGATCGGCTCCTTAACTCAGCGAGAAGAGGGTGATTGCAGTTGTGGCTTGGAGCCTGCCTGCGTATATACACTTGATCGTTATTTAACCGATTTAGCTAAGCACTAGAGCAAACATTTGCTCAGGGACTACTATCTGGTTGTAGGGAAAGACAGATCCTGCCTTCAAACAGATAATTCTGTGATCCTAGTCCTCGTAAAAGCTTTGACAATGAGAATGAAGAGCTTAAATACTGGAGGCCTGAATGGAAAAAATACAATAAAGTGGATCTTGTATGGCTGAGAGCAACGAGCCCTTTAGGAATCTCAGGGGGTCGCAGTCGTGGGCTACAAAGGGAAACGGCCAGGCCTCTCGGGACCTCAGGGGAAGAGGGTCCTGTGGTACAGCTCACACGAGACCAGTCTTCCCTGACTAAGGTTCATCTGCAGATCACAACATGGAAACAAAATGGATGATAATAGTTCTCTTCCATCCTGGGCCCATACAGACTTTATTTTCTGGATGCTATACCCAGTCTCAAATTACCTCACCCCCGCCCCAGGGGATTTCAGAGCCAGTACTGCTTTTCAGAGGCTTTTACGTTAGCATTTCTCTAAATTATCCTTTCTGTTTTACTGCCAAGTCATTACAAATCTTCTGGGATGTAAAAAGCTATTTTTTTAACAAAAGCTTTGGGAATTCTGAGCAAAGAGTTTCACGTAGGTGACTATGCCTTAAAGAAATATAGAAAGCTGGGATAGGTGGGCCCTGCATCCTGTCTCACTGCCCCACACGCTCTCCCCAAGCATCAGGAGGTGCAGTGCAGTGCACAGGACTCAGTAACGTGGGCCATTGAGAAATCAAACAGCAGCTCATAACGTAGGCCAGCTAGGATGTGCGCACTTGCTCAGATGCGGAAAATGGTCCATGTAGACCATTACTTGAGACGGCGTGAAGAATGGGCATAAAGTGAGTTGCCTCCCATTCTAGGCCCTTGTAACACTGGTCCTGGCTACACGCTTAGAACCCTGTAAGATCACATGCAGTTCGCTAGTCGATCCTCCGCACTGAGTGCTCCTGTAACCAGCAACGTGCAGTACTCATTCATTTCTAGGAAACAGAGCATCGTAATATCTGACCTCATTCTGTCAGACCAAGCGTAAGCTTAGTGTTGGATGGTGGAACGTTACCCCTGGGATGGAGAGTTGGGGTTTATGCCACGACGCTCTCTCGTTCTCTCTGCACACGGGCGTGTTTCTGGGCTGTGTTCCAAAGCGATTTCTTGGCGACGGATGGTGAAACACATCACACTGAGCAGCTATGCATTCTGATAGTCCAGTATTAAATCAAGAAAAAAATAAAACGAAAGATGCCACCTGTTCTGTGATATTAATTCCAGAACAATTTTGCACTAAATCCTATAGTTTCTTTAACATGTTGGTGTAAAAGAAATATAAAATATATGGAGCTGAAATTTTGTCCAAGTTATGCCTGCCCTTTATGCCCAGGCCCAGGAAAGTCCGTTGCTGTTCCCACCTCCGTGACAGTTTTTCTATCAACGCTCCCGTCCTCTGCGTACACAGGGCGCCATGGCCGTGCTTCCTTTCTGCATCACAGCCAGTGCCTCGTGGGAAGTGAGGCTGGATGCTTCTGGGAAGAGCACCCAGCAAGCTGGGCCCACCTGTCCTCCTGCGGAGCTGCAGCGACAGGTCGGCTCAGGCTCCACTACAGTGCCGGGCAGGGAGCGGGGCAGGGGCCAGAAAGACACAAACACAGAAACGCATCTGGGAAAGACTTTGCTGTTCAAAGTTTTATTTTGTGTATTTAATTTTTTAACAAACTGGAATTTATTTTTGGCTCAAGCATTCATTTTTTCCCCTCCAAAATTGCCCTTGACAGGCTTTGGTAATGACAAATAAATACCCCAGTGGGAATTCATTTCCTCACCAAAAGTTACCATGGATGTCAGCAGAGAGAGAAGCTGCTTAACGCCAGGGCTGGAGAAGAAACTCCCTGCCAAAGGAGTGCAACATTGTATATCGTTTGAGCTTAGATTCACGTGTATTAATGTTGCAAAGATCTGTCCAGAACATACATGCCCCGGTTTCAATGTAACATTTACCTGTGGGGAATGACAAGAGGGGTTGTATCAGGACGTTACAACCAGGCCTTCGATTTGCTCAACTATCTACTTTCTTTCTTTCTTAAAAAGAATTCTGAGGCAGTTATGGGAAAGTGCTAACATTACTGGCATCTGGATAGTGTGTACATAAAAATTTGTACATTTTCTGTATTTTTCAGTATGCTTGAAATATTTTATAATAAAATGTATATTTTGAAAATGAATGACGTGGACAGAACCTAATATTCAGCGGTTTTTCATCATCAGCAAAGGGGAACATTGTTTCCTTCTGAGATGCTCCACTCTGAAGAACGAGATGATCTGCTCCTCCCCTTCTGGCCTCCGCCACAAAACGTGGCGGGCGAAAAGGAGCCCAATCCCTGGTGCAGGGCTCAGGGGAGGAAAGGGGAGACGGAGGGCTGAGGAACAGGTGCTCGTTTGAGGAAGACTCGAGCATTAAAGGTGAAAGCACAGAAATGGCCAGTGCCCCATCCGAACTATCCACGTTGCCATCAGCCATGGCCAGATTGTTTCCTTCATAGTGAGGCTCTCTGTGTGGCTTTCCAGAACTGGTGGGGCACAGCACTGGGACCTCATTTATGTCACAGTCACTGATGTGCCTGGGGCAAAGCATCATGTGGGAAGGGCCAATCTGAAGATGATGCCAACCCAGAGGAAAGCAGAGCTAAGAGACGTAGAGAGAGGGATCCAGAGGACTTTGGAGTCGTTTAAGTCAATTAGTGATACATAAATGCCACTGTAGATTATTTCCAGAATCTCGGGAATTACTGTCCTTCACTGCCTGGTCTCCAGTGTTTTGAAAACCACTGATTTATGTATTTTTTATGTTTTCTTCTTCTTCTTTTCTTCTTCTTTTTTTTTGGAATGTTCCATGCAGGAAGGTGAATCTGGTCTGTTACTCCGTCTTCCCCAGAAGCACAGAGCTCCATTCGGAGCACAAACCCCAGGTTACGTGGAGTGGAGAGTGTTGTGGTTACTCCTCTCGCGTTTTCTGTGCTGCTGGTCTGCTGCCAACTGCGTCTGCTGCTTAATAGACGTGGCAAGTGACGGCGGCTCAAGTCATCACTTCCATCCTGCCAGAGCTGTGTGGACATGAACCAAGTCTTGCCTATTTTTATTTTGGGGGTAATTTTTCAGCAGCTGAGTTTTTAACAAATATTTTATTAAGTTTCTAAATTGACAGATAAAAATTATAATACGTATCACATGCAACATGATGTTTTGAAATAGGTATACATTGTGGAATGGCTAAATCGAGCTAATTAACATGAGCATTATATATACCCATCATTTTTTGTGATGAGAACACATAAAATCTACTCTCAGTGATTTTCAAGAACACAACACTATTAACTATAGTCACCAACTGAATTGTTTTGATTCTCATTTTCTGTTTCCCTTTAGAGTAGTTTAGTGTAGGTACAGACTGCTTGCATTTCTGCACTTTGCAGACAGAGCTTGTGAGGTGCAGCACAAGATTTCTGGCTCAAAGGCACCCTCTTCTGTCAGCCAACTATGGTTGCTTTACTAGATAATATTTTGTGTGGGGAGTTGGGGACAATGTGAACAAGTTTATATATGAGTTTTGATTTTTAATATTCTTAATCTTGCAAAACCCTAAATTTCTCCTCTCGCTTCTATTTTCCTTCCCTGTGCACTTGCCACAGGGCACCTCTCCCTTCCTCCTTACCCGGCACCCCCAGAGATGCTTTTCCAAGTTGGCCTTCTCAGGTCCTCTGCACAATTTGTAAGTCCCATCTCCAAACCTGCTCAGCTCTCCCAGCGCTGTTTTTCAGGATTTTGGTGCTGAAATACTGAAACCTCAGATTTCTTCGCTGACTTTCTTTTTCATTAAGTGATTTTTGGTCTCCTTAGGCCACCCACTAACTCCCTTCTGTCACACACAGCATTTCCCAGAGTGCAGGAGATGCCTCACTTGGTGGTTTGCTTTTCTACTTATAAGTAATTTGAAGTTTGGAGATTCTCTGTTTTCTAGCTATGGAGAGGGTGTAGGTCTTCTGTAGTTTTTTAAATTAATTGTTTGTTGACAGAAATTGTATATATTTATGGTGTACAACATGATGTTTTGAAATATGCATATGCTGTGGAATGGCTTCTTTTTTGTAGTGAGAACACAAAATTTATTCTTTTAGTGATCTTCAATACAAAACATTGTTACTAACTATAATAACATGATGTTGTACAATAGGTCTTAAGCTTATTCCTCCTGTCTCACTGAAATTTTGTATCCTTTGACCAACATCTCCCCACACCCACCAGACCCTGGTAACCACCATTCTACTCATGGTCTGGTGCAGTTTTATTTGTTCTTATTTATTTATTTGCCTATCTGCCCATTTATTTATTATTTTGGGGATGTGTTGGGGGATTTGGATTTATTCAGCGGCCTATACTTTAGTTTGCATCCTTGTTTTTAGGGTGAAATTATGTGTGTATATGTGTGTGTGTGAGTGTGTGGTATAAAAATGCCAGATTTTTATCTTTGCTTCACCTACATTTGATCTTATTTGCTTTGGGATCCCTTTCCAGTGTGTTAAAAAGTTCCTGAAATCTCGATGTGACCATTTCCTAGTTCCCCTTGTCTTGTTTCTCTCACAGACTGGTCACACCCATGTGAGCTGCCCTTTTGGTGTCCTTGGTTTTCTCTTCATTGGTTCTTGCTTCTCAGAGACCTGGTGCTTCTATGTGGCTGGGTCAGCATTCTAGAGAAGGGACTCAATAGTGACACACTCTATGTGTTGTATTATGATAAAAGGGTACATTGATGAGGATGACAGAGGAGTTCAAAAGTCATATGTATTTAATAAATACACAGAGCAAAATGATAAAATTAGAAGGAGACACTGAGATATTTATCACATTACAGAATTTCATCAGCCTCCCCTGGAGAACAAGGTGAGGCAACTTGTTGTGCCAGATACCAAAATATCACATCTTAACACAGGAACTAAATATAAAACTATAATAATTGAGACACATAGCATTGGCTCAGGGATAGGCAAGTAGATCAGTGGAATAGAATGATGACCACAGGAAAAGACACACATACAAGAACCAAGTTATGAAAGAGCTGACGTTACAGATAAATGGGGGAAGGAGAAACCATTTAATATATATGGTGCTGGGATGTTTGGCTGCTACATAAAAATCAAGTTGAATTTCTACCTCATACCATACACAAAAATCAATTCCCCATAAATAAAAACTTGTACCAACTGGAACATTTTTAGAAGAAAATATAGGAGAACATAGTCTTGGAGAAGGTAAGGCTCTCCTAAACAAGACTGAAACCGTAAATAAAGATTGGTAAATTCAATTTCAATAAAGCTGAAAACTTTTGTTCATCCAAAAAACCATACAGGAAATGAGAAAACATACCACAGACTGGAAAAAGACATACATCACATACATCATTGATGAAGGCTTCAATTTTGAAAACACATAAAGAAATACTAGAAACCTATCAAAAGAAGAGACGAACTATTTCAATTGAAAAATGAGCAAATGACATGGACAGATACTTCACAGAAGAGGAAACTTGAGTGGAGAGTAACATATTAAGAGATGTTCAGCTTCGTTAGTAAATAGGAAAATGCAAATTAAAACCCTAATGGAGTACTATTTTACACTCTTTGGATCGGCAATAATGAAACAATTCCAGATGTTGGTGAGAATGGGAACCAACAGAAACACTTACCCAGTGATGGTTAGATTGAAAATCAGTAAAAGTCACTTTGGAAGCCATTCAGACTTCTCATGTAAAATTGATGACAGGCATCCTCTGTGACCTAAGAACTCCAAATCTAAGTACACGACTTGGAAAGCTCTATCAAAGACACGTGTAAGAATATTTACAGCAGCATTTTTACAATATAAAAATATTACATTTTTCTCCATCAACAGAATAATGAATAAATACAATGCAGCATGTTCATGTATATATAAAAAAGAAGCACAGGACAGCTGCCACCTTCAATGTGGACGCACCTCAGAAACACAGAGTGTGAAACAACATAGTTTTCAAAAACAGACACATAATCAAACTGAAATGGAAAAGAAGAACATGATAAACAGGTGTCAAGGAAAGAGATGGGAAGGTGATGTCCAAAATTAACAAGATGACTTAATGATATTCTTTTTTTTTTTTCCTTAATGATATTCTTAATGCTGCACTTCCCCAGCTGAGCGGTGGGAAGTGGCATTATTCTTTGTGTCTATTCATACCCAGTGTGGTTTACACTCTACTGGTCTACAGCCAACTGCATCAGCTTTTGTAACAGGCATGTCAAACTGTTGGCTCATTTCACTATTTCTATGCTGTCAAATGGATAAACGATTTTGTCATAAAATAATTAAAAAAAGTGAATTGAGAATTTTATGTCAAAAAAAACTTCACATAGGAAAAAAACCAGAACTTCTCAAACATGTAGGAATTCAGGGCAAAATAATGGCCATGAGCCCTTATCCAAAATAATGAAAGTCAGTCAACCCAAAGAAGAGCCGTGTTAAACCTGGGTTGCAGCAAAGCTAGCGATGAGCCTTGAGTCCACTGACATAGAGATCTGATAATAAATTCAAATTGGAATCACAGGAAAGAATGCAGATGGTTTAAACATAGACATACAAATAATATTATAATTAGTGTGGGAAGGTAGGAGAATGAATAGGTAAATTAATGTTCTCACACTTCAGAGGATGGAGCCAATAGATTCATTAGAGTTGAAAAACGTAGTGGAAAAACAAAATATTTTTATTTAAAAATAGCATGTATAATATGATCCCAATTGGGGGATAAAAGAGAATAATCCCTGATGGTGAGGATTCTGCACAGTGGTGGGGAGCGGAGCAGCTGAAGAGGTCACAGTAGGTTTTGATGCGGGAGAAATGCAACAGAGGTTTACAGGGAGCGATGCGGGAACTGAGGAAGGGCGTCTAAGCCAGATGTGAGGTCAGGCTCCCTAGCAGAGCACTCCGAGGAGGAGGAGGGGTAAGCCGAGACACAGGCCAGGCAAGGAGCACTACGTGGGGAGGGTCAACCCGGCACACGTGGACAGGGTGGCAGTGCAGGGCGTGTTGAGGTTGAGAGGTCCATGCGGGGAGACGTGAGGTCTCCCTGCGCTTTGGGGATCACAGGCATTTCAATGGTACTTGAGGTCCTAGGGTCAGAGAAGGTCACCCACGACTCGGAGAGCAGGCATGGAGAAGGGCTTCAGGAGCAGCAGGCAGAGGAACCGGAACCCCGCCAGACCTTCCACCTGCAGATCCCTGAGAGAATTGGTCCGGGTATCCTAAGGCAATGGTCTTTAAAATCCAGAGTGCATCCAAACCACCTGTAAGGCCTGTTAAATCCCAGGGTGCTGGGCCCCCTGTTCTGAGCTCCTGTTCTGGTGGGTGCAGGTGTCCCTGAGAAGTTGCCTTTCTAACAAGTTCCCAGGTGAGCCTATGCTGCTGGTCTGGGGACTCCATTTTAAGGACGACACTTGTAGGGCATCCACTATATGCGATAAATTGTCTTCTCTCCTATGCAGTAGAGAATGGTACTAATTTTGTACCATCCTGAGAAAATTGGGGGAACAGTCTCTCAAATGGTCCCTCATTTTCTCTTCTGCGGCTCAGATACAGAAGCCCAGTGAGGAAAGACTCCAGAACCAAGAGGAGGAGGTCGGAGGTGTAGGGGAGAACCAGAACAGGGCCAGTGACAGCAAAAGCTGAGGGCTTTCTGGAGAAGGCGCTCAGACTGCCAGGACTGCCCTAAATGAAGTAGACAAGAATCAATGTCCATTTTTACCCAAGTGAATTAGGAGAATTAGGCCAGCCTCACGCACCTCCCAGGGTTATTGCAAGAACTGTGTGAGAGAATGGACACCAACAAGGCATTAGGTAAGCAAACAGTTGGCAGGCAAATATAAATGATGACTGTTACTCTGTGCTGGTAGCTCTTTTATCATTTGTGCTGTTTTTCATCTACAATGAGCCTTCATGAGCATTCAGTGAAGATAACACACCAGAATCTTCTATTTTTGAAGTAGTAATGATGAAAAATAATTTCTCATTTTTGTGGTATTTAACACCATAAATAAAACATTTTCATCTGCATTAATTGATTTGATATTAAAAAGCAATCCCCAATTAAATAAGGAGTAAACTTAATTTCAGGCCCAGGAACTGGGGTGTCTGGGTAGGAACCTCGTCTTTTAGCTCCTGAGGTGGTGTCTGGCTCTGCTCTGCAGAGGGCACCTCGGGGGCCTTCTGAGAATTGAGCAGGACCAGCTCTGGACACCTGGAAGACGTGGAGCCCAAAGCCTGCCTGTGCCTGTGGCCAGTGCACACCCTGTGCTACCTGTGGCTTCTCTGTGCCCTCAGGAAAGTCAGACTTTCTGCAACCACATTTGGTACCCAGAGGCCCAGAGAGCTGCACAGCAGGGTGAGCTGGCCCAAGCTGTCACAAGAAAAGCCTGTTGTAGTGGGAGCTTGCCTGGGGGCTTACTGCTGCCTGCCCTGCCAGCTCAGCCCTGTCCAGGCCTGATCTCCAGAACCCTGTGTCCTGTTGAGTCCCCATGCAGCCTTTTAACTTGGGCTCATACAGTACACTGTATTTTCAAGTCCCACACTGATGTGCTTCACAAGGGTCTTTGCAACCCTGATTCTTCTTTGCAAACCTTTCCAGCATTTCATCAGGGAGGAGTTATCTTTCCAGTTCCTCCTTCTGTCCTGGCATACCTGGGACCAGACCTCTCTGTGCAATGTCTTCTTGCTGCTCTGCAGCCTTGCCCTGAATCGTAGGCTTCAGAAATTGGAGGTGGACCCCTTCCTGAGTTAATAAAAAGCTCTTCTTCAAATCGAAATTGGGCAAATTTTGCCCCTTAATGTCATTATTTATAATGATAACAGGTCACATTTATTGAAATGCTTAAACTTGTCACAATACCTATATAAAGCAGTTGTCATCATGACTCCTGCATCTCCAATGAGGCAGCTGTGGCTCTGAGAGATGAAGAGATGGGCTCAAAGTCACAGTGCTGGTATGTGGCACATGGTGGCCTCGGCCTCGAGTCTCAGCTCTGGACAGCCAGGCCGTGTTATCCCTCTAAAAGCAGGTGGCCTCTCCCTTCTCCTACATTCACTGCTTGGGTGCTAGAACACAGTGGCCTGAAAACACCTGATCACCCTTCAATGTCTCCTTGCCACCTGTCCATTTCAGCCAATCCAGTAAATGCCCCAAGGAGGAAAGAGTGTTAATCTGCCCTCAGGAAAGCTCTGTGCCTCAGACTTGGCCAAGGTCTCCTGAAGACAAGCTTTATCTGTAAATCTATAATACTAAAATATTTCTGTACCACTCTGTTTGATAAGTATCTACTGTCCAAGCCCCCACATACTTTCGCATGTCCTGGCTCTCCCCAAAGAGTCCCACATTCCACATGGTAAAGCAGGTCAAGGATTATGGTCTGTCACGTAAGGGAGCTCCATATTTCTGCTCCAGTATGTCCATTGTCATACTGGGTTGGGTCCTCTGAAACATGGATATCAAGACATGATGAGGTATATGAGAGATTTATTGGGAAATGTGCCCATGAAGGATAAAGGGGGAGAGAGCAGTTATCAGGAAGAACTTTTAGACTGTGACACTTGTGAAAAGAGAGAGGGAAGGAGAGACTGGGTAGGAGGAGCCTCAGACTGTTGCACAGTTCCAAGACAGTCTCGGCCAGGCCAAGGAGAGGTCCCTGAGCAAAGGTGCCCACTAGGGGAGTTTCATATGAGGCAGAACTGGCCTGGTCCTAGGACCCTTACTGTGCCTAGTCATTGGCTGGGGTTAGCTCGGGGTAAGTGTGCCTGGCTTCTGCATGAACACAGAAATGGATCCAAAGGTGTGGCAGCTGGGGCTGCCAGTCAACTCTTGGAGAGCTGAGTGATGCAGCCAGTCAGATGTATTGTTCCCAGCCGGTATCTACTGCCAAATATTTTGAATTATACCTTTGGTGGAAGAGTTTTAAATAGAAGACTGGCTTTGTAAGGTATCACTCTAGAAAGAATACGTTGGCTGTAGTACAGAAAGGAGATCAGATATATTAAGACAGAGTCAGGGAACTAGTAAAGAGGTCATGGAAAAAATAATCACGAGACAGTGGTAATTGAACTATTTCAGGAATTTCAAGATTAGAAAATATCTGTAAACCTGTATCTGGATCACAGCACACTAGAGCTGGAAGGGGTTATAGAATACATCTAGACTGCTGCTAGTGAGACTGTCTAGCTTTGTTTTTGCTTGTGAGATATAAGCAACAGGAAATAGAGAAACTTCAATTAGTTTTTAATTTGTGTGTACTTAAGAGAAGCTTGAATTTGAGAACTTGGGAATAAGCAGTACACTCACCATAAGTAACTTTGGTCCTTATACCTGCTGACATTAGATTCCTTCAGCTGCAGTCTCCCTTCTCTCTCTCATCGCTACTGCTGCCTCCAGTTGGACATGGCATTTTACTGTGCGTAAATTCTTTGAACCTGTGATGTGTGATTAAGTGGTTGAGTTCTGAAGTTATTTGGCTTCAAAATTTGGCTCTGCTTCTTACAATCGTGTATTCATAGCCAATAAAATAAGCTCTTAGGTTCAGTTTCTGCAAAAAGGGAATGACCCTTTCTCAGTCATAGGACTGTTGTGAGGACTAACTGGAACGGTCCCTGCCCACTTTGGGAGCATGTGTGCTAGTGCACTACCGTGGAGTTTGGCCAGCCTCACTATGCAAATGACCACTGGTATTTAGCTCCTGGGAGCCAGAAGAGGGCAGAGATGCGGTTTCTGGGCGGATATGTCCCAAATTAGAACAGGAAGAGGAGAGACTATGCATTATGGGGATAGAGTTCAAAGGGCAAGTTGTAAAGAAATCCTGAGATGAAACAAGAAGGGAAGGCATCAGCCTGAAACGAAGTCTTAACATCAGAGAAAACAAGAGAAGCGATATGAGATTCCAGAAAAATTACGCATCAACAAGGCTGTATGGAAAGGGGTGTGTTGGTGATGCCTGACAAGGAAGTCTTTTATTATGTCCCTGGACCAAACATCTCTGCTCCTGTTATGGCAAATTTCATTGTGCTCACAGCACTTTCCCACTCCCTAGGGGCAGCCCACCTCATGGGTCAGAACTCCAGAGGCCCCTGCAGCTCCCCTGTGTCCCCCCTGGACCTTTGTGGTTGTCACAGTTCAAGCCCTTGCTGGGGAATGTTCGTGTGGAATCCAGTGACAAGGAGACTGAAGGGCTGAGACTCCCTGGGCAGGAGAGAAGCTCACAATGGGTGCACAAGCCCTCTGGTGCCTGCCGCTTCTGCTCCGTTCTTAAATTCTCAGCTTGCCTGTGGCCACAGCACTTGGGCTCCTGAGGGTACAGGGGTTCTCTGACAGTTCAGGAGCCAGCAGTCTCCCAGGTGTGAGGGGAGGAAACGTAACCGTCGCCACCTTCCCTTTCCCAGGGACACCAAGTTCCTCGGCGGTCTATCTGTGTGGAAATCTTGCTCCTTCCTGTTCTGCTGCACAACTTCTCCCCGTGGGGTCTCCGGGAGGTTCTGGCACCCTTCTCCCAATACTCCACCTGGGCTGTGCTTTACCACCTGGGACTTTTCTTCTTTCTGGGATGGTCTGGCTGCCAGTGTCTCTGGTCAGCCATGTTGCCTCATGCCCACATGTTGTTTCTTTTAGGGAGTTTCACTAACAATGTATTAGGAACGACCAGTGACAGTATAAATCAAGTCAGTCTCCTGACACATCCAGTTTGTTCTGATTTTCCCCTCTTTTTGAAATAAACAGCAACTCGCAAATCAGTGTCTTTTATGATCCTCCACTTGGTTCCTCATCTCCACTCATTGCCATGGCCACGTCCTCAGTTTCCTTCTCACAAGGGTCCATGTCTGCTCAGGCTGTCTCAACACGGAGCTGTCCATCCCTCACGGCCACACCCTCTGGCCCCGTTCACCTTGCTCTCTGCCCCCTCAGTATCCCCTCCTGGAGCCTCTGGGGCCGCCTGGTGCTTCTCTGTCAGGTGAGGCCTCAGGTGGGAAGTGAGGACGCCCAGGTCCTCAGGAGGAGGTGAAGGTCACGAGAGAGAAGGAGCAGCAGCCTGGCTCCTTGGGGAGGGCATGTGGAATGTGCTCAGTGCGTGTCGGGGATGCGCCGTCTCTGACACCCGCCTGATCACCTGCAGTATTTAATCCTCTGCTCTTCCCTGTCACCTCTCTTTTCCTTCTCCTGGAATCCCACATACCCAGCCAAGACCCCCCACCACTGGCTCAGACTCTCTCTCTCTCCTGCTCGCTGTCCCAGAGGCCTGAGCATGAACCAGGCTCCACATAAGATTTTGCAACCAGGGAGAGTTTGAATGTTCTTTGTTTTAGCCTCACACCCCCTGCCCCATGGCTCCTCCTGGTGTCTGACAGGCCGTGTCGCCCACCACAGCTCTCCCTCTCACTCCATGCACATGCCTTCTTTTTGTTTGTTTCTTTACCATCCAGTTGTCAGCATGGTGGTTACAATGCTAAATTCAGTATCTCCAAATTCCCTAATCATTTACTCAAGTATACACAAACACACTGATTATGTGTATATGTGTATTTATATCTTGTTATATACCTTGTTTATATTCAGTATGAACATGAGGTACAGTGTATCAATATATTTATTAATACACATTTTCAAAATTCTCCAGTTTCACCCTTCCCCAGTACTTTTTTCTCATCTGCTTTCTATTCAAAGTTGATTTTCTTTGCTTTTTCTGCAGTGTCTCCACTCCCAATACCAAAACCTACATCCAGTGTGATTTCCTTGCCTTTGCTTTATGTATCTGGGAACTATTATGAACTGTATTTTTCTTGAAGTATTTTTGTCAGTTGGGAGCATCTTTGCCCTCTGGCAATCATACCACTATACTGGGTAATATGACAAAGAGCAACCATAAAGAAAATATCAAAGTGTCTCTCTTAGCTTCAGCTCCCCCTTGGACTCTCTTGTCCAAGGCCACTTCCTTACCTGATGTCCCTCTGGGGTGGAAGAGTAAGTCACAGTAAGATCAGAATAACAATGGATCCTGTTGGCTGTGGTTTGATTTTTAGAGCTGGGTTTGGGTGTTTCC
This sequence comes from Daubentonia madagascariensis, assembly GCA_023783475.1. Classification (NCBI taxonomy): domain Eukaryota; kingdom Metazoa; phylum Chordata; class Mammalia; order Primates; family Daubentoniidae; genus Daubentonia; species Daubentonia madagascariensis. Next base: position 6,153,152 of record JAKFHU010000661.1, on the reverse strand, counting down.
CTTGGGATGAAGAACCTGCCCCAGATGGAGGGTGATGCTATTGATGGCTCAGCTGACAACACATGTGGGTGTCAAGTCATTGTCCACATTCTTGCCTCAAGTGTCCTGAAACCGAAGAGTATCACAAGAAAACCACTGTTTAGCATGTGGAGACTAGCATGCAGATTCCCTGGCCTTGAAGGTTAGGGTGCGGCGGCATCGCGTCTGTGGCTCTAAGATACACTCAGTCCCTGCTGCTCTCTACATAAGGCTACTGCTCGTTCTCCCCCTATTTTTCCTTTCCCTGTTTGTTCTCTCCAACAGCTGCTGTAACCTCTGTCTCGCCTACCCTGTGACCCAGGGGCTGCCACCCCAGGTCTTTCCAGCTCTATCCCCTGTTTGCTCTCTGTACTCTGCTCTGTTCCCACTGCTGCTATCCTGAGTGTCCCTCACACAGCCACAGGAGAGCCCGAGTCACTGTCCTCCTCATCCCAAGAGCATCCTTTGAGCTACCAAATTCATGACATCACATACTTTCCTATTGGCTTCTTTTCCTTCTCTTCTGTCCTTCCCCAACCCCATTTCCCCTTTCTTCTGGGAGTATTGGCTTCTTCAATCACTTGCACATGGATCCTCTTCTTGGGTTTGCTTTGAGGAACCCAACTAGGTCAACTCTAAACTCACTACTTGCACATGTGAATGAGAAGTGTTAAAATTGATGAGAAAGCCCCCAGTTATAAAATCTAAATTGGAACCTGGGCTGCACGTGACAGATCCATACTGGCCTAGAGGCAGGTTTGTTTCTGCCCCGGAAGTACAAGGCTGTGCCGATGTGCACGGGGCTTCCAGGGACTCAGTATCCACACCTCATGGCCTCATTAAAGCTGGCATTACCTAGAGAACATTAGATGGCACCTTAAGGGGACATCACACCAAAAGTTGACACAGAGGCCAGGATTCCAAAATACGCATGGAGGATGAGGTGTTTAGGCATTAGACCTCTCTCACCTTCTACTACTAGTTCAGTTAGTAACGTAGAAAAAAGAACTCAGTTGAATCTGAACTTAGACGATACAGGAGAGCATTGTAGTGAATTAACTTTGGGCTGGTTTTATGAAGACCCAGTGAGATGTACAAGCATGCAAGACAATCTTTGCCCTAGATAAGTCCAACTGAAAAGGTGATTTACCTGACACTGGCAGAAGGAAGACTAACATGTTTAAGGCCAGTGAGAATGAAGTCATCATAGCAGAGATGGAATGAAGCAAAAGTAATAGTGTAAAATAGGGTAGGCCCACTGAGAAGATCTAAATCATGTTGTCAGATAATAAACACTGTGTGAGCTTTGAACTAGCATGGACACCTTGACCCAACACCATGAAATTCTGACTTAAACAGACTAGGGTGTAGTTTGGGCATCAGTATTTGTAAAAAGCTCTCCTCATGTGGGTCTAGGGATTAGAAGGACTATGGGGTTAGTAGGATCTCAGGAACCAGCATAGACATGTCCCACGTATGTGGCTGTTTCACAGAAAAGTGGAAGGTCAGCCATTAATGGAATCAGTGTTCCTCCCACAACAGAACTATTGGAACAGCCTGGAGAACAGAGAAGGGAGAAAGAGAGAGATGGATAAGATAGAACTATTACCTCTCTATTTGGATGAAAGTTTCCACAATCTTTCGAATACAAGATACAGTAAGAAATAAATATTACATGGTACAAAATCCAAATACCCCTTCAGTATTACAAGCCATGGAATTTAGTGTTTTCTTTTCTACCTTAAAAATGCAAACTGCATGGGACTTGAGTATGCATGGAAAAAAAAATGCAAACTGCAGTTCACTATGCACTAACTTGTTTTCACAGTCCACTAATTGATTCAGCAGCACAGGTTGAAAAAATCATTTTCTATCTAAATTTGCCATTGTGCAAAATCCCAGTAAAAAACCTTAGGTTTCATATTTCTTTATACCCTTTTTTACACTAGCATAAAATATTAAGAGAGAATCTTTTCTTAGGGAGAAGTTTAAAAAAAAGAAGTAAGAATCTGGTATGACTTAAACTGATGCTTTTTCATTTTCCCCCCCGAGTTTCGTGGGTCTGGCTACTGAGGACATTCCTAGAAAGCCCTGAGGGACAGCTGGGTGTGGATTGATCAGCTTCAGGGCATGCTGGTGTCCACGGGGTGCAAATGGGCTGGGCCAGGGTGAAACGCCCTGCTCTCTGCTCATTCCATTTTGAGTCTTCTTTTTCCTTTCTTTCCTGAGCCTCTTTGGAAGAACACTTACAAAACTACTCTACAACGTCTTATTCCTGTCACAGCCAGGATGACCCAACAGCCTCTAGTGCCTGCTGGTTCCTCCAGATTGGAGTCTTTACTCTCCCTCCTCCAGACTCTATAGTAGGGGCCTGAGGCCTGGGTTCTAGTTCCAGGGTTGTCAGTAACTGGTCGTGCAGCTTTATTTACATCTTAGCCCTGTGGCACCACCCTCCCCTCAGCAGTAGAAGATGGAACTGGACCTGGATGTTGTCTGAGGTCCCTGCTGGCTCTCACATCCAGCGCTCTTCCCATACCCTTCCCTCTCCTCCCTGAAAGACTGGGTCGTGTAGTAAGGAGAGGGCAAGTCTCTCTGCAAAGGATCCTCTCCTTCCCGCAGCCGTCTGTTTCTGAGTGTGCATTATTGATGCTGAGCACGTCCCTCACTAGGAGCTGTGAAAAGCCATCACTTTGCTGCGGATAGAGGGCATCAGGAGGAAAGTGGCTGATATCACCAGCTCCTGCTTGGGTGGCGGAGTGCCTGTATCCTGAACCTCAGGCTGACTGTAAGTTCGGGGAGGCTGTCACTTTCTCCTTCAGCCAGTCTGGGGCTCACCCTTCAGCTCATCCTCCCCACAGGAGCTCAGTTTGCCCCTGGGGCTGTCACCACTTAGCAGCCCCTCCAGACTCAGCCATCAGCAGGAGCTGACAAAGACTCATTGATTTTTCTGTCTCTTTCTCTCTTTCAGATACCAAGTTCTGCTGGAACTATGAAACAGGACTTGAGCTCAAATCCAGGCAACATCCCTGGACTCGTCCTCAGGCACCAGAAATTGTACAACATATAAAGGACAGAGGCCCAAACAGCAGTCCCTGGACCTGCCTCATGTACATAAGCCAGGCCCCTTGCAAGACACTTGCAATTTCCTTCCTTCCAACACAAGCCCCGTTTCCTACCCAAATATTCTCCTCCCACCCCACCCACTCAGCCAGTGGCAGGCCTGCAGACTGAGGGGAAGTGATGTCACTCACTCTACCAGTTTAGGGGCATGTGGAATTGGTGGCCTGGTCCTGGTTAATGCTCCTGCCCAGAGGGCACTCAAAAATAGAGTTTTTGAAAATGAAAACCATATTAGTAGAGATAAGTGAAAAAAAGATTTGCAGGATAATTATAAGATGTATTCTAGTAATCAGGACAGAATTTACAAGGGAATAAGAGAAGAAAGGTAAACCCAAAAAGCGCATCCAGGAAGTCCAGGTATGAATAAGACGATGTCCAGAAAAAGAAAGAGCTGTCTTAGAATCCATGCTCATCTGGAGGAAGTAGTTGGGAGCAGGTTCATGGAGCGAGGAAGGGAGGGAAGGGCTGTGCACCGTGGAAGAAGCAAAACAGATGCTGCCAAGCCCTCAAAGCCCTTGGCCAAGGCCGTCAGGGCCCCAAACCCGGGTACAACAGCCTTTGCTACACAATCCAGAGAAATGCATTTTAAAACATCTTTTTCCTTAGGTGGTATTAAAAATGACGTCTTTATGTTGACTAATCTCTGGAAGAAATGTAGCATTTCCTTCTGAATGTGAGCATATGAATGTCCTGTAACTTTGTTGCTAACAGACATTTCCCATGTTTGAGATCACATTGTGTAACTGTGGGTACCTCCTCGCCATTCTTGGGCTCAGTTGCACAAGTCAGACGAGCCCAGGTGCAAGAGCTTGAGTAGAGAGCATGTGCATTAGCAGTCAGTGCCTGTGTTTTGTGGGGCGTCACTCTTTCATATGTTATCCCAGATGGGTGGCTCCAGCCCAACTAGGGACCCTGGGTTTTGACTGATCCCAGCTCATGTAAGATAAGCTTGTGCTGCACATTGTCTCTTAACTAGCCTCTCTCATTTTTATTAGTTGTCACTTGATAATTATAATTGTGTAAGCTTATGGGGTACAGAATGACATTACAATTTCTGAATGCAGTGTGGAATAATTCAGTCAAACTAGTTGTCATATCCAGCCCCTCAGATACTTAAAATTTTTTATGGTGACAATATGTGCAATTTATTATCTTAAGTTTATCCTCAATAGCTCTATTTTAAATCAGGTATGGAAATATCCTGCCTGCCCCCCACCATTTATATTACTAAAGTACTAAAGGCGGTTGGTAGAAAGAATGCTTTTTTTTTTAAGTGTAGAAACAAATTCTGGTGATCCAGAGCCGGGGTGTCACATGAATGATATAAACCTTTCTTCTTGAGGCTGAGTTTATAGCTGGTCATTTGTAACAATTATGTAGCAATGCCCTTAAGCCAAATCTAGGAAGAACACATTTCTCACTAAACAAATTGGGCTTTGTGCTCCTAGCAGTGATGGAAAACATGTCCTTTGATCTCAGTAAGAGGGTGATAGAAAGAACCTATTACAGCATTTGGGATTTGTTTGGGTGGTTTGGGGGAAGATTTAAGGGAGCATGGTATGTTCTATATTGGATATTCTCACGGTGTGGGCAATTCTGTGATTGGGGTACTGAATTAACAGTCATTTATCTCTGAAAAGAGGAGGACATTTGATATTTAGCAGGCTGCATACTGACCATGTTTTTGTCAGTGCCTGGACAAAATTATGCAGTGGCTTTGTTTTGGTCTCAGAGTAATCTTGTCTGAGGTTGGTGTTCTATATGAGATGGTTTATTTCCAGCATGAAACCAGAAGGGTCTGGCTGTAAGTACCAGACAAGTTCAGGACATTAGAGGCTGGTATGTTTTTTCTTTCTCACTGTAAATTGCTAATCTGGAGAACAAGAGAAGAGAGAACACAGGTCTCACAAGCTACAGGTGAAGTTAAAGGCTCTGGGTAGAAAACCGTATGGGCCATTGTGTGACATTGACCAAGTTTCTTGAATTTTCTCCATTTCTCATTTCATAATAGGCCAAATAGGAGAGATTTCTACATGGGTTGCCCTAAGTGTCCAGTGAGACCTGCAGGGAGAGCCTTGAGCCCCGTGTGTGGCACCTAGTGCAGTACACATTAGCTTTCATCAGTGCATCACTATCAGCATTTTCAGCATCTGCCTTGTTCTTTCAAACAACTGTATATCCCTTCATGTTACCATTGGACCATTACATATTTAATTGTTCCCCAATTGATGAACATGAAATTGGTTCTAATGTTTATTATTACAAATAATATTTCAGGGGACATATATATGCTGTCTGGAAAGTATCCAGCCATTGTTAATACAATGAGAACAGTTTTGTGGCTGGATACTTTCAGGACAGCCCTCATGAGTGTGTGTGTGTGTGTGTGTGTGTGTGTACACACAACTTTTTCTTTATGTGTATCCATTATTAGTTTTGCAATTTTTTCTCTAGGATATATTTCTGTAAAGGGAATTAATGTATAAATGTGTTTTTACTTTTCTATTTCACTAATTACTTCCCTTGGAAAAAAGATTTACCAATCAGTGTGTCCTATCATTCATTAGAATATTCTTTTCTCCACTCTCCTTCCAACACTACATAGCATCTGTACCTACCATTTATTTTTGCCGTCCATTACCCCTTTATTGAGAGATTTCCTCAAATGAATTAAAACGCATTGGCCTAACTTCACTGGCATCCTGGAAAAGCTGAAATCAATATGATTTTTCTTTGTTTTCTTTTGTATAAATGTTCCTTTATTTCAGATTTGGGGACAGGGCACACCTTCCTCCTCTCTTCTGTCCATTCCTATCTGACTCAGTCCTTCCCTCTCAGAGCCCATCATGTAGACTGAATTTGTCCTCCTGTTGTGAAATCCATGCTCCTCTCAGGTGCTGTGAGAGCTGCCCCTAGGCTCTCAGATACCCAGAAAGTGCAAGAGTTGATAAAGGGGTTCACCCGGTAGATCTTCTCCCTAAAAAGAATTCTGGTGCTAGCTCCCCTCAACAGTAAACTGTGCTCCATCTCTTGTCAAAATTGACACCAAAGGATAACAATTTGGAAAGGGTTGTGAGAAAGAGAAAAAACGTCCACTCAGGGAGGCAAATGCCATCGTCTCTCCTTGTATGAGTTTCCTGGAGCTGCTGTAACAAATCACCACACCCTCCCTGGCTTTAAACAACATGAGTGCATTGTCTCATAGTTCTGGAAGTGAGAAATCTGGCCCAGGTCTCACTGGGATAAAGGAAGGTCTCGCTGGGCCAGCATCGAGCTTCCCTGTGGGTGCCACAGAGGAGGACGGGTTTCCTTGCCTTTTCCGGCTTTCGTGTGCTGGCTTCTTCCTTGGCCACAGCCTTTCCCTCCCATCACTCCAGCCCCGCCCTCCATTGCCAGGTCTCCTCTCCAGACCCAACCCTCCTGCCTCCCCCACATAAGGACACGTGGGGTTACATGGGGCCACCGAGATAGCCCAGAATGACTTTCCCATCTCAGATCCTCAACTTAGTCACATCGGCCAAGTGCCTTTGCCATATACAGTAAGACTCATGGGTTCCAGAGATGAGGCCATGGACATCCTGGGAGGGGGCATTCAGCCTACCAACACCTCGTCTCATCCCCAGCAGTTCCCCCACCACAAGAAGAATCCAAAATCACATGGCTGGGAGGAGAGCACAGGGAGCAGGAAACATATATAAAGCGAGAGAGCCGGGAAGAACCCGGGTGAGGGGCCTGGGTCAGGGGGCTCTGTGGGCTGCGGGACTGTTCCACTGCTGCTGCCTCTAATGCGCCGCACAGTGTGCAGCTATTTTTTGAAGGCTCCTCTAATTTTGTGAAGACAGGAACTGTTGTTTAAACCCAATCTAAGAGAGACTGGTAAAGAAAAATTGCATGGTTCCTGAATTTTCTGAATTTTTCTGCCCATCAAAAAAAGAAAAATGGCAAGAATTTAGACAAGAAATACCCTCCAAGAATGAGGATTTCTCTATAGTCTTAGGTTGGGTCTTCCAGCGACAAGGACTCCCATGCAGGCAGCATATTTACAAGGTGCAGGAGACCCAGGGAGGGAAGGAGGAAAATGAGACACGGAAGGAGATGGCAGTGAAAGTCTCCTCAGCAAGCAGCCACCACTGAGGCCGCTGGAGCCCAAGCCCCCGTGGAAACATGGGGAGAATGCCTGGGTCTTTCCACCAGGGAGGTGAGGGAGCTGGGGCAGGTCCTCACGTCCCCTGTCGTCACCCACTGAAGGCTACCCTAGGAGATGGCTTGTTCCAGGCCCTGTGGTTGGCCATGTGTGCAGGCAGAGCTGCCTCCCCAGCTGCAGGGAAAGCAGTGAGGGGCAGGCATGGCCATGGGGAGTCAGCAGAAGTACAGTGAAGGAGAAAAGCTGGGGGTCCAGACAGGGACTGCTACATCTACTCAGAAAGGATGTGGATTTTAAATCTGGAGCCCCCACAGGTGCTACATCTCTAGGGAATGGGATCTTGGCTGACCAGTTGCAAGCAGGTATCCTACAAGATCAGGCAGCAGGAGTTTTGTGCACAGGCTGTACCACCGTGGCTTGGCCACCGTAGTCATGCATGCAGTAATACTCCCCGGGGTCCCCAGGCTCCAGGGTTGCTGATGCTGGAGACACAGCTGGTTCCACTTCTGCTGCTGTACCAGGTTGGGACTCCTGGGGTCAAGGTCATGATGCGAGATATAAAGGATTCAAATCTTTGTCCAGGCTTCATCTGGATCCAAAGTAATTCTCTGTGTACATTGGCATTGGCTTGGCAGGAAATGGAGACTGTCTCTCCTGGATGTGCAGATAGGGAGGCTGGCATCTGGGTCAGCATCATGTCCCCATTCACTGCTAAAGAGGAAAAGAGAAAAGTGGCATTTATGGTGCATGGAAGGGACATACACAGATCAGCAGCTGCCCTCACTTAGGAGAGGGGTTCACTGACCTGGCCTTTCCCCAGAGTCCCCCCTTACCTGCTCTCCAGAAAGCCAGGCTCCAGAGGAGCTGAACCAGAGCTTCAGAAACATGCTGGTGGGGAGTGTTCAGAGCCCGGGAGTGCAGGAGTCATTGGACATCTATGGAGACTTGAACTGGGGGATGGGAGGGAGGCATGAGGTGGGTACATGCAAAAAAGAGGCACCAAAGGAAGGATACAGCAGTCCCGTGGGCTTGCGGAGGGATTGACCTGAGATGGGGGCCAATGCCCTTGTGAAGAAGTCAGCAATATTTAGGAGAAAACCTTTCTGCTCTTAGACAATAACCAGAAGGAAAATGATGCCCCTGCCTGGAGGCAAAGGCAAGAAACAGATCTCTTGGGATCCTTCCCTTCACAGCCAGCCTAGAACCAGACATTAGACTTTAACGACTGTAGAGCCAATGGGCTGTCAGGAAGGAGGAGCCCTGGAAGTTTAGAGGGCTGTTAGTTTAATTGGATACACTTCCTCAGTAACTGTAGTCCCGATCATCAGAACACAGACTCTGGTGTCTCGCTTTCACGGCCTCCGCACCCATCCTGGGGAGAGGCTTCCTTCATCCACACTGCTCCATCCAACCTCCACCAAGGCCCTGACAGCAACGGCTTTGGGGCCACACACAGCCGTCACTGAAGATGAGTCCCAAATTTTGTGGCACACAGGGGTGGCCACTGATGAACTGAGGCGTCTCAACCCAGAATCCAATTCAGGTCCCGTGGCTCTTTGACAAATGGCCCCCACTCTCGGGCTCCTGAGGCTGCGGCCACAGGTCCAAGTTCTCAGTCCTTTCTTCCCACACCTGCAGCCTTTCCCAGGACATACTCTGGCCTCCTCTGTGCTATGAATCCAGAAGCAGCCTCCTGTGGCCCCCCCCCCCCCCAGAATCCAGCACTAACAGCCTGGAAGCTTTCTCTGTAAACCCTCCAAATGCAACCTCTGACAGAAACCAGGCAGGAGCATCTGCCCATCAAAAACAACTAACAAATAGGAGAGGTCTGCAAACCCCATTTTGGTGATGAGGAGATGTATACCATCCCTAGATACTATGTTTTCTCCATTTTTTTTTTTTTTGGTCTTAAGCGCTATTCTATTTTCATGATCCTGGAGGAAGGAGACATTAAGAAGAACAAGGGGCTGTTTCATGCTTAATATGTAAAAAGGGAAATGGAGACTAGAAGAAAGTAAGATTTATGAACTCTTCGAAGGGGTCTGGGTTTCTCCAGCCATGGACACAGCACTGACCAAGACGCCAGGTGGGGACAGAGCTTATCATGGTTCCTGCCCTGAGTGCCTCACACCCTGCTGGAGCCAGAGAGGGAGGCTCAGCAAGTGCCCCCATCCAGGGTCTTTACTCAGCCAGGCTCTGTTCTGCTTAGAAAGAAACGCAGTGCATGTTAAATAAATATAGAATTATATGTGCATGTACATATGTAATTTAATATATAATAGCTTAGGTACAAATTATGTTTATATATATATAAATACTGTATATCTATATTATAGCTAAATAGAATATGTAACTTTGTTAGCACAACATACGATTTAAAATGTTCAGCCTGGTTTGCATTTTTGCTTCATCACTTGCTGACTGCAGGGCTTGGCAAGTTGTGCACACATTTTTCAATCCATTTCCCCACGTACCACGTAGCAAGGAGCACTGCAGCCTCCTTGTCATAGGAGTGTTGTGAGGGTTAAATGAGGTAAGGTGCAAAATAAATGAATTAATTGTATATGTATATGTTATATAAATTTTACATATCAAACATGTAATTTAGTTATAAATTATATTGATAAACCTGTATATACTATGTTTTTATATTACAAATAAATACAATAGGATTATTTATACATAAATAGATATAACTTTAATATCTGCTATAACATATGATTTTAAATTTGATAAATTTAGCGTGAACATTTAGAGTCAGCAGTGGGTGCCCAGCCCAAGGTCCTTCCCCACTGGGAGCTCAGAGCCGGGCCAGGGTTCTGCTGGTGACAGGCCAGGATGTTGTTAACACTTTGGCTAGCCCTGCAGGGACAGTGACCCTCTCTCCTGGGACACAGGGAGGTGGGCTGGAGATGGGGTTCTCACAAGGTCCCCATTGGTATCTGAGGGGGGAACAAACATGAACATCTTCAAATATTAATACAGTGAAGTATCTCATTCAGTTTGACTCAGTTTTGATCAGAAAGCAAAACAGGCCGACAACTCCGCCTTCAAGGGAACGTTCGTGTTTAATGCAGACAGACTGAGGATGCACCTGAGTCCTCCTTCCTCACCAGAGTCAGAACAGCAGGAGGAAGAGGAGCAAAACTGGGTCCCCATGTCCATGACGGGCCTCCTGAGGCCGCTCTTGCGTACGGAGGGTGGGGGTGGGGGGGGTTAGTTTGTTCGCTCTGCCACTCTAAAGTGCCCCGGCTGGGTGGCTTAGACCACAGAAATTTATTTCTAACAATTTGGGAGCATGGGAAGGTCCACTGTTAAGGTCCAGTAGAGTTCCCTTTCTGGTGAGGAGGCTCTTTCTGGTTTGCAGATGCCACCTTCTCGCCATGTCCTCACATGGCCTTTCCTCAGTGCATGGATGGAGGTGGGGGTGGGGCAAGCTCCATAGTGTCTCTTTTTATGAGGACACTGACACTACTGAATCAGGGCCCCACCCTATGGCCTCATTTAACCCTAATTACCTCCTTATAGGCACCACCTCCAAACACAGCCATATTGGGGCTTAAAGCTTCAAAATAGGAATTTGTGAAACACAGAGTCCATAGCAGGTGGCTTTGGGGACACAGCCCGGACAGCAGGGAAAAGCAAGGCTGGACTTTCAGTCTCAGAGCAGAGGACACATCTGAGCACACTGACAGCTCCTCCCAGGTGCCCCAGATCACACCTGAGACCCTATTCCAGCCTGGGGTTCCACGTTGATAAGGGGACACCATCACTATTGCTTTGCTGGTATTTCTAAGAGCAGAGCTTTTTTTTTTTTTTAATCGTGGAGTTTGCCTCCCACCTACTGGCAGGTTTCTGCATAACAGCTTTCAGGATTTTAGACACTGGGTCCCGGTGAGTCCTGACTGTGAGTCTTTGCACAGATGCTCATGAAGTGGACCCTATTCCACCCACCACTAGGCCAGATTCTGTAGGGAATACGACATCGTTCCTCTCCTCAGCAAACCAGTCCCCTGGCTGAGGACAAAGGGTATTCAGAAAAGATATTGGTCGTGAAACAATTAAGGGCTAGATTCTGTGCTCCACATGAGATGCCAGAGACGCGGCTTTGGAAAAGAGAGGGTGGGCCCTGAGGGACCCTGCAGGGCACACTGGCAGGGGGTGGGTGGGAAGCAGAGGGCCCCTGGTCTAGATCTGTCAGCCCAGTCTCTTTCCTTCCAGTCCAGAAACCCTTCCAGAGCTGCTCGGAGAACCACAGCAGCACCAGCCCGGGAAGCATGTGGGGCCAACTGCCTTGTGGGCTAAGAGGTGGTGAGGTTTGTGCTCTGAGCTATAACACTGTGAGTGACCACGTGGAATCATCTAGATCAGCACTAACCAAAAGAATTTCTTAAAAGAATTTCTCATCTTAAGATGAGAAAAATGTCTGTATTTATGCTGTGCAATAGTGGAGCTATTAGTCATATGTGCATATTGAACACTTAAAAAGTAGCTAGTATCACTGAGAAACTATGTTTTTAATTTTGATTAATTCTAATTTGCATTTTTGTGGCCACACACTGCTGGTATTTCCCATGTGAGACAGCGCAGTTTTAGACAGTAATAACCAGCACTAGCGTCAGGACACCCAGCTGCTCCATGTAAAGCAAGGGTCTGTCCCAGGACCCCTGCACCGCACTGGCATGTGCCATGGCCGAGGCAGACACAGCATGTGGGTGGATCCTTAGACCTTCTGTTGCTTTAGGCAGGTGACAGAAATTCTCTCTTAGAGACACTGAGAGGGAAGCTGGAGACTGGGGCACACAGTGTTGCTACTAGAATCTGAGGTGGAAGCAAAACACAAATATTCCCGGGGATTAACATGGCCCCACTCCGTGGGCTTCCCAGAAAGTCATGCTGGCTGGTCACGCAGGAGGCGAATGCTGTGCTCGCTGAGGAGCAGCGGGCTCCATCCCAGTCCCTGGGACATGTGACCCCTGTCCCATGACTTCCTACAGCTGGAGCCAAGGCACCAGGACTCAGAGCGCCAGGCCCTGCCCAGTTGATGCCACCCAAGAGGCAGTGACAACACCATGGATAGGGTCTTGAGTGACAGGCGGAGGCTGTGGGGAGCATGCACACTAGCTACAAGGGGCAGGCCTGGGCTTCTGGCTTCTGAGTGAAGAACATTCTATCAGATGGTGTGGCCCAGGCCAAAGTGTTTGATGACAGATATTGTGATAAATCTCATCCTTAAGGGAATAAATCACAGAAGGAGCTGGTTATTATAGGACTGGTTGGCTTTTGTATTACTAAGGAGGTAAAAAAATAGTTTTTTCCATAAACAATGGGCTATCTGAAATCTCCAGGTCTCCGCTCCTCCCTTGAGGACACGCTTAGTTTCTGCTGGTTGTATGGTCATGTGGCATCTGCTCCCCACTCAGATGCATCTGGAGCTTGACCTTGAGACCTTCCCTGATCCCCACACACAGACAGCCTCACACCTCCAGATGTCATGTGCCATTGCCTGACTTTTATACAGTTCATCAACTGCTGAAATTATTCTATCCACTTTCATTTAAGTAGCTGTTTCCTGCATGGCTTGTTCCCCCACTACCACCAGAGCCTCAGTACTTGGGATCAAAACTTGTCTCATCTGCTCACATGCACCTAAGCCCCCCATGATGGCTTTAACTTGTTCCTGAAAACTCTGACACTAAATGAAAATCCATTAAATGCAAAAATATATTTGTTCTTTTTTACTGGAAAAAAAAATAGTGCATTCCATTCCACTTAAATATTTTCACAGTTGGTAAAGATCAACAAACAAGTTTACAGGAATAAGAAGCTTCATTTTGAAATTAAATAAACTCAGTTTGCATATAAAATGTACAATGATGAGGATTCATTGTACTAGGCACTAGAGGAAGAGAGGCCCTCACCGTGGGCGAGGCTTGATGGGGAGGCTGGGGGAGTCAGTCTTGGAAGGCAGGGGAGTGTCTGATGACTGACCTCAGGCAGGAGGCCCCCACCAAGACCAGATGTGTCTAGTTACAATTTCCTTTTCCTTAAGCTTCGATATTGGAAGGAGCTCCTGATAGGGAGGATTTGGGAATATTCATAGAATAAATAGAATAGATATTGAAACCAATGTGTTTCAAAAACACATGCAAACATCTCATACACACACAAGCTGAAATATCTTACAAAATGTCATCTCTTCCTCATACTTTCTTGACATTTTGGCTTAACCTTCGTGACCCACAATTCAGGTTTCGTCCACGTGATGTTCTCCAACTTGAAACTATCATGCAGAGAAGTCAGTGACTGTGTCTGCCTGAAACCATAATGTAAACATAGTTCTTATAATGCATTTTTTACTTATTTTGAAATAAAATATATGTGATACTGAAAAAAATGTTTGAAAATTGATATACCTTTTTGTGACCAAATATAGTGAAAGTTATGAATGAAAACGTCATTACCTTTAATATAAGTCTATATTCTCGATGCCTGGATGGGTAACCAAAAATTATTGTTGAATAAAAGAATAAGTGCACAGAAAACATAAACAAATGACGTTAGTTGATCTTGGTACCAAAAAATATTAACAGTGAGACACTGGCCCTAAAATCAAGAGTGATGAGAGTAACAGGAAATTATTTTCAGACTGCAGTTTGGATTTGGTAGGTGGATGAAAGAGGAGACAGACACGCGTCTGATGCGCAGTAAACAAGATTCATTCTTAGGGTGAAGGCTGATCCGTCTTCATTTCACGTGTCAATTAGGATATCAAATGAAACATCCATTTAATCTTTTCTCCTTGCCTGAGCTCTCAAAGCTACCTTCTTTCACTTGTTAGTGCCTTGATACACGCAACTTTTGGTGAGGTGATTGTTATTGAGGAACTGAGGATTTGTGATTTCACCTTCCTCAGGCCTGGAGCCCTGTCCTGCTCCCAAGACAGGAGACAAAAGTCTCTGATTCCTTCCCTCATTTCCACTAAATATTCTTTATGGGAGAGTCTCTTATTCTCAATCGTTAACTAGATATCTATATTCTGGCTGCTGATGAACCAGTTTTCTTGTACCAAGAATTAAATACACAACGCCTCCTGAATTTTCAGTCAAATACTCCACTGGCAAGAGTGAAACTTAACATTAATCTGAACTGACGAATTTCCAGGCTTCAAGGGGGTGCTTTGGCAGTGGGCTCAAGTTTTCACTCTGTCACACTCACAGCAACTAAACTCTGCATCCATGGGCACTACTTTTACTTCAATTCCAAGCCATTACCTGGTAGCGTCATAATTATCCCCCTATAATACACTTTTATTATAAATGAACAACTATAGTTCCAAAGAATAAATCCAAAATGTTTACTTATAAAATTGTAAAACTTGTAAAGGACAGCTTAGGTAAGTCTGTAGACAGAAAAGCAGAGTTTGTCTTCAACAACTGTTCACAGAGTTTGAAACATGGCTGTGGAAGGAGATGAAACTTAGACAAAGGGCAGTGACTTCTCTGCCTTAGAGGGAGTCAGATCTGCTGGGGGTGGGCCAAACATCATGGTGTTGGTCAGAGCATTGGCCCAAACGCACCTGCAAGAATCACAAGTAGTGAGTGATATCACACACTTTCTCTGTTCAGCCAGGCTGAGCCAGTTTTTGTTGTGGGATGTAGCACAGTGTGAGTATAATTATTGTTCTGCTGACAGTAATAAGTTGCAGCATCTTCAGCTTCTAGGCTACTGGTGGTGAGGCTGAAATCTGCCCCAGATCCACGGCCACTGAACCTCGAGGGGACCCCCAATATGGACTGGGAGGCATACTTTATGAGGAGCTTTGGAGCCTGATCTGGTTTCTGCTGGTACCAGTGCAGGTTGCTGCTAATGCCCTGACTGGCCCAGCAGGTGAGGGTGGCTTTTTCCCCTGGAGTCCCAGACAGGAAGGCTGGTGACTGGGTCAGCACAATCTCACCCCTGGAGGCTGAAACCACACAGGAAACATTAGCACAACACAACTATATATGTATATAAATCACCACTCACCTAGTTAGACAAGAGGAAAGCATATGCATCACTTTTTAAAATTCATATTTTAAAAGCAAGCAAATTACATTCTATATGGTACAGGGTTCCCAAAGAAGAAAACTAGAGATTCAAAGAATAACTTTTAGCCTTGTCCAAATATTCTCACCTGGAACCCAAAGGAGCAGAAACCTGAAGAGCTGTGATGGGGACACCATCTTGATGGGTTTGACTTGTCAGTTTTGCTCTTGCCACATCCCAGAGAAAGAGCCTCTTATAAAATTCTGAGAGATAGGACCACTTCAGATGTAAGAGGAAAGATATGCACATTATGAGCATTTCATATTGATTCAAATATTCAGAATTTACCAGGAGAGCACTCTCCCCTTGCACCATCTGTGAGTGTATGAAGTGTCCCTCTGCCGGCCATCAGCAGATGAGGAAGGCTGAAGTTCTGGCAGAGCTTGCTGCAGGCTTGCCCAGATCCGGGGTAGACACAGCCTATGGCAGCCTTCTGGTAGGGTTTGCAGCCATCTGGGATGAACAGCAGCTCACATCATCAGTCTTGGCCCAGGGCTACATTAACTCTCCTGCTGTCTGTCACAATGGAGGGTGAAGAAACTTTTATTGTGTGGACATTTTACAAAGCAACACCCCATACAACACACATTGATACATGTTAATTAGACACAATGAGCTGGAAATTGTAAGGACACTGGATGTTTTGTAAAAACACACGTGCTCCACAGGGTGGAATGCAACCCTACAAATTCAAGGGCCTGTCACAGTGGTGAAGATGCCAGGGGTCCAGATGTCTGAGACAGGCTGGCTCATCCCTTTCAAAGTAAAGACAAAGAATTGCACCTTGCACCCCCAACCACTGAAAATGATGCACAATGTTGGCCAGGCCTTTCTAGAGTGTAGAGACAACACACGCACACTTGGGCATGCTAGACCATACCATTCATCAGATAACTTGGAACACTAGCTGCTTTGAGCAGGAGAAGACTGCGGCAGGTTTGGATTTTAATACAAGCGGCTCTGTCAGTTGCTTCACATGAACCATCACATTGCCTGGTACTAGATGCATGTGTATTAGATTAGGACACTGTGTGGACTCTCTTGAAAGTCCCAAAAAAGAGTCACAGCATAGACCTCTAGGATTCTAAAGGAATACAATGCCACCCCCAGAAAACAAACTAACAAACTAACAAACTAACAAACTATTCCTTGTTCAAAATGCAGCTTCCAGAATATCAGAGTCTTGGGAGACTTGCCCATGAGGCTTTAAGTCACTGTGTGACCGAGCTGCTCCTCATAAACTGTGACTGTCAGTCTCACCAATTTATAATCAGGTGAGGCTCAGCTCCACTCAACATTAGGAAGGAGATGGTAATTTTGGGATTGAGTTACCAGCACATTCAGAGGGCTGCACTGATAATGGTTTGTGGATATCTGAAACATGGGCTTTGGGCTCCTGTCACTACATCTCCTACTGATCTTCCGAGCCCTACTCTGCCTTGGTCAACATCATCTTTATCTTGACTATCAGGTCTCTTGAATGACCATTTCTCTCTCAAATCAACCCCAGGTAAATGAGGGGGTTAGAATCAACTTTTGGAAGCTCACTTCTGCTTTACTGGGTTGACTAGGAATATGTGACGTGAACTAAAGCGCATGTGGACAGGAACCTAACCTTTGTGTCACTAAAGCCTAGAGCCCTGCTTTATGCACCACTTCCCCAGGAGCTTGCAGTGCCACCAGGGCACAGCCTTGAGCACCTGGCAGAGGTCCCTTCCACTCTGTGATTCTTCCTGAAAAGTACATCAGAGTTTCCATCTGGGTTCATATCTCAACCCCAACCCCACCAGCAACAACCAACACACTGACACGGGCCCTCAAGTTCTCCTTTCTTGCCCTCTGCCCAAAATCTCCAGATTGCTTGTTATTTTATGTACAACAAAAAATTGGCTTACATATTATCTTGTATTGATCCAAATTCTGTTTAATGTGGAATATATTTTTATGCTCTTATTCTTCAAAACTTGTTTATTTATTTTTAAAATCCAGCTTTGAAATTTTAGAAAATCCTCTTTTTTTGATTTCAATTTGCTGTGACTGTTTCAAGCCTGTTTACAGCAGGACTTTGTTGTTGAATAGATTTACCAAAGTATATTGACTAGTTTAAAAATCTAGAATGTGAATAGTTTTACTCAGTTACTCCCTGAAAACATCCCCTGTCCTGGAGAGGGAAGTCTGCTAAGAAAAAGTTGAAATGGAAGGTGGGGAAGGGGAGGGAACAGGTGTCTTAGTATCACAAATATAATCAAGGTGCGTGTGCAGTAGCAACTACTAAACCAACACAAAAGCAGACAGTATATTAGTTTTGTGTTGCCATTAATCAGTCTGAATCAGGTGGTCTTTATGCTGAATGGATTTAACTGATGAATGAATGTAGGGCAGGCAGGGGGTTTAGGATGAGCTTCTGTTCAGCTTCCTCTTCTGTCCTGTCTGGTTGCTCATTCTCCTGCAGGCTCTGCCAGGCCAAGGTTGTCACAGCTGACGGGTTCTGTGTGTGGCGCCTGAGGCGTAGCCGCGGCACTCATGGTCCCAAGCAGTCACCTGAAGCCTGTTCCCCTGAGTTCTCCAGCATCTTGCTCTATGGCCCCTGCTCACAAGACAAACAACACATTTGGGCAGCTGGGCCACCCCAGCAGGGCTGGTCCACTGTGGGAGGAAGTTGTGTACCTTGCATGCAGTAATAAACTTCAACATCCTCAGCCTCCTCCCTACTGATTTTGAGTGTAAAATCTGTCACTTACCCACTGCTGCTGAACCTGTCTGGGACCCCAAAGGCCTGGCTGGAAACCTTATAGATCAGACACCTCGAAGGTTGGTTTGGCTTCTGCAGAAACCAATTCAAATAGGTGTTTCTGTCACTGTGCAGGAGGCTCTGACTAGCCCTGCAGGAGATGGAGGCTGGCTCTCCAGGGGTGACGGGCAGAGAGTGGAGTCTGGGTCATTGCAATATCCCCACTGGATCCTGAAATAATGAGAGAGAAGAAGTATAAGGTTTTGTACGAATACTGTGAGCCATTCTCATAAATTTCCTTTTTTAAATTTATTTCAGGCTAAACAATTGTTCATGTCTGTGATTTTGATTCATACTCCAAGAACATTCAATTTCAAAAAAGAACCCAAGAGATTCAAGGCACATAGGGTCTCCAGAAATCCCCTACACCATCCCCCTCTTTCTGTGTCAGAGTTTTCACCACAGCACAGGTCTTTGCTCCTTCTAGAATCTTCCTCACTGTCTCAGATCTAAACCTCACATGCCCCATCCTGGAGGACAAGACATGCACATCTGACACGTGCACAGAGCACACATGGCAGCAGTGGGGCCCCCGAGCTCACCCCCACCCCATTCTCCTTCCTCGTCTCCTTCTGTCCTCACCAGGGACCCAGAGCATTAGCAGTCCCAGGAGCTAATTTTGGGAAGCAGGGAGACTGAGGAGTCCTGGTCAGTCAAGGCAAGGTTAGAACTGAGCTTTTATCTCACACTTGAAGGGAAGGTCCTCCCTAGGGGACAGTATGCAAATCCCCTGGTGGGTGCAGTGGCATGGACAGTGCCAACAGCAGGGTGTGGGCTTTTCCTGTGAGCTAAATGATTTAAATTTCTTCTCTGTTTGGAGGGAAAATAGAAAATCTGTGCTAAGTGGGATAAATTTAAGTGTTTCCTGCTGTCTTGTCTAACAGATATCTTGGCTCTTAGCACTTTGCCAGGCACATTTTACACTTCTTGTTAAAAAAGTGAGTTTCCCTCAATATTTGATGATTCTATTTCTTTGTTCATATTTGTTTAAAAGAGTCTAGAGATTTGGCCTTTTATATTTTTTTAATTGAGATAAAACACACACAGAGTACACTGCAGAAATCTCAAATGTGCAACTGAATAAAGTTTTACATATATTCTCCATCCAGATTAAACTGCAGAATATTTCAAATTCTCCAGATTCTTCCCTCAGGCACCTTTCCAGGCAAATACTGCTCCCCCATCTGGCCTTGGTGAAGGCTATTCTGATGTCTGTCACAACAGTTTGGTTTGCCCTGGACTAGAACCTCATGTAAAATGAAGTTAAATACTTTTATTTGTTTCTAGCTTTTTTCTTGTTTCTTTAGTATTTTTGAGACCTTCATTCCTTCCTGTGGATTCAAGTTACTGTCTGCTGTCATTTCCTGTGACTCGGAAGAATTTCCTCTTGAATTTCTTGTGGAGCAAGTCTGCAAGTCATAATATCTCTTCATTTTTGTTTATCGTTTTTGTTATGTTTTTACTTTGTTTTTATTTCTGAAGCATAGTTTCACAGGATATTGAATCTTTGGTTGAGATTTTTTTTTTCAGCATTTAAAAATGTCATTCCACTGCCTTCTAGCCGCCGCTGGTCATGAGAAAAAGTCAGCCACTGGCCTCCTTACTGCTTCCTGTATAGAGGGAGTCAGTTTTTTCTTGATGCATTTAAGATTTTCTCTTTTCTTTGGTTCAGCATTTTAACTATAATGTGTATGTTTATGAATATCATTGTGTCTATTTTGAATAAGTTGCATTGATTTCTTTGATCTATAATGTGTTTTGTTACTTCTTAAAAGCTTCTGTCATTATTTCTCCAAATATTTTTCCAGGTACTTTCTCTCTCCCTTCTCCTGTGTGAATCTTATTATACATTTGTTGGTATTCTTCACATTGACTTGTATGTCTCTGAGGTCTTGTTCATTTTTCTTTAATTTTTTTCTTTCTTTCTTTAAATTAGATAACTTCTATTGAACTGTCTTCAAGTTCACTGATTCTTCTGCCAATTTAAACTGCTCTTGACCTGCCTAGTGAACTTTCCAACGTGTTTTCGTACTTTTCAGCTCTAGAATTCCCACGTGGTCCTTTTTCATAGTTTCTATTTCTCTTTTTAGAGTCCCTTTTGACCTCTTGTCTTTATACTTTTCTTTCTCAGTCATTGATCATAGTTTAAAACAATTATTTGAACAATCTTTATGGTAACTGCTTGAATGTCTTTGCAAAATCCAGTATTTGAGAACAGAGTCAGCTTCCACTGACTATTTTTTTCCTCAATATGATTTATGCTTTTCTGTTTCTTTGCAGGAATTTTTTATGGAAAACTAAACATTTTAGATAATATATTCTTGTATGTTTCTCAAATAATAGAGAATTCTAGATTCCAATTTACTTTTCTAAGCACTGTTGAATTTCTTTTTAGTAACTTGCCTGGACATATACTGGAGAATCTATCTCTTACCTGGTATTTGGCCACTGACATCTCTGTTCTTTTATAATTTTTATTTTTAATTCTTTGCTGAGAGCTGCCCCTGCATCTGCATAGTTTAGTAGTCACCAATGACTTGGACAGTAGTTTTGCTCAAACACCTCAAGCTCAATAATCCACCTCCTGCCAGTCCCTCTACATGTGGGTTTGAAGAATGCACACAAAGTACAGCAGCTCTTACCTCCCTGTGTCTGTACTTTTCACTGGGTCCTCCTGGGCCTCAGTCATTCACACCTGAAGCTTCTCAGTAACCAGGAATGCATGTAGAGGTTATCTCAGAAATTCCCTGGCTCTATCATTTCCAGGAATCCACTATTAATTTTCTGGCTGGTCGACCACTTGCCCCAACTGGGGCCATCACCTTGGACTAGCAACGCTGAGGACTTTTTATGTTCATTTCCCACAGAGTCCCCCACAGTTAGCTGGAAACACTGAAGGATTGTGCTGCACTCCTCACCCCAAATCAAGTCCACCCCCTTTGGCAACGAACTGCCAGTTATTACTGCCATTTCATGTTGGTAAAACTACAGGTCTACAGTTCTTGGTGACTGAGCTGGGGTGGAAGGGAGCAGTGTCAGGCAAAGGCCACACAGATGTTTCCTGTCCCTACCTAAAGCTCTAGGACTTTTTCAGGAACACGGGCATGTCTTGTTTTATTGTGCTTCACTTCATTGCACTTTACAAACACTGCATTTTTCATCAATGGAAGGTTTGTGGCAACCCTGCCTGGAACAAGTCCATCTTGAGGGAAAAATGCAGGTTCCCCACCACATAACAGAAACATTGTATAATACTAGCCTGGCATGCTCAACAAAATCATTACAAAATAGATGAAGCAGTTACCAAGGTAACTACTGGGCCTGGGAAAAGTGCCCTGAAATGCCAGCTCAGACTGGCTGTGCTGCTTTGGTTGTCTTATAGGTAGGGCCCTGTAGCTAATTGTACTTCTAAAATCCCCACTTACTGAAGTATTGCAATATTATCAACATAACATGGGTTGTGTGACAGCATATGATGATGGTACTGCATATAACTGATTTGTTTCACTGGGAACAGCAATGATACAATGTAAAAGCTTTGTGTCACTCAATGGGAAGGAATTTAAGACAACAACACAGGTTGGGCAGATGTGGATTTTGCATGCAAGAAAGCTCCTAGGGAAGAAATTCCTTTGCTGCCCAGGAGCAAAATCACCCTTGTAAGTAACCTCTGATTAACTCATCTAACTCGTCAAGCTGGACTGGTCTGAGTCATTGGTCTGAGTCATTCTTTGATCTCTTGGTTCCCTCTCAGTTTGGGGGCCAGTTGTTCTATACTGTCCTGGAATTTTCCCAAAATGAACTGCACCATTTTTCCCATAGCACGTGCTCACTTCGTGTCTCTGTGTCAGCATTTTTTAGCAGTAATTTCTTTAAAAATTAAAGTATGTACTTTTTTTTTACACATAATGCCATTGCACATTTAATAGACTACAGTATAGGGTAAACATAACTTGTATATGCACAGGGAAACCAAAAATATTTGTGTGACTTGCTTTATTATGACATTCATTTTAGGTATTGATGGTCTGAAACCACACCTGCTAATTGAAAGGTGTACCTTCTCAATTTGTTTTATATCTTTGGAAATTTCCAGAGCAGCCACAGAGCCGGGTTCTGGAGTGTGGGTACGCTTGAAGTGACAGTGGCTCTGGCTGCAGTCATGGGCTAGCCGGCAGCAGAGCTGGCTGGGCTGCCTGAGTTGCCAGGGTGGGATCAGGCTCTGGAGCCGGGTCTGGGGCATGTGCAAAGTGGGGGTGGCAGTGGGGCTGGGAAGCAGCCTCCATTCCAGGCGGCACAGCAGTGGTTCCTTCTCAGGGAGGTTGGGAGGAGGGTGTAGCAGCATGTCCTTCTCTGGGGTGCAAGCAACTATGGCTGTGGGGCACTTCTGTGGCCAAAGCTGCCAGTGTCCTCTGCAAAGCAGGCCGCTGTGGCCCTCAACAACGAAGGCTATGGGGTCCTCCAGAGAGCAGGCCACTGGGGACCATGGTGGCGCTGCCTCCTGGCTGATACCAAAGGCCTCTGCCTTTCGTCTTTGTTCCTAGATGTCTCAGGGCTCAGGTCTGCCAATGCCCCGGCAATCTTTTCTGTGTGGTTCTTCTTGGCTTCTCACACCACCGTGTTACTGTACATTTTAAATGGACCCCTGAACCCTCCCAGGGATATTTGCCATTTTGGTTAGCTACCTAATTGTTCTTTTTTGTAGGGGGACAAAGGCTGGTGTCTCCTACTCTGCCATCTTGCTGACATCACTCTCCCAGGACATCATTTTGATGATGAGGTCTGGGACTGTGCCCTGACACTGTCGTGGAATAACACTTGGACATGTTAAGACTTACAGTATTCAGCATGTGGGAACAATGTGAATTGTTTTGGCCAGAGGTTGCACTGTTGCCAGCTGTATCATCCAGGAGGGCTATGACAAAATCTCCCAGCCTGCAGGTTCCTCTAACAATGTGATCGTGACACTCCTCCTATTGAACCTGCTGTCCTGTACTTCCTCCCCTTGAATCTTGAGGGGCATGGGACTGTGGTAGAAGTAATGCTCTTTGCTTCCCAAGGCACAAGAGGTCATAGAGGCTGTGTAACTTCTGCCTGATCCTCTTGGGGAAGTGTAGATAGCACCAACCAGACACGTAAGTAGGCAACACCCCCCGCTGAGAAGCCAGCCAACATCCAGCATCACCCACCTTTGAGATGACACTTACCCCAGCCACCATCTGATTGCATCCATAAAGAAACCCTGGCAGAAACCTTGGTGGGCCCAGGCAACATCCAGAACCATAGAGATACTAAGCAAACTACTGCAGTTGTCATATGCCATTAAGTTTTGGGGTGATTTGTTTTTCATCAATAGTATCTAGAATACCGATTTATAAATACGGAAGTAGAAAGTCGTCTATTGATGCTAAATGAATCTGGGTAAAGCATATATTTTTTACAGTATTTTTGTTATTTTTCTGTTTGACACTATGCTAAAATAAAAAGTTACATAGTGTATGTGCAAATATACAAAATGTTATTGACAGAACGTAAAGGAGACCCCAATAAATGAAATGTTGTGCCATGTTCATGCATTAGGAAACTTAATATTATAAATATTATAAATCTCCCCAAATTGATTCAGTGCAGTGAAAATCAAAATCGCACAAGATTTTTGTTGAAATTGAAAAGATGTTTCAGATACATATGTGTGTGTGTGCATGTACGTATACACACACATGCACACACACACACACACACATTCAGAGAGGCAAAAAAATAGCCATGGAAATCTTGCATTAAGAAAAAAACAATTGGAGGACTAACACCAATATTGAAGTCTATAATTAATAACAGTAATTAATACTGTATTTTATTAGTAAAGGGTAAGACAAATAAGCCAGTGCAGTCAGCTGGAGAATCCAAAACCAGATCCACATACAGACACATATTCACCCAATTTACAAGAAAAGTGCTGCGGCAGTTGTCTTAGCTTGTTTGTGCTGCAACAACAACAAAAAAGAAACCTTACATTGAGAAATTTATAAACAACTAATTTATTTTCTCACAGTTCTGGATGCTGGGAAGTCCAAGGTCAAGAGGTGAAGGCACGGGCAAGTTTCGTGTTTGGCAAGGGCTGCTCCTGCTTGCATGATGGTACCTCGTTGCTGTGTCTCCCAGGGTGGAGGGGGAAGGGAAAAAGGGGCAAATGCTGTGTGAAGCCGTTTTTATTGGGCACTAATCCCACTCAGGAGGGTGGAGCCTAATAACCTAATCACCTCCCCAAAGCCTCACCTTCTAATACTATTGCATGGGGATTAGTTTCAACATGAATTTCAGAGGAGACACAGACATTCAAAGCATAGCAGTGATTAGTAGAAAAAAATATTAAATGAATTGTATTGGATCAATAGGATATACATATTATATAAAAATGAATACTGACCTTGACATTTTACCTCATATTGATACAAATATCAACTCTAAATGAATCACCAACTGAAATATGAAAGGCAAAAGAATAAAGCTTTTATAAAATAGCACAGAAACATATTTAATGACCATAGATGTAGGAAAAGACTTCTTAAATAGGGTATGTAAGGCATTAAGCACCATGCAAAAGATTAATAAATTAGATCCATTTGTATGATTCTTTTTATAGAGTTAAAAAATTTTTTTTTCAGACACCTGCTCAGTGTGAACTTTTTGTAAAGTTTTAAACAAATAAATTTTTAAAAATCTGATGACTCCATATAGCAGAAGCGAACTACAGAAAGGAAAACAAAATTATAAAGAATATAAGAGTCAGAATTGTGATTAACTCGGTGGGAGGAGAAAGGCATGTGGGACTGGGGAGAACCTCAAACCAGAGATAAGTTATTGTCCTAACTTGCATTTTGTATGGTAGAGCCACAGGAGCTTATTACATTGGTATAAATTACCAAATGAAAGAATGAGTGTGTGAATAAATAAATAAGAAGCAGCCATAGGTGGGCCAATGATGAAAGTGCATTGTGGACCAGAAATCATAATTAATATATTATCATTCTTGATTATTTCTATTAATTACAATCAATAGATGCAGTTTAGTTCCATTAAAAAACATCAAAAGAAAGAAAGAAAAGGAGCAATAAAACAAAACCTCATGTAGATTCCAGAAGAAAATTTCTGCAAAGTATTTTGCTTAGTCGATAGAATGAAGAAAAAATATCAAGACCCAGATGAAAAAGGAACAAACATATCTAATGAGTGAAAATGTAAACATGGATCTATCAACTCTGCCAGTATATGAGAAAAGTAAAACTCTAAATGTACCATTTAAAAAAACAAGTAATATTCAAGCCAGTATCAATCAGAATTGACATTGCAATTGATCAAATCAGTAATATAAAAGAAAAATTGGAGGAATGGTCCCTGTTCACAAAGTAGACTTACAAAGAGATAAAATAATAAAGAGAAAGGGTGAAACAGGTAGGTGTAGAAAAACAGAATTGAAAGCCAAACCCAAGAATTAAACACTTCCCTATGAAATAAACTAGAGTCATTAGAACAGAAACAATAAGGAGAAATATAATCTGAAATAATATTTGTGCATCTGCTAAATATTCATGTGTGTAAATCTAATGGACTCAGAATTATAGGTAAAAATTTATGAAATGAGAAAACACACAAATGACTTTTACATGTTGGAAAAGTATGTATGATCAAATAAAAATCCAAAAGATCTAAGGAAATTTTTTCAAAGAGATAAAAATCAAGCTTGCTTCAGCATTCTAGTCTGCAAACCTAACTCCCAGGAAACTATGTAGTAATATCTACATAACTACAAAAACTGATTATGTCCACACATGTGAACTAAGGAAATAATTAAGTATGAAGAAAACGTGCAATTATGAAACTACACAGCAATAGAATGTCCATGAACATTTAAAAAATAGAAAATCTTGGGCCGGGCGCGGTGGCTTATGCCTGTAATCCTAGCACTCTGGGAGGCCGAGCAGGAGGATCGCTCGAGCTCAGGAGTTTGAGGTTGCAGTGTACTGGACTCTGTCTCACAGACAAAACAAAACAAAAAAGAAAAAATCTTGAAAGATTTATTGCAGTTGACCAGGAGTTAAGGTAGAGTGCTCAAGAACAGGAAGTTGTAGCTTGTGATTTTAAAGACTGTTGGTAGAACGCCTGGGTTTGGTGAACACGGGGATGTGCTGGGAGCTGAGCGCCACCCCGTCCCGTATCTTGCCCGGTGCCTCTCCTCCACTTGGCTCTTCCTGACTTTTATCTTTTATAAAAGAATCCTTTATTTTTTAAATGTAACAGCAGAAAGGAGAGAAGGAAGGAAGGAAGGAAAGGAAAGGAAAAGGGTCTTACGGTTTTGCTGGAGAGTAGAAATCATGAAACACAGAATCTAATCTAAATAAGTTGAAAATTTTATTCATAAATGCGAAGTCGTAATATAGGAATAATTCCCCAAATATAAGGTATGTAATACAATGCACTTTAATTATTATTTTAAAAATCTACATAAAAATAATAATATTACTCCTGCAAAAATGTAAAGCAGAGTCAGAGTGGAGGGGAATAAAAGAAAGCAGGTGTTGCCATTATGCTAATTTAATACAGGGTGAAGGTAAATAATTTTTTCTTGACTTTAGAAATGCAAAATTGTAAATTTATGTAGGTGTAACAAAAATTAAAATTTGCATATATGATTATCTTCATGATTATCTTTAAAGTAAAATGTAAAATAAAGAAAACAAACTATATTAAAATATAATACAAACATACACACACACACACACACAAAACAAGGGTAAAAACAAAAATAATCCTGAAAACAAGACAGTGGTGATCACACCAGCACACGAGGATTCTGCACTGCTGTGAGGGCCCAACTAAAACCTGCGTTCACCCAGCAAGGGAGGAAGATGCGTCTTCAATCAAGGGGACAGAAGCCTGCGTGTTCTTTTAACAACAGCCTCCCCCATCAGACTGACATCTGACCAGGTGTTCAGATGGGATTAGTCCCTCCCCCATTCTCCCAGTGATACAAACACTGTCAGACAGCAGACGGGGAGATGGAAAATACCATGAACAATTCCTTAAACTCAGTCTCTGAAGGGCAACGTGTCTCTCTCACAAGACCTGGTAAGGATGTGAAGAGTCCCAGCCTGGCTCCGTGTCCGTGGGGCTGGGACGGGTTTCACTCTCGCTGCCAACACCGTGGTGGCTGAGGATACTGGCCATGCTCCTGGCAGCAGGAGGATGTGATTCCTGTCACAGTGACAGACCTGAACACAACTTCTCCACGTCACTTCCTGTGTGTTTTCCTACGGTTGCTGCTGCTAGTATGAGAAATATATTTTCTTTGCATGTGATCCTTCATTTGCTTTCCCTCTGTTTTGGTTAGGATTCACTCACAGTGGTCACCTGTTAATAGAATGTACTTTGGCCATATCACGTGAGATTCATGGGATTGATTCAATGAGGGATAGAAAGATCTGCCTTCTCAAGGTTGTTCTACTTTATGTGAGGAGTTAGGACAACCAACAAAAGGTTAATTAGCAAAAGGAGTAAATATTAGTTTCCCAGTCAATTCTCATTAGGTGTTCTGATCCAGAAGTTTAGAAGCCCAAGATCCTAAAGACACAAACACCAGGTGTCACTTCTCAGAGTTTTGTTCCTCCTACAGAAAGTTCTTGTTTCTCATTATTCAGCTCCCCATATTAGTTTTGATTTGTTTTCCTTAGCTTGTGTCTTGAGCCACTTCTTCCTTCTTTGACCCAAATTCCCCACCTGGTTCTCAGCCTGTTGCCTCCTCTCAATAACTTTGGGGCGTAAGTTGGCGCACGCCAGGCAGGAATTACAGAGACCCTAACTTGGGAGGAGAGGGACAAATTAAAAGAGTAATCAGTGAGCATCTCTGAGCTACCTCAGATTTATTTTTTTACATCCTGACATATTCTAGCAGCTCTTAATACTCATTCATTAAGACATTTTTTGTTCTTGTTACCCAGGTTAATGTTGCAGCCACTTTGGAAAATAGTCTGGCAGTTTCTTAAATGGTAAAATATAGAGTTACCACATAATCCAGCAATTCCACTCCTAGGTTTATAGCCCCTGAAAATGAAACTGTATCTCTACACAAAACTTATGAGTGTTCATAGCAGCATTATTCAAAGAGACCAAAACTAGAAATAATGCAAGTATCCATCAACTGATAAGTGGAGAAACAAAATTATGTACATGCAATCGAATGTTACTTGGCCATAAAAAGAAATGATGTATCTGTAGATGCTATAACATGGACAAACCAAATATATGGTATGCTAACTGAAAAAGAGTCACAAAAGATTACATATTATGTGAATTTATTTCTATGAAATGATCGTAATAGGAAAATCTAAAAAAACAGACAACAGGTTCCTGTTTGCCTAGGGCTGGTGGGGAGTTGGGGAAAATCAAAGTGACTGCTAATAGGTACAGTGTTTCTTTCTGGGGTGATAAAAATGTTCAAAAGTGATTCTTGTCATCACTGCACAACTCTGTAAATATACTAAAAACCATTGAATTGTACAATTTAAATTGGGGAATTGTATGGTAAGTGAATTATATTACCACAAAGATGTTAATTAAAACTGTAGGATTCCAAGAGCAAAGAGACCTTGGGCAAGTATTAATAAGAATATATTCAAAGGAGCTATTTGTGGGCTAGTGTCTGGGACCCATTTTCTGAGGTACGTTTTGTCCATGTATAGATGATCTGCCTTTAGAATTACTGAAGAACAGCTTTGTGCTAAAATGGGGTCACCAGAATTCTCTATGATGCTCTGCATCAATCATGGCGAATAACCTTGAATAATTCTCATTATCTATCTGTCAGTTACTCCTCTCATCTCTATGAATGGTGTAGCAAGTAAAAGGAAGTGTATGTTTTTATTGCACCTTTCAATATATAAAATTGCCAGTGGCTTCAATGCAGTCTTAGGGATAGAAAATACTTTGAGCAAATTGTTCTTATTCTGTGAATATTACTTAAATTGGTTCATAAATTTAGGGTGAATGGGAATCGTTGTTAAGTACAATTTCAAATTGAGGAGTTTGAAATTTAGATGCTTTCCAGGACGAAAAAGAGAAAGTGGTGATTCATGTGTCACTGATGTCATTATAACTTTGGGGAACTTGTAAACCCTGGAATCTTTTACATTTGTTGAGATGGACTTACAGACTTATAACATGAGAAAATGAAAGTTATTATTAAATATAACTTGATAAGACTGTAAAAGAAGTTCATTTGCACTTGATTAGTTGAAGTGATATTATGCTTTATAGATTATTTTCTTTAATAAATATTTGGTAGGGTAAATCTCATGTATACACATACATTCACAAATCATAAGGGCACAATTTAATGAATTTTCAAAGTGAACACATTTGAGTGACTACCAACCATACCATGAAACAAAACATTGACAGTCCTCAAACGCCCTTCTGCCTTCTGCCTTCTTGCCGTCATTAACTCCACTCTTCCCCAATGCGATTTCTGACCTGAATTTTTACAACATTGGTTAATTTTGCCAATTTTTGAACTTTATAAAAGTAAAATTCTAGGTAATGAGCTATTGTGTTTCTAATTTATTTTGCATATTACTATGCTTGTGACAGTCACTCATGTTCTTGGATATAGAAGTTGTTATATCTTATTGATATATATCACATTTCACTGCATGTAGACACCGTATTTTATTTTTTTCATTCTTCTGGAAATGGCACTGAGGCTGCTCCCAGTTTGGCGCTATCACAAATGATGCTATGAGCATTGTTGTATGTTTGTTTCAGTGCACGTCTGTATGTCCTTCTTAGTGGAAGGGCCGGATCACAGGGAATGTGTGTGTTCAGTGTGAGTTCTCCAACTTGTGTACCACTTATATTCCCAAACACAGTGTGCAAGTATTCCAGATGCTCCATTCCCTGTGCTATATTTGGTATTCTTAGTCTTTTTATAGTTTTAGTCATTCTACTGAGGGTTTAGTGCGGTTTATTGTGATTTTCATTTGTATACTAGCTCTGTAATGATTATTGATGTTGAGCACCTTCTGTATACCTTGTTGGCCATTTGTATATATAACTGACCATGCACCATTTCCTGAGGTCCTTTCCACCCTGCTCTGCAGTGTCACCTTTGTTGTTAGAAAGTGTCAATCTATGTGTTGGTCTATCTCTGAACACTCTCTTCTGTTCCACTGGACAATTTGGCTGAACTCACACCAGCACCACAGTCCTGATATCCAGTAGTACTGTGTCTGGCTCTTTGGATTTTCTTTTTTTTTTTTCTTGTTCTTTTTTTTAATTTTTAATTTTTAATTATTATGGGTTCATAATCGTTGTTTATCTTTACAAAGTGCATGTGATGTTTTGATACAGGCATACAGTGTGAATTAATCAAATTAATTGGGATATCCATCGCCTCAGGCATTTATCATTTCCTTGTGTTAGGAACATTCCAATTCCGCTCTTTTAGTCGTTTAAAGTATACCCTAACTTACTGTTGGTTATAGGCACTTTGTTGTGCTATCAAATATTGAACTGTCCTGGCCCAGCCTGACTGAGGCCACTCCGGGGACACATTCCTCACCGCGGGCTGAGAACTGAGTGCGGGAGAAGCGGTTTCTAACGCACCCCTGGGAAGCCCAGAGCGAGCAGCGGCCGCCCGCGCCCCGACTCGCCCGCGCCCCCGACTCCCCCCGCGGCCCCGACTCGGCCGCGCCCCCGACTCCGCCCGCGGCCCCGACTCCGCCGGCGCCCCGACTCGGCCGCGCTGTGCTCGCTCAGGCTCCGCCCTGGGGACCTGCGTGTCCGCCGTCGGGCGCGGTGGCCGCGCAGCGCGGAGAGGGCTTCGGCCGGGGGACTCCCACCCCACGTTGCAGCAAGCAGGGACGCAGCGTCCTTGGGCAGTGAAAATCTCCCGCAGCAAACTTCAGAAGGCCCCAGCGGGGGCTTTTAAAACCCAGCCTGTCGGAGGCCGACATAGTCGGGGAGGGGCCCAGACGCACGGCACCCTCCTCCCGGCTGGCGTGTGCGGGGACTCCGGCCTCCCCCGCTCCCGTCTTTCCCACTCCTGCTGCGGCCGGGCCACCGCCTCGGGCCTGCGCAGCTCTGCGTGTCCCGCCAAACGTGGCCCCCCAAGGCGGCAGCAAACGCTTTAACGCGGTCCTGTCGCTGTCCTCAGCAGATGCGATGCCCTCTGCAATGCCTGCCTGGGGCATATCTGCCCGGAGCCCCGGCCCGGCCTCCTCAGCGCACATTCTAGCGGCCCGGGCACCTGCCTTCCCTGCACCCGCCCAGGCGTCCACCCGCGCCCCAGGGCTAGTCCTGCTCTATCTGCACCTGCTTCCTCTCTTCCGTCGGCGGTTTCTCGGTTGCTTAGCTCGTAGATCGTCTGGTCTCTGAAGCACCCTCTCTTCCGAATGTTCCTTTTAAAGCCCTTCCTACCAGAGGCCCTGTCCCAGCACCGTATGATGACTTACCCACGTGCCTTCCCCCTCTCTCACCCCGCCCTGAATAGTAGCCAAATGCCCCACGCTGTGCCTGGCGCGAGCTTGAAGAGGGTGGCAGGACAGGCCCCTCCAAAGTAGGACACTTTGGCAGGAGGATTATTTTGAACTAAAGGCACTTGAGAAACAACAGATGCAAGAAAAGCATTCTAATCTCCCCTTTCCGCCTAAAAAAAGGAGATAAAAACTGCCAGGTGGAAAATGCCCTCCCTGTACCAGGAGAAAAGGACCATTCTTTGATGGGGAGTCACAGTTGAGAGGATTCTGTACAAACAGACCCTGTGAAAATAATTCTTATCTTCCTTTAGCCTCCCTAAATAGTTAGTTACTTTTCCACAATTTAGTTACTTTTCCAAAATTCCAATTCAGTATATATGTGTTCAACTCTAACTGCATTTTTGGTCTTCATTTCCTTATAATGGTTCTCATGTCAGGTAGAACCTGTATTACATTTGTATGCTTTTCCCCTGTGAATCTATCTTCTGTCAGTTTAATTCTCAGGCACAGCCAGGGACCCTAAGAGGATAGAGGTAAAGTTTTACCTTCTCCCCATGCTCAATAAATAGACAGCGAGTGAACAGAAGGACCAAAAGGCAAAGGTACCAAAAGATGGTACCTTCCAGATTTTCCTGACCTGGTCAAACATAAGAAAACTGGGGCTATAACTTATGGCCAAGTCCCATTCTGAGCAATTTGGGCTTAATTAATTGTTACAAAGCTCTCCAGTGATTGTTAAGTGCAGCAATAATTAAGAATAGGGTTTATCCCCTCGTTTGATGATGAGAAAACCAAGGCCAGTAGAACCTAAATGATTTGCCCAAACACTTAGTTAATTAATGGCAGAGCCCAAGATGGAACATAAATGAGTCAACTCTCCTTGTCAGGAACAAAGTAGCTGAAATATCCAAGTGCGTCAGACTGGACCCTAAAGGAAACCTGCCACCCTCAATGTAGGACCATTCCAGGAGTGTCTGTTCACAGAAAGATAGTTTAAGAGAAATGCACAGGACAGTGCAGTGTCCCAGGGATGGCAGCAGCCACACAGATTACCACCCTAGGCTGGAAGGGATGAGAGGAGGGAGGAATTGCCTGAACCTGGGAGGAAAGAACAGCGTAGGTTGGCTTGAGAGGAGCAGCACTTGGGTTGAGGAACTCGGGGAGCCCAAGGTGACCAAGTAAAAGAATGTCCTGACTTCACTCTCCGCTCCCCCCACCCATCCCCGTCTTCTTCAGGGGATGACTGAAGCCAACCAGAAGCCAGAGGTCATGGATACCCTATTGATGTAGGTCATGCAGGACACCTCCCGGGGCACAGTATGATGGAAAAGCATGAGGGTGGGTCCTAAGGGGCCAACAGAAGTTTCCAGCACATGAAATAAGGTACTTATGAAACTTTTCAAAAACAGTCGTGGCAAGTATAATTTCAACTCTTTTTCGGAAGCCAT
The DNA here is from genome assembly GCA_023783475.1 of Daubentonia madagascariensis. Lineage (NCBI taxonomy): Eukaryota > Metazoa > Chordata > Mammalia > Primates > Daubentoniidae > Daubentonia > Daubentonia madagascariensis. Next base: position 6,120,014 of record JAKFHU010000661.1, on the reverse strand, counting down.
TTAGCCAAACCTCTAAGCCAGTGCTCTTTCACTTTGAGCATTTAGTGTACACAGAGCTCTCTGTCTTCCCCTTCTTCCAGGCTACCACCTCTTGCCTCTAATGTGTGGCCTTATTTTATACCCAGTTGTCCACTTGATCATGGAGGCCCTTGATCGTGGTTCATGGAATAGTTTAGAGGAGACAGCATGGGACACTGGACTCCGACACTGGAGCCTAGATGTCCAGAGGCCATGTGCTAGCCCTGTGGCTCCATTCCCTCCACTTTGAAACAGGGCATAGTTGCTGTTCCACCTGCTTCCCTGGCATATTACAAGGCCTAAGAAAGATGCTTTGAAATGCTTTATGGAAAACAAGGACAAAATTACACACCACAAATGCACCACTGAAGAAATTTTCCTCAGCAATGAAAGGACTTGCTTCCAGCTTATTCTATGTAACTAATGGTTGTTGGAAGCACAGACCTGTAAGCTCTGCCCTTGAAACCATAACTCATTCAACCCACAAATAGGACAGACCATATTAATTACAGTTGACAGATGAGAAGGTGTGTCCCCAGCGGCTGAGTAACTTGCACACAGCCGGGAAGTCTGGCAGCTGGGATCCAACATGGTGCCCCCCAGAGCCCTGCACCCTTCTCTGCCTGTGCAGTCAGCATGGAAGGGCATCCTGAGAACGAGGTGATGCACGTGAGTGGGAGGACAGGGCCTGGCATGGAGTGGACACTCAGCAACTATTTGTTATTGACCTTCCTGTTTGTTATAAGATGACTTCTAAACAATACTGGCAGATTTGGGTACAGCTGGTTAGTGCTAGGTCGGAGCCGAGAGGAAGACACTCAAGCCTGAGACATAGCAAAACGCCATTTATTTTGGGCACCTGGGTGCAGGTGGTGGAGGCCGAAAAGAGCGTCCACCCCGAGGAGGGGAGAGCGGCGGGTTTTATAGAAGGTTTCAATGAAAGTTTGGGGAGGGGGGTTCTCTCTGAAACAGCCTCTTATTCTTCAAAACCTCTGACTCTGCAAACCCCTGCGGCTGTGGTTTCACCCTCCATGTGGTCCTTACCTGAGCTCTGTATCTACCCCACTCTGTTCCATAGATTTTTCGAGTTCCCACCCTGAGCAAGCCCCACAGTCAGTAGCAAACATGCCTCACCTCGTATTTGTTCACAGCCTGCGGCGACTGAAGGCCGACACCAAATAACTGGGGCTCACCTCAGGGTCGCGCAGAGGAGTGGTGCTCGGCCACAGGCCCTCCCTCCCGGCTCTTAAGAAGGTGGCGGACTTTTCTCCTTGACCACGAGGGTCACTGGGGCTTGTGCTTAATCAGCAAAACACCGCTTGTTCTGACTTCACTTACCACCTAAATGTGTTTCTCTTAGCCACACGAACTTTACCTCTCCTGTCTTTCGCGTAAGCTGCCATTGTCCAACAAGGCAGTAGCTCCTCACAGGTTGGGACATTTGCTTCTAATACATCTGATGTGAAATATTACCAAAAACACTGGATGGGTGTGCAGTTTATTTCCTATCTTCTCTCTTACGCTGCACACCAGTTTGCTCCTTGAGTACCTGAGGATACTCTAGACAGGCCCCTGTAATCCCTCATTCTTAAAGAAACGTGCGTGTCTTCCAGGGAACGGACTGTGCCTCCAGACAAAATTGAGTCTGGATTCTGGCTTTGGGACCCCTTCTCGGCCTTGAGGGCTTGGGCAGTCTGCTTAACGTCGCCAAGCTCTGGAACAGGAGACTCGATGTTGAGGGCCAAGATAATTCGGGGAAAGCACCTAGCACAGCCTCTGCCTGCAGAACGCACTTCAAACCCTACCACCCTTCCCTTTCCTAAGCTTTCTCCCTCTTCCTCTTTTGCTCCTCTTGTTGTTCTTGCAGTCTCGCAAAACAAAAGAGGCTAATGAAATGTTGAGGGGATACTGAGACCCTTGTTCTGAAACGCCCCTGCCCCCCGAAACACCTTGATTGTTTCTCTCCCTCCTTTCTTCCCAATTCAGGTAAATTCCTGAGCAGGACTAGTGGAGTTGGCAAGGTTAGCCTGGACGCCATCTCCTGCTCACCTCGGGGACATACCACACATCATATTCATTAAACTTTTCTAACCACAACAAGCTAATGTTAAATTCAAGTATTATCACTACATGCCTTGAAGAGAAATAGGCACAGTAGCAACTCAAATAGAACCTCAAGTTCTTTGTATCTTGGAATCTTTGTTTTAACTTACTGCGATACCATGGATGAGACATGAAATTTATATATTTATTTATTTCTCCATTTATTTATTTTACAAGATGGCTTTTATCTGAAGAGTTGAGCTTTTAAGCAGTGGTTAAAATGTTGTAGAAAAATAGCAAGTGATGATTAGGAGTCTGTAATTAATGTTTTGGATCTAATGAGTGCATTAGTGACATTGAATGAGGTTTAATTCTCTTATTCCCCAACCCCCCCCCCCCACCCAGCCGGCAAAGCGTAGCAGGACTGTTAGGACACATAGGGAGACTTTGCTGGCAGTGGTGTTGTTGCCTCCCAAGCAATACATTTCATCCATGCAGCAGGCAGTCCCTGTGAGGGGACAGCACTCACCACATGCCCCCTTTGGAGGTCACTGCTCTCGCTTCTCAGGAAACATCTGGTCCTGCTGTTCAAACAAAGCAGCTTCCAGATGCTGGGAAACCAGTTGGTAACCACTGACCAGAACCGTTCCCTGCGAAGCACCGTGAAGAAGTGTCCTTTCCAAGACGAGAGGACGTCAGCAGGGAGGGCTGGTAGCCAGGCAGGGATGGAGAAAGAAAAGGCCTTCAGATGCGCTGAGTGGTGACGGAAGCTGCTTATGAGATGGAGAATTCAAAGTCCTCATCCAGCTACTGAGGAGGAGCAGGTTTTGCAAGTGACATGCCAAGAAGCTTCCTCAGACACACCTGTGAAGTCAGGGAGATTGAGAAATGTCCCCATCATTCCCAGCCACAGGAAATACAGGACGTGGGGGCCACCTGCCGTTCCACGCCACTCACCACCCTCGCTCCCCACAGCTTGCGATAGCTAAACAGTACAGCTAAATGAGTCTGCTGAAAATGTAGATGAGTCGAGGTTATTTGGGTCCCTGAGTTCCTTCTTTTAACATGTCCTTTAATGTTCGGCCCATCCCATCATGTTTCGGGGGATGCATAACTTTCTGATCCAGAGAACAGAGCAACATTTGCTCCCTTCTGTGCAAATGATAAGACCTACGACCAGGCAGCTCATTAACAGATAGCTATTAATAAACAACTCGTCACCTAAACCTCAACATTTTGAGACAATGTTCTCAACTTCTAGCTGTTTTATTTTTAGTCATCACTAAAGCAAGTGACTTCATTCAATTCAAGGTAAACACACATTTCAGCAATAATTTACCTTAGCTATTACACCAGGTGGTTACTACTTGATAAAGCGAGGCTTTCTATGAGTGTTTTCAGTTGAATTTCTGTTGATATGTTTACTTGTTTAGTGACCAAGGCCAGTTTTTGGTTCTGCTTACTTGAAATTTTTTTCTAGGATAAAGATCCTCTTCTGGCTGTAGATCGTTGCGTGTGTTCCCGCCTTGGCATCAGTTCCCACCTATTCACACGGACCTTCCACTTTGCTTCTCCAGCCTAGGCCTTTCCCCTGAGCTCTGGAGCTGTCTGAACGTTGAAGTGCCTACTCAGCATCCTCTCTTAGATACATCCATCTTCATGATTTTCCCTCCCCATCTTGTCCCTCCTTGCCCTCCTTCCACCATCGCTGCCCCTGCAACACACCAAACTTGTATTCCCTATTTCACCATGTAGTTGCACAAGCCATAAAAGCCCTAGCAACCATCCTGGACATGCACAGGACATCCCTCTCATGCACAGTCGATTCATCCCTCTCCGTTCTCACAACCATCACACTAGTCTTATCTACTATCAATTCTTTGTTTTTAAACGTAATTTTAATTTTTAGTGTATATTTTAATTGGTAATACAAGGGTACCAAACCCCAAATTCAAAAGGTATGGAGCAGTAGGCAATGCCAAGTGAGCCTCCTCCCCACCCTAGTACCCTAGATCTGTGACTCTCCCCCAGTCAACTCGTGTGACCAAGTCCTTATGTGTCCTTCCAGTGACGGACTAATATAGCTCATTACTCTGTTATACATCTTGGTTTTTTCCTTAATTAAAGAATTTATCTTGGTGCTCATTCCACAGAGATAAAGAGCTTCTTTAATCTTTAAACAGCTGTGTATTATCCTATTATAGAAATAAACTACAATTTAACTAGTCTGTTGTTGATAGACATTTAGGTTATTTTCATTTTTTTATATCTATGAAATAAATTTTTAGAAGTGAAGTTACTAGATTGAAGGCAAAGCTACCATTATTTCTCCTGTAAGTAATGGCTTTCTAATTGGTGCTCCCTCATCTGCTCTTGATCTTTGTAATCCTTTCTCTACTCTGCAGCTGGAGTGATTATTTTTCCACATGGGTAACAAGTTGTACCAGCACCATTTGTTGAAAAAGACAATCTTTTCCCTCACTGAATTACTTTACTCTTTTGTCAAAAATCTATTAACTATACTTCTCTCTCTCTCTGAGTGTGTGTGTATAGATACGACATATCTTTATATGTCTTTATATATATATATATATATATGAATTGATCCATCCATCTCTCCATCCATCCATATATAAGCTCTTTTGATGCATTGATCTATATGTTTATCTGTATACAACACAAATTTCACACAATTTTGATTACTGTAACTTTTGCTATCCGGGTCTTTTGCATTCCCATGTAATTTTAGAAAAAGCTTGTCAATTTCTACCAAAAAACAAAAACAAAAGACCAAACAAAACCCTGCTGGGATGTTGATGGGGATTGTGTTGAACGTACATGGATCAATTTGACAATTGGGGAAAATCAGTTTGGGGAGACTTATATCTTAATAATATTGAGTCTTCCAATCCACAACATAATAAATCTCTCTTTTTATGTAGGTCTTTTCAGTTTCTCACATCACTATTTTGTAGTTATTAGGGTATGAGTTTTGCATATTTTTTGTTAAATTTATCCCTACAAATTTGAGGTTTTCTGGTGCTATTATAAATGGCACTTTCTAAAATTTCTTTTTCTAATTGTTGTTAGTGCGTAGAGATAAAATTGATTTTACGTATTCATGATATAAACTCTCAGCAAACCCTGAGTACAAGGGAACTTTCTTAACTCTATGAAGGGCATTTATGAAAAACCTACATCTGCCATCATACTTAATAGTGAGAGACTGAGTTCTATCTTCCTAAGATTAGCAAGGCAAGGATGTTTTCTCTCACCACTCCTATCCAACTTTGCACTGGAAGTTCTACCCAGTGTAGCAAGGCAAGAAAATAAAGATACAGATTAAAAAGGAAGAAATAAAAAAATCTCTATTTGGATATGACATAATTATTTATGTAGAAAATTCCCAAGCATCTACAAAAATGGTCCAAAAACTAGGAACTCAGCAAGGTTGCAGGATACAATGTCAATATGTAAGAGTCAAATATATTCCTATATGCAAAAAATGAACAATTGCAACTTGAATTTTAAAAATATCTACAATAACAACAAAAGAAAGAAAAGATTGAAGTTCCTTCCTCACCAGGAAGGAACCAAATTGGCTGGCACCTTGATCTCGCACTTCCCAGACTCCAGAACTATGAAAAATAAATTTCTGTTGTATAAACTCCCCAAAAAGATTTAGGTATAAATCTAACAAATTATGTATAGAATTAGTATGCTAAACTACAAAACACTGAAGACAGAAATTAAATAAGACCTAAAAGAATGGAAAAACATACTGTGTTCATGGAATGGGAGACTCAATATTGTTAAATGTCAATTCTATCAAATTTGATGTGGAGATTCAACACAATTTTAATCAGAATCCCAGCAAGCTTTTTTGTACATATCCATAAGCTGATTCTAAAATGTATATGGAAAGGCACAGGAACTAGAAGAGCCAAACAACCCAGCCAGCAGATTTTAAGGTAATTCATTGGAGAATTATTAATAGTACTTTCAACAATGAGTTAAAAAAAGAACTTTAATACATAACTCAGAACTTTTCAACATGAACTAGTGAATTATGACCTAAATGTTAAACATTAAACTATAAAACTTCTAAGAGAAAACATAAGAGAAAATCTGCATGACCTAGAGTTTGGCAAAGCGTTTTTATATATGACTCCAAAAGATGAATTTAACTCTATCAAAATTAAAAGGTTTTGCTCTATGAAAGATACACAGAAATGCAAAGAGAATAAAAAGATACAGAGAGAATGAAAAGACGAGCCACAAACCAGAAGGAAATGTTTGCAAATCATGTATCTGCTAAAGAACTTGATACAGAATATATAAAGAACACTTAAAAGTCAATAATAAGAAAACAAACAGCCCATTTAAGAAAAATGGGCAAAAGATCTGAACAGACACTTAATTAAAGAAGATACAGGGATAGCAAAGAAGCATATGAAAAGACACTCAACATTGCTAGTCATTAGGGACATGAAAATTGGAACTACAAACTTCACATACAAAACACAAGCTCAGAAATAAAATTATTAAGAATTTCAAGACAATAACAGCAGAGAATCAAACCAAGAGGGGGCCCCTTCTGAGCACAGGGCCCTGTGTAGCTACATAGGTCACCTGCCTGTGAAACCAGCCAACCTAATATGTGCAGAAAAAGAAAAATGGCACAGTAGAAGCTTAGCACTTTCAGCAGATAAAGAGCAAAATCACTGACAACCCTCATCTTCATAGTACTAATACTTAAAACAATGTGGTTAGCTATCAAGGTGGCTGATAACTTCTTAAATCAATTATTTACCAATTTGTTTCTTCATACAAAATTTGCTCAAAGCATTTTCTAAAAGGAGACATAATCAACAAAAATGTAAATATATTCCATATTGTTATTATCCTCTTGCATAATTTTCTGTATGATCAGTGCCTTAAATAGTGAAGTGATACAGCTTATCATAAAAATAAAGTGGGCTTGTATCATGGTTCTCTCTGGTCTGAGTTTTTAAATCTTACTTGGATACAGATATGTACTGAATGGATGAAAATAATGTAATCTTCTAGAGAAAAACACAAACACACTTGGCCATACAGCACAAATGACTTAAAAAAAAAAAGTTTGCAGATCTTAGAGTGTCATCTTGGTTCCAGGAAAAATAAGAACTTTTTGTAAGGCAAAATCATGTCTGTTAACAAAGGGGAAAATCCTTATCTAATGATGTTTAGTGGGAAATGGGAAAATTCTCATTTCCCCCTGCCAGATGCTGTTGACCGAATAATAACACAAGGAGAAAAGCATGTCTGTGAAGATAAAGTGAGATTTCACCAGCTATTATCTGAGAATTGGTCTGGTCAACCACAGAAACTGCTCTCAAAAGAGAGAAAAAAATACCTTTCAGAGATGAAGCTAACTATACCAAAATTTGGAGCACCCTATTCCTCAGGTGAATAGGAATAGGAAAAACAATTCATTTCAGAGACCACTCGGAAAAATTCATAATGGGGAACTGAACTTTCCACCCTCTAAAATGCAAATGTTTTATTCCTTGCCAAAAGTTGTCCTGTTGGAAAACATAGCTAATAAGGGGTGGCCACCATTTTATACCTATTATTTTCCCTCTTTGCGCCATGTTTTTCACAGGGCACCTTTGTGTACCTATGAGTTATAGCTGAACTACACCAGGAAGGACGTTTTTAATGCTCTAGATCCTTGCAAATCTCACTAAAAACCCAGAGGAACTAGGAAGGTAGAAGTCTTTCCTTATCATCAGTGAAGCTCTGCATTGTCATCCAATAAATTTGCTCAGGTAACACACTGTTGTCCACCTGAAGCTATCTGACTTCAAGCAGGTACAGCTGCTGCTGTAGGCTAGTCCCTTCCCCAGCACAGATTAGAGTCCAGCAGAAGCTGCTGTTCTCATCAGAAGCTGGGACAGACAGGGAAGTGATCCATTTGTGCTTGTCCCTGGATGAATATATTCAGTCAGAACGAATAAAGATTTATCCTGTAATATTAAATTTTATTCACTTGGGCACTGAGGATTTCCAAAGAGATAGCTGATATATACTTTTTAGAACAATCACACTTAGATTTTAGAGGGATATTAACAGAAACACAAATATTTTTATGCCTTAATTTCACTAACGTTTATAGAGTTTTTCCTATATATGGGGCTTATATAGGAAATAGAATAGAGATGGGAATAGAAACTAAACCAGGCAAAGATCCCCCTATTCTATGATCTTACAGTACAGTGCAGGAGATAATACAGGCAGGTAAATAAATATGATGAAGAAAGTGGTAAGAGTTATAAAGCAGGTACTACAGGGCACTGTCGGTGATCAGAACAGGGTGACATTGCTTCCGCCTAGGGTGATCCAGAAGGGATTGCCCCAGCACCGAGGTGCCGGCGCTGTAGCTGTGTCTAAAAGACGGGAACCGTGTAGACTCACCGCTGGAAACAGCAAGAGCAAGGCAGAGCTCTCAGAATTTCAAGATCCATGTTGGAAATGACAAGTTCAGCTTGTGGAGGTGTACACTCAGATCTTAGCAAAAGAGGTTGAAAAGATTTAGTTTAAATTGTAGAAAATGTAAAGACCTGGCTAAGAAGGGAGCCACTGAAGTTTTTGAGCCTGAAAGTGACTTGAACTTTCAATCGTCAGGAAAATAATTCTGCCAGAGGGGCAAGGTAGATGAGGCTTGAGAGAGAAGGAGGAGGGAGATGGGCTGGGGGTTACCAGAAGTGTCTCGGGAAGAGACAGAGAAGCTCTGAACTAGAAGGGAGGCAACGAAGGCAGAGAAGCCCGATCAGTTGTTGGGTTTGGAAAACAGGAGAGACCAAGACGTTTGAATGGGATCTGACCGTGCCTCGTGGCCTTCTGTTTCTTTTATGGTTCTTCAGACCCAAACTTTCTTGCAGCCTATAGATTTCCATTCAAGAAAACTCTGTATGGAAATTTCCTGTGCTGAACTGCTTGCCATTGTGCCAACTTTGGAGGGGGAGGGAAATGGTGACTCTACCTGAGGCTCTTAGTTTGATCTAAGCCCCTGGGATTGACCTAACGTTAGTGCTTCCCAAAGTGTGTTATAAAGATGGGAAAAAGTTCTCTGAGTTGAACATGCTTGAGAAATGCTAGGTAGAGCAACGAAAGCAGGTTACTTCTGAGAGCTTTCAGCACATCAGCGTGTATTATAAATCTCTAAGGGGGCACAGTATGTTGTCCTTCCCAAGCTTAGTTGACTAAAATCCACTTTTCATGCATTATCTAAGTGCAGCGTCCTTAGGAGGCACCTTCTCACAACTCACAGTGACCTAGGAGCTCCCAGACAGGGTGACCCAAGAGATGTACTTGAATCTGGATCTAGACACCCAGACCCATCAAAACAAGCCAGCTCCTGAATTCAGGGCTGAGGGGCTGAGACCAAGGCCCCCTTTGTACCAATGCTCTGTCTGTCCCTCTGGGCGGAGCAGCCTTGCACGGTGACATCGTGTGCGGTTCAGCCCTAGGCCTTGACTGAGCACGCTCATTGCGTGTGGGGCCCGCAGGAGCGGGAACGAGTCCTGAGGCCTGCGTTAGCAGCCCTGAGGTGCCTTTTACTAGCTTTCTGGTCTTAGGCAAATTGCCTAATCTTTTTGAGTGTCTTCTAAGAAAATGGGGGTAAAAATTCCCTTTGCCCTGTGACAGTTACTGACCGCTTTCTGCATGCCAGGCCCCAGCTGTGGGGCGCAACGACCGCTGGGCGCAGGGGTTTAAGCACATGGTGCCCGCAGTGCAGCGCCTCACGGGTTCCCTGCCCCTGGTCACTTATACAAGGAGTAGCTCATGAGTCCTTCACTGTCTGCTTGTAAGGGCGTGGTCCCGCCAGAGGAGGAGAGCCCAGCATTTGCGGCTGCACGCAAGCCTCAGGTGATCTCGTGGGGCTGCCGCCCGGCGCGAGTTTCCACAGGTAGGACTGGGCCATTGTTTCTGTTCCCATCTGCCCGGGGAATTAAAAACTGATGAACCAAGGCTCTTCTCCAGAAATGCGCTGTGGGAACGACAGCATTTCCCCTGACAAGTCTTTTATATGAAAGTGGCTCCGCATTTGGGCTGAAACTCAGCGGGAGGACTAAAATGTTGAACTGAGAACGCGTTTCGCAAAGAGCTGGGTCAAGGCGCGGAGGGGAGGCGGGATTCCGGGAAGCAGCCTCCGCGGGCGGGGCCCTCCCTGGGTGCGGGGTCGGCCCTGGGTGCGGGTCTGACCCTGGGGGCGGGGCGGCCCAGGGGGCGGGGCCCTCCCTGGGGGCGGGGCCCTGCGCGCGGGTGCTTCTCCGGGAAGCGGCGCTCTAGGTTTACAGCGTTAACACAGTCCGTCATTCGTTTACCTCATTGAATCCACACAACAGCGCTCCAACCCCTCTGCCTTCCACGATGGGGAAACTGAGGCTCAGAGCGATAATGCAACTCGCCCAAGGATGTATGACGTGTGCCTGGCGAATTAGTAAGCTTGATCTCTACCCCCTATATCAGGAAACAGGAAACAGATGGCACACTCAAAATAGAATAAGTCAAGGAGATTTTTTCACACGGAGACTGCTGGTGAAGGTGCGGGCGAGGGTGGTACTCGCCTGGCAGCAGCCCGGCTGTTAGCACCCCTGGGAGACAAGGTGAGAGCGTGGGTGCCCGAGCCAGCAGGACAGGACCATGCAGAGCAGCCACCTGTCGAGGAGGGACATGCCCATCTCTAGGCGGCCCTGAGGAAGGCAGCCACTGGGACCCTACCCTGCTGCGTCCCTCCTTGCTCCTCCCAAGTCCTGCCAGATCTATCCCAAACAGAAGCCAGGGCCAGGAGGAGGGCGTGGGAACCCTTGATGTGGTTCCTTCAGGTCAGCCTCGGGGCAGAGAGCAGGCAGAAGGGATGCAAGCCGATCTGATGAGCTTGGGCTGAGAAAGTACAAATGTGCCTGGCCACTCCTGGGTCTGGGATACTAGAAACAGACCAAGCCAGTGTTCTTCCCAAGGACACGCTAAAGCTGTGACATGTCAGAACGACTGCTGCTTTCTTACTCTCAGTAAAACCTCCTTCTCTCAAATCATAGACTGTTGAAGGCTGCTTTCTGCAGTTGCAGCAGTAAGAAGCAGCATCCCACTTTTGGGTGGAAGTCAGTCTGATGCAGACATGCTGCCTCGATTTCCACCCCAGCTGGAGATGAGGGGACTCTAGGCACGAAATTGCACATGCATCTTAACATCATGATTTCCAAAGAAAAGGACCCTGCGTCTGCTCTTCAGTCCAGACCCGAGGCTGAGCCATCGACATCAGCACTGCTTTGCTCGGAGCTTATGGAAACACGATTGCGTTTAAATTTCACCCAAACTCCACCCTTCCCCCAAATCCTATAATCATGCTATCTTTCCCCTTCTGGGTGAATGCTCCACCAATAAGCCTGACTTGATTGTCCCACCTGCATCTGTTGCCTGGGCTCGGGCGGGATGGATGGAGAAAGCAGCTGGCCCTTCCTTCTCGCTTCCAACCTGACGGTCAGTTCGTTTCAACTATGGTATTGGTGCTTATGAGCCTCTCTCAACCTTTCAGGAGAGAGCATGGGTTTTGGTTTTTGGTTTTTGAGACAGGGACTTACTGGGCTGGAGAGCAGTGGCACAGTCATAGCTCTCCACAGCCTTGAACTCCTGGGCTCAAGCGATCCTCCTGACTCAGCTCCCCAAGTAGCTGGGACTACAGGCGGGAGCCACTGTGCCTGGCTAATTTTTAAATTTTTTGTAGAGATGGGGTCTCACTATGTTGTTCACGCTGGTCTTGAACTTTCGGCTTTAAGGGATCTTCCCACTTCAGCCTCCCAAAGTGCTGGGCGTGAGCCACCGTGCCCAGCCCAAGAATATAGATTTTAACTTGCTTTTCCACTCTGGAAATGCTTAGTAATTTTTAGAATTTAGAACTTTCTCTTTGTGGAGCTCGTATGTTGTTTTCTCCTCTCTTACTCTATCCTGTTGGGCATTCTTTGGCCCTTTCAGATGGAGGTTGGCCCTCTCCTGCCTCTCTGTCCGCCAGGGGCACTTTGAGGCTTTACAAAGCAGGTACTGCATGAGGAGAGACAAGCTAGGATCGGCTGCACCACGCTCACCGGGGACCCCCTGCTAGTTTGAGGTCAGCTGAGAGATGGGTTGGGTTTTCGGGTTCCCTCTGAGGGGTTCTCAGTTGCTTTCCTGATTCAGAAATTGAGCAGCAGCCCTCTTCACCCACACTTTCCTCGGCAAAAACCCTCTGCCTGAAGGACTGGGTCCCTCGGGTTCAAATGTTGCCACTCCACATTAAGGCCAATCTGCCCAAAATTCCTTTGCCTCTCAACTGAGTAAACAGGGCATTCCCTGCTCCTAAGGCCTGGGAGTCACTTGACCCCACCCCAGCAGCCAAGTGTTTCAACCTGGGCACTACTGACAGTTTGTTGTGGGCTGTCCTGTTGTAAGATGTGTATTTAGCAGCATCCCTGGACTCTATCCCCTCAATTCCTGCAGCAATTCCATGTAGCACACGACTTATCCTATGCCCATTCATGACAACCAGAAATATCTCCAGACCTTGCCAACTGTCTCCTGGGGAGCAAAAGCATCATCGATTGTGAATTTCTTATGTGCCAGTAAAAGCTGTATATGTAGTAACCTATAAACTCTCATAATATTATGAGGCAAGTATTACTGCCCCCATTTTACAAATGGAGAACTGAGGCCACAAGAATTCCCTCTAGATCCAAGTCCCTTGCAGCTATGCCACGCTGCCTCATTTATTCTGATGATCCCATTTGATCTGCAGGATAACCCATTTTACAAATGTGGAAAAAGAAGTCGGTTACCTTGCCCCAGGTCACACAGCTGTGAGAGGCAGAGTCCAAGCTGAAACCCTGGCATGCAGGCTGCTGAGGTCCACACTCTAAAAAATAGCCTTCAAAGCAGCAGAGGGGTAGAGAAAGCAAATGAGCAAAGGAACTGGATCTTCCCTGTCCCTGGACAGGATGTGAGATCAGGTGGGCGAGCGTGGGTTCTGTATAAAGAGCAACAGGTTATGCCTCACGTGAGATAAACGCAGTGGAGGTGGTGAGTTCTTGTCTCCCCTGAAGCCCTGCCCCTGTGCCAGGTGACCTCGGAGTTAGCTCCCTGCTATAGAGATGGACTCTTTGAGCCCTGAGGCCCCTTCCCATTCCAAAACACTGCCTGGGTGCTCCTGAGAAGTCTGAGTTCACCCCAGACTGGTTCCTTCCTTTCCATGAGGGCAGGTACAGAGGCACAAAGCAGCCTGACTTGGCATCTTGTGCTGTTAACCTGCTGCGTGACCTTCAGCACATGATTTAGCCTGCCTAAGCCTCAGTGTCCAAATCCACAGAGCAGGAGCCCCACACCCCCTCATTCTGCTGGGAGGGTACAGAGCACACAGCAAATTTTCAAACAATAGCAACGACCAACTCTGGCGCTGGCACGGTCCCCTCCACATTCTGTATGTCCCCTCACGTGCTTTGAGCTGTAAACATTTGTATAGTTGTCCCAGCTTACAAATGACCGAGTGGCAGGATTGCAGAAAGTTTTTTGCGAACATGGTAATAAGCCCACAGGCGCTCAGCTGAAAATCACTCCTGGCACTCGCGTCTGCTTGTCACGATGAACAGTAGGTTGCCTTCATTGCCGTGCCTACATAGGAGCTCTTTGTAGCATCGGGACAGAAATCTGCAATGTGGGATTCATTTTATTTTCCCCGTCAAATGGCTCTGCCCTTACTTTGAGCGAGTTAAGATGAAATGGAGCCGACTGCGAGAGCAGCGCCCGCCAGGAGCGACGGGCGGGGGCGCGCGGGGCTGCGGGGCTGCGGGGCTGCGGGGCTGGAAGACGCGCGCCCGGCAGCTCGGGGCCCGTGGTGGCCGCGGCGCGGCTGCTTCTCCGGGAGTTCCAAGCAGCTCCCACGTCAGCAGGGGGCGACTGTTTTCAGGGCCACCGACTCAGAAACGTAGAGCAGAAAGCGCAGGAGCTTTCAGGGCCGGAGGTCCGGGAAATCCCGGCTCTGGCAGTCCTGCACCGCGCTTGCTCGGGGTGAAGGGAGCAGAGGACGTCCCGCCCCACGGGGCTGTTGGCGAATGTTCCGTGGGACGAAGACGCCAGGGCCCAGGACGCACGGGCACACAGCAGCGCCTCGGTGCCTGTGGCTCCTCTCCCGCGGTCCCCACTTTGGTCCGCCCAGCCCTTTCTTCGGCGCGGACGCCAGCTCCCCATCAGTGGGGTCCACTCCTTTATTCTGGCTGCCTGACAGTTGACACCCCCGCTGGTGACAGACACAACATCTGAGATGCTCTGGGATGATATAAATGGAACTGGCATTCATTCAAGCAATTTCTAGTGCATCTGGGCTGGGAATTGCCTTGAATTATTTTTTTGATCCAATCCCCACCAACCCGTGCCTGCCAACAGCTTGTAGCCAGCCTATGCGGAGACGCGGCCCTGCGAAGAAGCCTCCTTTCTCCCTTCCTCCTCCGCTCCGCGTCAGGTTGGCACTTCCTCTTGATCCTTAACTAGCAGACGTCAGGGAAGCAACAAAAAAAGCTTCCTATACGTGGCGCGTCCTGACCACCTCCCGACCGCTGCCTGGACGGTTGTGGACTCACTGGGCGCTCACGGCTGCGAGAATAAGAGCTTGTGCTTCAAGACGACAGAGGCTGTTGCCCGTTGATGTGGGGACTCCTTCCATGGTGATTGTGATGGTTAATTGTATGTGTCAACTGGACTGGGCAGGGGGGTGCCCAGAGAGCTGGTTAAACACGACTTCTGTGAGGTGTTTCTGGAAGAGATGAGTACTGAGTTGGACTGAGTAAAGCAGAGGCCCTCCCCCACGCGGGTGGCCCCAGCCAACCCACCCAAGGCCTGAGGAGAACACAAAGGCCGAGAAGTTTGAGTTCTTTCTCTGCCTGACTGTTGAGCTGGGACATGGGTCTCTCCTGCCCTTGGTTCTCCTGGTTCTCGGGACTTTGGACTTGGACTGGAATCTACACCACTGGTTCTCTGGCTCCCAGACCTTGAAACTGTGCCATCTGGGTTTCCTGGGTCTCCAGTTTGCAGATGGCAGATCTGTAATTGCGTGGGCCAATTCCTATAATAAATATCTTTCTAGAAATATGTTTATCTCTCATTGGTTCTGCTTCTCCAGAGAACCCTGAGCAAAACAGCAGTTGACTTTACTGGCACAGACTTCAGGGAAGGGTGCCTGGATGCCACACTGCCCACTGCATGCTCTGAGGTTAGCAGTGTACATCACTACATCAGAGTGTGCTAGCGTTTCAAAGGCACTGACAGTCCCGAATTAGAACCTCTGCCTGGAAAACTAATTTGCAGAAGGCTTCTCATTGTCTTAAGTAGTTCCTAAGAATACTGGTTGCATTGTAGAGAAACATATGGAATATGATGCATGCACAATGCAATCACCTGGTGCCTGGGTCCCACCCCCAGAGCTTCTGATTTAACTGATCTGGGGTTATGGTCAACCCTGGAAGCTTTATGCGCTCCTCGTGTTTCTAATGTGAAGGCCAAGTTGAGCATGGTGCATTAGATAAGCCTGAGTTGAAGCCCCCAGTCATTGACAAGTTATGGAATTTGGTAAAGTCACTACTTCTCTGAACCTCAGTTTTCTCATCTGTAAAAGGATGAATATGCTATTGATCCCAGAGCCTTGTCTTGCAGATGACATCAGACAGGGTGTGTGAAGTGACTGAGGTGCCCAACAGAGCAGGTGTGCCTGCAAAGTTAGGGCCTCCCCAACAGGCACCTGGACAGGTGGGTAGCAGGTGCTCAGGGAGTGTGTGTGCCTGCAGGGGGCCTCAGCACATTCAGATTGGAGCCCATGGAGAGTGGCCCTCCATCCACTCTCACTGCTCCCCCAGCCCCAGCTGGGCCAAGTGCTCTGCACCACCCCACTACCAGCTGGAAAAAATATTTTGAAGAATTGAGCTTGTTGTTTCCAAACACCTCAGGTACCTAGATCTCTGCTTCTTAGTCTTTTTGGGGTCATGGACTTTCAATAATCTAAAAATGCACTGAGCCACATCGGAAGCAGTTTACTGAGCCTCTGAGTCCATCACTAACCTTGCATCGAGGGCACCAGATCTGAATGAGCCGATAGTCTTACATTGAGAAAAAGAAACGACAAAGCTGTGGCTTATTTTTGTTCCACGCCAGGCAGTGGTGGAATTGGGAAGAAGATTCAAATTCCTTATCCTGTTTCACTGGTACTAAGGACTCATTTTTAGCCTGCCCTCTGCAAAGCCAGGAGTTGGAAAAGAGAGCTCAGAGTTCGTTATGCGTGATCCTGTTCATTACGAAGTAGAAATGCCAGAAAAATGCTCATTAGGAGGCCCCTGGTTAGTCCCCCTCCCAAACACTCCCGGAAGGTGCTGGGCTTTCCCCACCACGGCAGTGAACCCCCCAGGGAGATTCCTGGTTGCCTGTCCTCTCCAACCCTGCAAAGCGCACTGAGGGCCAGAGACACACCTGTCCTGTTCACGGAGGGGTCCCCAGCACCTGGCACAGGATAGGCAATGACACCTATTTATGGAATGAATGAATAACTGGAAGAACAAACAAATGAGGGCAGTTAAAATACATAAGCATGATTAGTTTAACTAAAAATGCAACACGGTATCCATCCAAACTCTTTGAATTTTTATTGCAATTATTTAAATATGTAGCTATGAGTCAGCCTCATTTGTGTCTTCTTCCTTTCTCACTGCGCCCAGTGTCTTTTGTTTCTCAGTGTGAAGTGACAGCCTGAGAATTCAGTACCTGTAGACAAGAACTTGGCAATTCTGATGCCAGCAAAAATATTAGGGGGTGTCCAGAATATTTTTAAAACACCGTGTCCCTGCCCAGGGAGCATTAAATGCTGTCATCAGGTCAGTGCTGGCTACAGGGGACATGCAGCTATGCTCTCTCGATGAGGCACCGTCATCAACATTCATTCTCCAACCTTAGAATAAACAACACCCCTGTGGAATACGTCCCCAAACCAATTAGAGAGCGGCAGAGTCACAAAGCCCCATGAATATGGAAGCAGCACCTTGGGAGAAGACGGTTGAGCATGGAGCAGGCAGGGAGAGGCTTTGCGGTAGTCAAGAAAACACCAGGGTTTGAGAGGTGCAGTTACAGTTTGGAGATGACAGATGTGGCAGGGGAATCTACAAACCTAAAAGCAAAGGCAAAACAACCATTTGCAGAGAAGTCTTTGAGCCCTAAATGCCTTGCTGCGACCTCAGACTCTCACGGAATTGATTTCCGCCCCTTGGAGAAACTGCTGTAACTGACCTACTTTTTCACATGACAGATCTGCTCACTAACGTGTTCTTTTTCCTGAACTGAAGGCTAGAAAAAATATTTTTTTTCTAGTGGTTCCACATCCATATTGCAGATTAGGGCACATTAGCTAAGAAGAATTATCTATAGGAGTGCTGTTCTATAGAACTTTCTGTGACGATGGAAACAATCTCCATCTGTCCAGTGTGACAGCCATGAGCCACTTGACATATGGCTGCTGGAATAACTGAGGAACTGAATTTTACATTCATTTAATTGTAATTAACTTAAATGTAGCCGCAGGTAGCTAGGGTCTACAGACCAGACCTATGCATACTGATATCAAAAGAGTTCCTAACTGTATTGTTAAGGTAAAAAAAAAAAGGCAAATTGCAGTGTTATATATTTAGTATAATCCCCTTTTAAAAAATACGCCCACCTAAAACAAAACAATATATTTACATTTGTGCATGTAAATGCTTTTAAATGCACAGAAAAATGGCTGAAATTACACCCAACAGACCAACAGAGTAATTATCTTCGGGGAAGAGGAAAGAAAGGAGATATATTTAAGGAGGTCTTTTGATTTGTCAGCTTTGTTTGAATTTTTTCAATGAAACTGCATTCTTGTATTATTTATATAATACAATCTAAAAAAGGAGAAAAATTTTTAAATGTTTTCTTGCCTGATATATCTGGAGTTACTTTTTTTCTTTTGAAAAAAGAAAACATTAGTTATCATGGTAAATCTACTAGAATCTAGTATCTAAGACCAGAGAAGCCTGAGAACAGGGAGGGCAGATGTAAGATATTCTTTCTAAAGAGCCCAGAGATCCTTTGCAGCAGGTTGTGGGATGAGCCAAAAATGCACACGTGCATCCATGTGCATCAAGTAACATGGAATATGCTGTTCTCAACCTCAGCTGTGCACCAAAATCACCCTTTCAGTACATCCAGGTGCTACTGTCCCATCCCAAAGATTGCATTTCAATTTGTACAAAATGGGCCCAGGGCAATGGTACTTTCTAAAAGCTGCCTGGGTGATTCTATTGTGTAGCCAGGGTTAAGAATGTCTGAGCTGGAAGGAACCCATAGAGGAATACGCAGCAACAGGGAACAGCAAAGTTGGGAAGGGGCCAAGCAGGAAGACCCCTTGGCCCTTTGACCACCATGAGTCAGGGAAGGACATGGAGGGAGTACTTGTGGCACCACACGGGGACGTGGCATCCTAACCCTGGAGAGCCCCAGGGCTGCATCCTGTCTGTACACATCCTCTTTTCTTAGGCAATCTCTCCCCTGCTGTGGCTTTAAATTATGACTGCCACCTCACGCATACCTGAAAATCCCAGCCAGACTCCGATTCCAGCTTCCTACACGACAGACCCACTCGATGTCTAGCCGGACCCAGTCCTTGCACGTCCGGTCTCGGCTCCCCTGTTTCAGAGAACGGCACCCGCTGTTCTCCAGGGGCTCCCGCCCGAAGCCATTGGAGCACCCGACTCCTCGCTGTCCCCCACACCCCACATCTGTGTCGTCCTCAGGCTCTGCTGGCTCTGACTCTGCACTACATGGTGACCCAACCACTTCCTCCCACTCCTCTCCTGCACGCTAGCCCACGCCTTCATTGTCCTCTCTGAACACCGTACCAGTCCCCAAATGTGTCCCCAGGTCCCTTCACTCTTCCTTCCCATAGCAGAGGCTCCAAACAGCAGCAGGGAGAAGTGTGTGAACGCAGCACTGTGGTTCCAAGACTCCGTGCTCACACCATCCACTGGCTCCCGGCACCCTCAGAACTGCAGCTGGTAACACTCTGTGGCTCACAGGTGCCACCGCCACCTGGTCTTGCTCCCCTCCACGCTCATCTCCTGTTGGATGCTGTCCTCGTCAGATCCAGACACACAGTCTTCTTGTTCTTGAATATTCCCCACCCCAGAGCCTTGGTGCCAGATCACGCATCCCGCGATCTCCGTGGTTACTAGGTCTCTGCTCAGATCTCTCCTCTTGGAGTGGCGTGCGGTGGGGCTTTCCTGGCCTCCTGATCCCAGCACCCTCTGTTGGCCCTCACCTGGCCTTACTTTTCTAGACAGCACTTATAACTACCTGAAATTATTGCTGGTTTTTGTTTATTCGCCTCCTCCTGTGCCCTCCACTGAAATATCAGCCCCTGGAGGGCAGAAACTATCTTGCAGCGGTACTGCCGGCTCCTAGAGCAGGGCCCACACACACAGTGGCAGGGCAGGTGCTCCGTGCGTGTGTGTGTGTGTGTGGGCTGAGGGAGACTTCATTATAAGCTGCTGATTTAACACAACTGTGTGTTTGTTCATTCAACTTTTTTTTTATTGTAGTAAAATACATGTAATAAATATTTACTGTTTTTACCACTTGAAAAAGTACACAGCTCAGGGGCATTAAGTACATTCACTGTGTTGTGCAACCATCACCACCATCTATCTCCAGAACTTTCTCATCATCCCAAACTGTAACTCTGTCCCCATTAAACAACAAGTCCCCTCTCCTCTTTCCCCACCCCTGACAAGCCCTGTTCTACTTTCTGTCTCTATATGTCTGACTGTCCTAGGTGCCTCATACAAGTGCAGTCATGCAGTATTTGTCCTTTTGTGCCTGGCTTATGCATATGCCATGTGACAAACATAATGACCTTGAGGCTCATCCATGTTGTAGCATGTGCCAGGGTTGTCTTCCTTTTTAAGGCTGAATAATATTCTGTTGTACGGATATGCCGCATTCTGTTTATCTATTCATCTGTCAATGGACATTTGAGTCGTACTCATTCAACTTGTGTCAAGAGTGCTTGCAAAATGGGAGGTGTGGTGAACAAAAGCATACTGTGGGATCCGGTGTGATCAATGGCCCCAATTGTCCAGCAGGTCAGCAAAGCAGGATATTCCGAGGAACCCCATGGAGGCCTCAGGGCGTAGTGGTCAGAGCTGAGTCGACTGGATGTGTGTGCATGTGCAGGATGACTTTTTTTACCAACGGCATTACGCTTAGTAATTACTAACCACTAACTTCTTCAATTACTACCACAAAGTGGGGAGAAGAGGAAGATTTGAAGAGGAAGGGAAAACTTGTGGTCTTTGTGTGCTCTGGTTTGGGGCCGAGGTGACCCCAGTACCCTGAGAGGCCGCCCTGGCTGTCCTCAGCTGCTGTGGCCGTCCTCGCTGGCCGTCGGCGTTTTCCTCACAGCCACCGGGATTCGCTCTGTGAGGCCAACTCCATCCTATGAAGGGCCCCTCCTCACCCTTTCCCTCCCTCAGGTACCTCCCAGTCTTGCCCATTAGGGTCCAAGCGCTGACTGGAACGAGCAAGTTGTCTGCTGTTTTATTTCTCTAAAACTCGAGGCCCCAGGAAACAAAGCAAGGGCTGGTCAGGTTTGGTTGTGACAGATGGAAAAAGGTGACGTCGTGCCTGTGAGAGTTAGCCTCTGCTGGTGGGGCAGGGAGGCTGGGAGGACCAGGCTGGAGGTGCTCATCAGGGACTGGAGAGGCCAGATGGTGGGGGAGCTGCAAGAAAGACCTGCAGAGAATGTGAATTTTTCTACCTAGAGGGGCCGTCTTGGGTAGGAGTTAGGAGTGAGGGAAGGTGGACATCCCATTCGGCCTAGATTCCTTTTGAATATCCCTTAAGTCACCCCAACAGGACACTTTGCTCCTCAAAGGGAGGTTTGTGGGGTGGGGCTGGTCTCGGACTGGCTGTTCCCACTCCACAATAGATAAGCACAAAAGTGAAGTATGGAGTAAACTTCACAAAAGTGAAGTAGTGGTTAGAAACTCGTGGCATTTGGCATGTTGTGGCATCTATTAGCCATGGTCAGTGGACTTGGCTGGTTTGGGTCTGAGACCAGGGCAGGTGCTGTTTAGTGTGTGCTGAGCCACAGGTGCTGTGAGCCACATGCTGTCAGGGACCTCAGGGCCCCTTAGTGACCTGGAAGGGATGGAGGATGTGACCTGGAGCTGTCCTCTGTGACCCAGCAGGCCGGTGACCCAGCCTCAGCACAGAGCCCACTCCCAGGGTGAGAAGCACCAGGTGAAGTGGCCGCCTGCACTGAGGGCGTGTTGTGCACAACACAGACATCTTTCCACCCGAGACTCACGTCCCACCCGGTGGTGGGAGGCCTCCCGTGTGGGTGCTGGAGACTGAGGCTGGCTGAGAGAGCAGCAAGGTCTCCGTTCCTGTTTCCTCTCATTTGGGGTGTTCTCTCTCTAAGTGGAACCGTGGGCAGAAATGCCCTTCTCGTTTAATTCTTTTAATTTATTTAAATTACTCTCTCTCTTTCTCTCTCTCTCTGCACATACAGTTGATGTGCACAAGTTTCGTATGTATGGTTTGACTCCACTGTAGAATTTATCATAAAAGCAAAAACCCAACTGTTGACTGTGTGTTCACCACGAAGCAGGCACTGGGATGACAGCTGTCCGCGGATTTTGCCATTGGCTCCTCACCTCAAATCAATGAGGAAAGTGCTGTTATCATCATGCCCGTACGTGGGTTTTAGCCTTTCCCACCCCGTGTTGTGGCTTGAATTGTGCCCCTCCCAAGATGATGTATGTTCAAGTCCTAACCCCCCGTACCCATGAGTGTGACTGTATATGGAAGTAGGGTCTTTGCAGGTGCAATCACGTTCAGAGGAGGTCATTAGGGAGGGCCCTAATCCAGTATGACTGTGTCCTTATAAAAAGGAGAAATCTGAACACAGACACGCACAGAGGGAGACAAGGGGAAGAGACGCAGGGATAAGACGGCCGCATGAACACCGCGGGTTGGAAGGCCAAAGACTGCAGCAAGCACCAGAGCGGGAAGGAAGCAAGGGCGGCTCCTCCCCCCAGGTTTCAGAGGAAGCACAGCCCTGCTGACACCCTGGTTTCAGATTTCAGCCTCCAGGACTGTGAGACAATCAATTTCTGTCATTTTAAACCACCTAGTTTTTGGTACTTTGTTACAGCAACCATAACAAACAAATACACCTTATGACCAGAAATAACCAAGTGACCTAGGCCTAGCCAAACAGAGCCCCCCAGCCACCCTCTGTCCACAGGGATTATAGTTCAGGGAGGAGCAAGGGAGCCTTGTCGGGCCAGTGAGGACCATCACAGGCTTTGCCATAACTACGGGGAAAGAGAAGTTATTTTTCTGACAGGGTTGCTCAGTTACAAATGTTAGCCTCAGTTCTCTGTTGATCACCTGGATCCAGCCATGCCTGAAGTCATGACTCGTTTAGCCACACAAGCCCCTAGTTCCTCTTGTCTTTTTCTTGAGCTGGATTCCTCCCACTTGCAACCAGACAGTGATTGGTACAGGCAGCCTGAGTTGTCACCGAGGCTTTCTGTGTGGCCTCAGACCTAGCAGCTACCTTTGCTGAGCTCTGCAGGCAGGACCCAGCTTAGCACAGGGAGGGCTATAGAAACTTCATGCTGCTGAGCCAACAACCCGAACAACGTTTAGTGATGTCGCCAATGCAATAGCCTCTTCGAACAGCTTGATGTCTTTTTCCTCATGTGGATTCCCACCAGGGTATGAAGTTGGCATCGCTATGTGATGGGTGATTCACTCAGCAGGTCCAGGGAAGGAGGAGGTAGAAGGTGGGAGGGAGCTGAGGCTCTGCAAGGGCCCCTCCAGGTCTAAATGTGGCTCCCAGAGGGTGATCCACGTGCACAGCCCTGGGCTGGAGCTTCCTTTCGAGTGCAGAATCCTGGGCACGGGTGAGTGAGGAGCAGAAGGCCTGTTTGCAAGTCAGTTTCTCTAGACCTTGCTAGAGTGACTATTAGGTCTGCTGTGAGAACAAAACAAATTACTAATAGATGCATAACGCTCAGATCCTATTGGAAAAAAATCAGCTCGTTGGGGGACTGTGTATTTTTAATCAAAAATTGGCATTTTTATAAAGCAAATGTGATTTGAATATTTTTACCCTATGACCTCAGTGCAATTTAAATATGACATGATGAGTATACACTCAATTTCGTTCTTGAAAGAACAAACTTTGAGCCTGGCAAGAATTCAGTTTTTTTTTTTTCCAAACCAACAATGCTGACAGAATTTTTGAAATATATGTATAAACCAAAACTGGCAAAAATGAGAAGTATATTTAATTGCAGCAAATTTTTACTGAGTATCTTTTAATACAAGAAATGGAAAACCAAATAATTGATGGCCCTTGTTGCTCTTGAAAAGCTACCAGTTCTTGGCAAATCATGATGTGGGACTTGAATTTTGGGAAAGCATTTTAGAGTGCTCTTGTTTGCAACAAACAAACAAATAAACAAAACTAACCTCAAGTAACCTAAGCAGTACAGGAAATTAGAAAATATACAAAGACTTAAAGTCTGAAGACAGATTTGCCTTCAGGTGGGGGTTGATCCAGGGCCCCAAATGCTCTAACCAGGATTCAGTTACTTCCCATCTCTCTTCTGTCTTTTTCCACCTTCTCTATTCTTGGCAGCCCCAGCCTGTCCTCCCAGCCCCTCTGCTAGCCTCCTTCCTGGGGATCAGGAAGAGGTTCCCAAGAAGGCCACACTTTGCATTCGAGGCAGAATATACATGGGATTAACAAGGGAGAAAGCACATTCCAGCAGAGAACATCCTTCTCCAGGGCAGGGTGGAGTGAAGCTAGTGGGAGCTGCAGAGTTTCGGGTTGTAGAGGAGTCTGCTTGCGAGACTCAAGTCAACTAAGGTGCAGCACGGAGGGGAGGGGCCCCTGAACTCTGTCCCCGCTAAGCTGAGGAGGGAGCTCGTCATCCTGAAGGCCACTGAGATAATTCTCAGCTGGAAATGCAGTGATAGGATCTGCACTTCAAAAAGAAAACAAGAAGGCCTGACTCAAACTGGTCTAAACAGTAAGGAAGTTTGTTATCTTGCAGAACTTGCAAGTTGGGAGGGAGGGTGGGTCCAGGCTTGGCAAGATCAGCCACCCAAAGCTGTCCTCAGGGACCTAGATTCTTTCTGATTCTCTCTTCTGCCACTTTCAGTGGGAACTTCAACCAAAGCCTGGCTCCCCTCATGGTGTCAGGACAGCAGCCAGAGGCGTCAGGGCCATAAGCTGTCCCAAACCATCCAACAGTGGGGGGTGGGGGAGGAGAGAAGAAAAGGGAAGGGGAAGGAGGAGGGGGACAGGGAAAGGGAGAGAAAGAAAGAGAAACTCCAAAGAAGTCAGTTGGGAACAAGGAAGGTTGAGCCCTTACCAAGGACGCCAATCCCTTGTCTAATACCCAGGGGGCTTGTTGTGTTATGGAATTCACAGTTTTTTGGATTTCAGAAAGGTAACAATGCCTGTACCTCGCATTGCACTATACCCCCAGGGGGCTCTGAGGCAGTACCCCACACTCAAACCCCGAGGGATGACGACGCCACAGCCCCCCAGGTGAGGGCAGGCTTTGCAGGTGCTGTGCGCTTCCCAGCTGCAGCACTCCTGGGAGGCTCTGTGAACAGAGGGAGGAGGCGTGGGGGAGCCAGGTGGGTCAGAGAGGTGGCTTCCGAGGCTGCTGCGAGGTGTCCGTTGCAGAGGAGGCCTAACCGAGGACAGGCCCAGTGTGTGCGTGGAGCGCTGGGTGGACGCCAGAGAGATTCCCAGGAAATAGGGAGGCAAGCATGGAAGCAGATTACCTGGAAAAATCAAATAGCAGAGTCCTTCTTCTGCCACTAGAGGTCATGAAGAATTAAGACTAAATTCATAAAGTGTTGAGGTGTTTGCAGTTTGTTTATGTAGAATAATCTCCAGGACAAAGAGCCAGAATGTCTCTCTGTTGACATATTTCAGATACAGAACACTGAGTGATATGCTGTCCTAAATCTATGCGTGCACATCTCATATATGTGTGTAGTCTGAACAGCTCAATTTCCCCTCCAGTCTCTAACTGACTTAGTGGCCCACGCTGAAGTGGGCCCTGCCTCCAAGTGTACCTTGCCAGGACAGGGGCAAGGGACCACCCCCAAGGAGATGCCATTACAGTCGGAAGGGGCCCAGGACCTCAGTGAGTCCAAAGTGCAGACTTTCCAGGTGGGGAAACTGAGGCCAAAGAGGCAAGAAAGACTTCCTTTGTCGTGGAAGTGTGCGGGGCGGAGCGGGCAGCAGAGTGACTTGCTCCGGCGTGAGACCCAGGCTGCAGCCTGTGTGTGATCTGGGTGGGGGATGCCGTAAGCCTGGCTGGCTAGAACAATGAGCCAGAAGCAAGGGCTGCTTTCAGCTTCCACCCACTTCCTGAGCTGACCCTGACCCCTTCTAGGCCCCACAGACTTTCCCAGAATTTCAACAGACCCTGATTTATACCCTCCTCTTCATGGCCTTGGACTACTTTCTCTTTAACCAACAGTTCCTATTTTTATTTTCAATTATTGATACAGAATATTTGTATATTTTATGGGGTGCATGTGATATTTTGTTACATGCATAGAATGTGTGATGATCAAGTCAGTACAAACATACAGTGAGAAGAAATGAGTGCTAATGCTTAACAGCAGAGTAGGGTGACTATAGTTCACAACAATGTATTGTATATTTTAAAATCGCTTGGAGAGAGGATTTGAAGTGTCCCCAGTACACAGAAATGACAACTGCTCAAGGTGACAGATATCCTAAATACCCTGACTTGATCACTGGCTGGCAGTTGTGAAGCCTGGCTTGGCACAAGCACCTGACACCAACCGCAGACACTGATAAAGGTGGCTTCCAATCCTCAAAGGCTCACTCCAGCCTGGGTCTTTCCTGGTGGGAACCTGGATCTCCTGCTGCACCATACAGCCCTCCTGGGCCATTTTCCTGGATACCCATTGTGTGATGTGGACAGACGTGGGCCATTCTCCTCTCTGCCCCAGTTCAGGTGCGGTGCCAGGAAGACCACCTGAGATGGCCGGGCTGCATGTGCCATGTGCAAGGTTCTCTACACTGGCTCCATCCAGGGCCAAGGGTACAGGCTTCTGTAAGGTGGTAGCTAACACATTCACCTCAACGAGGTCCAGGTTTTTCCTCTGGGAGCCCACAAAAATAGACAGAGTTTTAAGAGTGAACATGTGCGTAGGCATCCCTAAAATCTAGTCAAGAGAATTAAACTAGAAGAAAACTCGTTCATGTGCAAAGAGTATTAGGTCCATTGGTAATAAACTAGTAAAATGTTCTATAAATACTCTGTGAGAAGTATCCACTGGGCATCATCAGGTGGTCTGTGGCCGTCTCGGGAAGCTGAAGGACTGATGGATTTAATAAATGTTCCCATAAAACCCAGAGCTCATTCCCAGGATGGGGAAAAGCTAAGAGAAAGATGGAATAAGCCAGGCACAGAGACAGGCACGCCTCCTGGGAGTTGGCAGGCCCGTTCGAAGCAAGATCTGATAACTGTAAACCTTTATTGTAAATGAACAAAAGGATACAGATAAATTAGTTTTGGTATCAAAGTTTTTTTCTGTTACTGCATTCAGCATTTTATTAACTACTGTATTTGAAAGCTCTTCATGTGGTGGTGAATGGAGTATTTTCAATACTGTGATTTGTCTGGGGAGGAAAAAGGCATGGTTAGAAAAAGAACACTAAGAGATCCCTGTCAGGATTGTTTTTTTTTTTTAACCTCCTATGCCATTTTTTTGCAGTAAGAAAATTGTTCATTCTTCGCTCTACTCCAGAGAACCGAGGAAGGAAAACTAAAAACTCTGCGTGAGTCACTTGGAGATCATTTTGTCCCATGCATTGTTGAATCTATTGAGTCTCTCCTGGTCCTCCTAAGGCCTTTAAATGATTCCTGCAGACTTTGTTCACTTTTCTGCAAGTGGTAACTTTATCTGTACATAGACCATTTCGCTCTTTCCTGAGAGGGCGTGCACAGCTCCTTTTGTTCTCTCGCTTGCTCCAGAGAGAACCCCTCCCCGCTTCAGCCAAGCACCGGCTCTCCCAGCTTGGGAGGAGGCTGGGGCTGGTGGGGCAAAGCCTGCCCGCGTGGCCTGCAGAACTCTGCCGTCCTCCCTCTCCCTTCCTTCTTCCTCCGGCCCTTCCTTCCCGGGACGCAGCCAACCTGGCAGGTCCGGTTTGCCTACTGGAGAATGGGGCACCAATAAGGCAAACATGCTGAGTTGACCCACTTGCATAGCATGACTTACTTCAGTGTGTTATTGGAGTAAAAGGCCCACTCTCCTTTGGGGTGAGGATGGAGGGGATGAAGGTTGGGGAAAACACAGCGAACCCCACCCTGCCCCACTGAAGTGGAATCCTGGAGAGTGGACAAGTGAGGACTTGCTTCTGGCCTCTCAGATCCTGGGCTTCAGGGTCCCCCACACAAACACTCCATGTGCACACAGCCAGGATCCTGTGGCTGGAGCGTGGACCACCAGGCAGGCCAGTGGTTCCAGGCTAGTGCTGCAGGTTCAGCATCCTGGAGGGCTTGTTAAAAAATTGATAGTTGCACCCTCCACCCCCGGGTTTCTGATTCCATAAATCTGAGGTGTGGCCCCCAAATGGGCATTTCTAACAGGTTCCCATGTGTTGCTGATGTTCCAAGTGCAGGGACCCCACTTGGAGAACCATTGAGGTTAGCGAATGTTAACAAGAGTAGGTGAGCTGAAGCCCTGGTTTGTTTGACCTGCATGTAGAATTGTTCAGTGGCAATAACTCACTGCAGTTTCTCTCCCATCTTCCAAATTTTACGCCTAAATTTCTCTTTGTCAAGAACCGTGGAGGGCCTGAGATTTACATTACTCGCAAGTTAACCTGTTAGCCTGCCAGTTTCACAGGTGCTGGCAGGGGACACAAGATGCCTGGGTCAGAAACAAAGGAGAGTTTACAATTCACAGCCACAGCAGGAGATACAGCATCAACATTTATGCCACTTTCCTAAGCACCAAGTCCCGCAGGGCAATGCTAGTTGGGCCAGGTGACACCTGCACCATCAGTGGGTCATGTTGTAGGAGAGGAGCCCCATACTTAGGGAACCTAAGTCTTTTCTAATGGACAGTAAGCTTGCCTGACTTTGGCCCTGGAAGGAAACATTTCTTTATTACACTGACAGTAAACAAAACAACCACCACCAAAACAAGACGACAACAAAAAGTCCTTTTGTTCCAGGTGTGGACATGATCCCCATACATCAAGGCTGTTTGCTGTACAAACATTCTTAAAAATATAGTCTGGAATAAAGGCATCAAACACCTCTGCTCTCAAAATGTGCAAAAATCTCAGAGACCCATGGAGGGTTTGCAAACCATTCTACTATCTCCAAACAGCCTTCTACTCCTTCTCATTGGAAATTGCCAAATGCAAAATCTCTTGAAGGCCCTTGTGGTAGGCAGAAGAATGCTCCCCCACAAAGATTTCCACATCCTGAAACCTGTGACTATGTTACCTTACATGGTGTATTAGTTTCCAATGGCTGCTATAACAAAGCACCACAAGCTTGGTGGCTTAAAACAAGAGAAATTTATTTTTTCACAATTCTGGAAGCAAGAAGTCTGAAATCAAAGTGGTAGGACCATGCTCCCTCTGGAGCATCTAGGGGAAGATTCTTCCTTGCTTCTTGTAATTCTGATAGTACCAGGTGTTTCTTGGCTTGTACATGTGTCACTCTAAGCTTTCCTTACGTCACCTGTGGCATCTCCCTGTGCATCTGCATCTTCACCCGGCCGCGTACTCATCACGACAGCAGTCATATTGAATTAGGGACTCACCCTACTCTAGGATGACCTCATCTTAACCGATTACATCGGCAATGACCCTATTCCCAAAATAAGGTGACATTCTGAGGTCCTGGGGGGTAGGACTTCAACATAACATGTTTTGGGAGACAAAATTCAACCCATAACACATGCCAAAGAGGAGTTAAGGTTGCTAATCTACTGACCTTAAAATAAGAAGATCATCCTGGATTATCTAGGTGCGCTCCAAGTAATCACAAGGGTCCTCAAAAGTGGAAGAGGGAAGCAGAAGAGGAGATCGGAGTGAGGTGATATGAGAACTTAACCCAACATTATTGGCTTTGAAGACAGAGGAAAAGACCTTGAACCAAGGAATGTGGGCACCTCGAAAGCTGAAAAAGTCAAGCGAATGGATTCTCTCCTAGGGCCTCCAGAAGGGAATGCAGTCCTACCAACACCTTGATTCTAGCCCTGTAAGACCCACTAAATTTGTGGTAATTTGTTACAGAAACCATAGGAAACTAACAAAACCATCAAGCACAGCACAGTTGAGGTAACACAACTTTATTGCCACAGGCTATTTCCTTTATTCTCCTGAATACCACAAGTTAATATATTTCACATGGTCATTGTTTGCCATTTCTAATCCCATGACTGTATGTTTAGAATTGTTTCTGAATTTCAGAAAGAACGGATTTTGCTCAGAAAGCCAATTGCGCTTTGCTTCCTTCTTTTTATCTTATTTAGAGTTATGCATGTCTCTGCACCATGTCCAGCCGTATGAACTCACAATGCCTACTTTATCTTAGGCTTTGCTTTGCTTTCCAATTAAAATTTTTTGTTGATAGAAGATAGAAGGAGTGTTTGCTTGTTTAATGTCTGTTTATCTAGCTTGATGATGCCATGTTTATATAATAGGAGCTCTGGAAATTAATCAATATTTCTGATGAAGCAACTCCCTACTCTTCAGTATGTGTAATGGCTAGAAAAGTTTGAGTTACTGGCATACTACAACTACTCTGGCCATGTATTTTTTATATGTTAAGTGCTTTAAGGGAAGGGACTGGATCTTAACTCACCATTGAATTCTCTTAAGTGAGAGCTTAAACACTTTAGACTCGCACTAAATAATTGGTAAATGGTGGAAGATGGGAATTAGTTGCTTTCTTGAGGTGTTTTTCATGTTCTGGTAGCTTTCACTTCCTGTATCTCTATATTGTTTTCTGTAACCCTGACATCCCTCTGGTTACCTCCTTGTTCTGTAACTAAGCTTCCTGAAACAGAACAAAGTACTCCAGGTGTGGTCTCATTAGCGTCTCTGAGCTGTGAGGTAATGCTTCTCTTCATAATGAGACCTTGTTCTTACCTGGCACCTTACTAATACAATTCACTGCCAGTAAGGAGCACACACATATGCATGCACACACATACATATACACATTCATTCTCTGCCAGGAGCTGAACAAAAAATAAGTTACCAGCTCCTTCAGAAAATAGAGAACTGCCAGCCAGGTGCCCCCATATTTTTTCAAGAGGGCCACTTAATTGCACAATGTGTTTCTAAAGAAAACTCATAATAGAAATTTTAGAGTGCTTTTCCTCTTAGGTCTCAAAGTACAGGTGGAAACTTGAGCTTATCTTTATAGCATCCCCATGGGAACAGCACTCCTGCCTTTGAGTGTGACCTATTTAGTCAGAGTGTAAGGAAGGGAGCTTTTGGGAAACGTCTCGCGGAGGGTGGGGCTTTTGAAGGAGTGTCCAGGAATATGGCCACCATGTAGGGAGCTTGAAGCACAATTTATTTGAAGGAGAATTGTAATTTTTCTAGAAGAATCAAGTCATTACTGGAAAATGTCAGATAATGGGAGTTTCCGGAACTCTTAGGATGTTTTGGAGTCAATTTCAGCTTACCACTTACTTAACTTGATCCAGCAACATACAGTCAAATGGCCCCAAGGTTAAGTGAAGGAGAAGGAGGATTTGGATTTGCGCAGCAGTTTCCAAACCAAAGCTGAGGTGTCTGAGTTCAGTCTGGAGTGTATTACACTGGACTGCTAAAGTTGGGACATTGTGAGAAAATTCCTGACATAAATCCTGGTAGAAAATCTGAATTATGTCGCCTTTCATCTGGGTGTGGAGGTGGCCTTGCTATTGACTAATCCCTTGAATACACTCCAAATGTCCCTATAAATTTAAAAACACCAATGCCAGGTCTTCCTTCTTTGTCTTGCCAATACATGCCTATGTTGTTTAACTCACTGAAGTCTTTCAAAGAGGTGCTTATTACGATAGAAATATCACTTGTAAGACATTTAGGTATGTCCATGAATGTTGGACTAGTCGATTTATCATATGCAAGTTAGTTTAGCTTTCTGTCCAAAAATGCTTTAGACCAGACTAGATTTAGCCCTCATTTCTTGAATGTTCAAGTAACTTTGCATGATGGGCAAGTGACAATATAATTTGCAGCCTCTTGTGACCTTTGCAGACTGATGTGGTCATGAAAATACCAAGATGGTCAGAACTTCTGGTTAAAGGTTATGGCCTGGGCCCACACCATGCTGAGCACGTGGAGCACAAGGCAAATGAACAATCAGTCACATGGATCCTGTCTTTATTTAAAATTGTGACTTTTTGTTCATTGTGGATTTTTTGCATCAATTTTTCTTTGTTAAAAGATTGCATTATATATTATTTGTCTTGACGGCTGAGTTTTTGGTGCCCCCTTAAATTTCATAGCCAAGGCTAGTGAGGCTGGTCACCTTGTCTTGGCACCAGACTGGACTCTGCTCTCACCGGAAGCCGCACTGAGATGACTGGAAAGGGAGCCCGCAAAGACAGAGAGGATCGGAGAACAGACTGGATAGTGGAAATCAAACAGAGAGGTGGTACTGGACTTAGCAGATGGAGAAAACACCCCTCGCTGGCTGTGAGAATTTCTGAGAAACAACCTTGTTTATACTGTGGGGCCCCCTCCTCCCTGCATAATTGGTGGCAGCACGCGCTTCTGTCAGTGGGGTGAAGGGGAACTGGCTGGAAGGCCTCTTTCAGAAGTAGCTGAGTTCAGCAGCAGCGGACTGGAGGTTCCTCTTCCGCAGCCAGTAACCAGAGGCTGTTGAACTTGGAGCACTAAGCACAGCTGGAGGAAGACGATGGGAGACAGGGAGAGTAAGTGAACGTTCAAAACTCCAATCTCCTTCCCATTTTAGCATGAGGCCCCTGGGAAATAGCCGTCTACCCTCCCGGCAGGACATCAGAAGTATCTTTTCTGGAGAACTTCACTAGGGATGATACTGACCCTGGGCTCCTGAGGAGGTGGCCAGCCGGATCATCTCCCACGGAGCTTCCAGTCAGCCCTCAGTGGCCCACTCTTACACGCTGGCCACAGAGCACCGTCAGATAAGACACTCGGGGAGAGCACCGCGCAGCAGTGATGGGAGCAAAGCAACAGACAAGCACCTTGTGGAAGCAGAGGCTGCTCACACAGAAGAGGAGAACAACAATAGCCCCAGACAGATGAGGGAGAGCACTGCACCCACAAAACAAGGGGGGGTCTTCTGTAAAAGAAATACTCAAAGGACAAAAAAAAATGTCTAAGAAAATGAAGCCATGACAGCTGAAATTTAAAACCCAGTAAGAAAATTGAAAGATATAATGAGGAAATCTCCCCGAAAGAAAGTAGAGTAAAAAGACCATGAAATTGGGGAGTGGAGGACAAGGAACTTAGCGCATCAGTTTAGGTAACAGGAAGCCAGCAAGCAAATCGTAGGATTAAGTATGAACAGGAATAGTGGGGAGGAACTCATTTAGGAAATAGTAGAGGAACATTTCTCAGAACTAAAGGACACTATTTTCTCAATTAAAAGGGCCCACTGTGTACCCTACCCAAAGTATGAAGATGATCCACACCAAGGCACATCATCGCAAAATTTGGAAACATTGAGGACAAAGAGAAAACCTAAAGCACTTCCACAGACAAGAATCAAGAACCAGAATGGTGGTAGACTTCAACTCCAGAGCTAGAAGACCGTGAAGAAACGCTTTCAACATTCTGAAGAGCAGTGATTTCTATCCTAGAATTCTGTTCCCAGTCAGAAAATCAAGCAAGTGTGAGGGCAGCACATAGACCTGTTAGCATGTGCAATATTTCAAGAACTTTCCCTCGGCAAGAAATCACCACGGAGGTACTGTAGGGACCACGGAGGAGGAAGAAATGGAACACAGAAAGCAAAAGGTACGACGTGGACGTTTCATCAGGAAGAGGGAACGGACAGATGTCCTCACACGTCTGAATAGGTCGAGAGGAGACTGCCACACCAGGGAGAGTGTGGGTGTGAAATTGCAGTAAGTGCACACGTACGCACAAACACCCACGCAAACCCAAGGCAACTGTAAGCTCCGGGGAACACAAAATACTGTGCAAGAAACCAAAAGTCATCACAGTATGCTGTGTGACTTGGCTGTGAGTAGCATTTACAAGCACGATTGTGCAAACACTGAATACTTCTATAACCAAATTACATTGATGCTGAGAGGATGAAAAGACCAGAAATGTGTCTGAATGAAGTAGGGGTTGAATGGTTGGCGGGGGGGAGTGTATGAGAACAGAATTGTTTTTCCCCCATAAAGAGAAGTCAATAGATAATGCCAAAAATGAAAGACTCAAGGAAGAGGAACACAAGCATGTTATTTGGAGATAGGGAAGGAATTCCAAAAGAATGTGCTACACTCAGGGCTACGGAGTTGCCTTTAGGGCACAGAAAATGCTAAGAAGAGGCTGCTGTTTTCATAAAAATCCTCATAGAACAATTTGACTTTAAAATATGTGCATATATAATTTTGATAGGAAGAAAAAAACTAAATTAGAAAACGAAGAGGATATTGATCCCTAAAGAGCAGTTCACAGAGCCACGACAGGACCGAGAGATAGGGCAGGTGGTTCGGATGTGACTGACTCTGTGTATGCAGTGGCTAGAGGTAGGTGGCAATTTTCAATGACACCTTTGTCCTCTGAGTGATATGCAGAGACCTTGCTTTTGAGCACTTGTCAATTCTGTTGGGAAACAACCACTCTCCGATCATGCTATCGCTTTATTGCTTTAAAAAGTAAGAAGTATATGAATATGTTTCTAGGGCAGGAAATATGGATAATAATTAGAATTAATGAATAAAGCTTCCAATGTTAGCCCAGGTAGCATGAGAATTAATTATAAATTTGATTAAAAAAGATTAGAGTTCATTAAAAGTTAAGTGTTCTTCTTCCTCATATTTTGATCTCAGGTTAGTGAATGAGGTTTGCTGTCGTTAAGGGTGTTCTGCTCAAGATCCCCGAGCTAAAGCTAAATCAGGTTAAGTACGTCCTGTCCTTTCCTCCCAAGCTCCCATCCTAGAAGCCATGCATAATTTCCATGCACATGCAATGGATGAAATTTCTTTAATCCTTGCCACTTTCCCCTCGGGCCTGCTGCACATACTGAATGCTGTGAACTTTTAATTAACCTAGCGTTGACGATGTATATGAGGTTATACATTCTCTAAGATTCAAATGGTTTTTCAGCTTCTGTTTGGATGGCTCTTCTAACAATCCTGAAATAAAGCTGTGTGAAAAATGACAGTATAAAAGAGTGCTCACTTTAGAAGAATCAAAATAGGCAATTATCATGGTTAATATTGACAGAACCAAGAGCTGGGAACAGAACCAATTTTTAGTATTGTGCTGGTTATTTCTATGTGCCCCCCCAATGCTCTGTTTCCCTGTCTCCTGAGCCCAAGGGCCAAAACTTCCTTGGTTGCTTGGCGTGGGTTCCTTGGCCCTTTGACTTTGGGGTAGGGACTTGGGTTCCACAGGGGAAGGTGGGCAGTGGCTGCCTTCCCTGGTTATGGCTCTACTTGTTCTGGGCTCTCTCTGGGCCCCAGAAACACCCCTCCTTTCATCTGCCCCTGCAAGCCTAAGAGTAGGAATATCTTCCCACAGATACAAGTCACCATCCTTTGTTGGTTCCATCAAACACATCTGAAAAGTTGTTTAATGAAAATTTCTTCAATGAAACTTCCAGAATATGCCATCTATTTTCTGCCAAGACCCTGACTAATCCGAGTCAGGTTTCCCAGTCACTTATTGGTCTCCCCGTCTCCCCCACCAACTTCTAAGTCCTTGGGGGCAACATCTCCAGCTTACTCCTCTTTGTGTCCCCAGGGTTTAGAACACAGCCTGGGATACTATAGGCATTCAATGTTTGCTTGATGAATGAAACAATGCACTAATTAGTGAAGTCCTAGATACGGAGCTTTATTTTAAAGAAAAAGTTGAGGTTATTTAACATATCCATACCAGGAGACATGAGTGAAGATTGTATAGTTTGGGACAAAAAATGTGCCACTGTCTATGGCTGGCCGTGATTAAATTGTTCAGGTCAAGCCCCCTTCCCCTACTCCACACAAATGTCAAGATTAGAGGTTTGTAAAACCAACTTCTTCAGAAACTGTTTCATCCAAAGATACTAGACAAATGTATAAAGCAGAAGTTCATATGCACAAAACATGGCATGGGTTTGGATACCATCTACGATTTTAGATGCTTTTGATCATTAAGAGCATATTCAATTTCCAGAGGCTTAAAGAATAAGGATTGTTATTATCTCACATAACAAACATCCTGGAGGTTTGGAGTGCTTCTTCTCTGCCACCTCTTAAGGTTGGTCTTTGTCCTTGCCACCCCTCCCCCACCACCCTCAAAAAGACCACAAGATGGCAGCCACTGCCCCAGGCACCATCTTCACACAAGTCCACCAAAAGGCAGGAAAAGAGGTTCTTTTTACTTGCTTTGTTTTATTAGGGAGTCCATCAGCATATGAGCTGTCATGTGCATTGGCCTTAATGAGCTCTCATGCCCAAGACCTAGCTGCAAGAGAGGCTGGGCAGTGAGTATCTGGTATTTTCAGCCTCTACAGTGGGAGGAAATCTCTAGCAGTGGTATGGACAGAATGTTTGTGTCTCTCAAATTCATATGTTGAAGCCCTAACCCCCAAGATGATGGTATTAGGAATGGGGCCTTTGGCAGGTGATTCAGGAATGAGGGTAGCACCCTTAGCGCCCTTGTAAGAGGAGACATGAAAGCTTTCTCTCTCTGGTCTCCGCCATGTGAGGATACAATGAGAAGATGGCCATCTGTAAGCCAGGAAATGGGTCCTCACCAGACACTGACTCTGTCGGCACCTTGATGTTGGACTTCACAACCTCCAGAACTGTGAGAAATAAGTCTGTTGTTGAAGCCACACAGTCTGTGGTAATTTGTTATAGCAGCCCAAACAGACTAAGACAACCACAAGGAAGAAGGGTGGAGGAAAAGCTGTTGAATAAACAACCAACAGTGTCAGCAACATAAACAAAATAATCAGAAGAGAAGGATGCTAGAATCACTGGGGAGTCCACACATGACTAATTGCAAAAGTTACTTTGTAGGTACACTTATGTGCCTTCTTCACATGGGTTGATTTATTTGAATAGAGAAACTCCAGGCAGAAACTGGTGATGTCAGTCTGTCCCTCTGTAGGATGAAAATAATGATACCAATAGCTGTTTCACAGAGGGATACAGGCAACAAGTAAATATTTACAAGGGCATTATGAGACCCACAGAGGAAAGCTGTCACAGCACTAAAAATACACACATGACCTGACACTCTTCTTCCTTCATCCTCAGTTGTATTTTCATGGTTTATTACATTTACTTGCATTTTATAATAATGGCATCTGACATGCCAAAAAAGTTAATGTTTGTCAGCAGTTTTGCTGTAGGCCTTCTTTTGCCAAAGAATTGCTTAAACAATAAAAGTTTACTCCAGGTCATATCTTATGATATAATATCATAAAAGGTAGGGCACTGCTCTTCTCTTCCAAGCAAAGAAAACACTTCAACATTGTTTTTCACTCATTTGAAAGAGGAAGGAACATTTATCATGTTCGCTGTGTACACCACACATTCTCACACATGACTTCATGGATGCTCATAACAGCCTTATGTGTGTGTTTTATGTATGTATGTGTGTGTATGGTGTGTGTGGTATGTGTGGTGTGTATGTGTGGTGTGTGTGTATGTGGTGTGTGTGCTGTTTGCTGTGTGGTGTGTGTGTGATATGTGGTGTGTGTGGGGTGTGTGTGTGCTGTGTGGCATGTGGTGTGCATGTGTGTGGTAGTGTGATGTATGTGTGTCTGTGGGGGTGTGTATTGCTGTCCCCTTTGTGCGGTGGAGGAGCTGATGTCAGGACAGCCTACACAGTTTATTAGTGGCAGAGCCCAGATTGCAAACCAGGCTTATCCATGATTTCTTACCACTCCCCGCACCATAGTGTAGGTGGTTCTATGACTGTGTGGCATTCAGTCAAAGAGATTTGGGGTCACTTATAAAACTGAGTCACAGGGTAGAGGGTGAATATATTAGGTTCCTAGGGCTGCTGTAACAAATCACCACAAATGAATGGCTTAAAACAACAAAAATGTGTTCTCTCAGTTCTGGGGCTAGAATTCCAAAATCGAGGCAAGTTTGTTCCTTCTGCAGGCTCCAAGGGAGAGTCTGCCCCAGGCCTCTCTCCTAGCTTCTGGTGTTCCCTGGCTTGTAGAGGCTTCACTCCAGTCCCTGCCTCTGTCTTCATGTGGACCTCTCTTCCCTATGTGTCCTCTCCTCTTATAAGAACACTGGTCATTGGATTTCAGATCCACACTAATCTAGTAGGGCCTCATCTTAACTAAGATAACAGAGAATGCATCGTTAGGCAATTTTGTCATTGTGCAAACACAATAGAGTGTACATATACAAATTTAGATGGTGTAGCCTACTGTGCACCTAGGCTGTATGGTGTGGCCTGTTGCTCCTAGGCTACAAACCTGTACAGCATGTGACTGTACTGAATACTGCAGGCAACTGTGACACAATGGTAAGGATTTGTGTTTCTAAACATATCTAAACATAAAAAAGGTAGAGTAAAAATGTGGTGTAAAAGATAAAAAATGGTCCATCTGTATGGGGCAGCTCCATTAGAATCTTAGGGGACCACTGTTGTATGTGCCATCTGTTGTCAACTGAAACGTCATGTGGTGCGTGACTGTAATTACATCTGCAACTACCTCATTTCCAAATAAGGTCACATTCTGAGGTTCCAGGTAGACAAGAATTAAGGGGAACACTATTCAGCCCAGTACAGTGAGGTCTAAGTAATGAAGAAACGGAAATACTCTAACTACACTATCAGAGCTGTCCACCTGGCTTTTTGCAGCCCAGAAGTGTGTGGGAAGAGGGGGTGAGATCCGTTCTCAGCAAGCATCTGCTGAGCACATGCAAGGTGCTCCAAGCACTGGGATACAAGAGGGAGCCAAGAAAAAGGTCCCTGGACATCTGAGCTTTCTTGCCTAATGTGTGCTTTGTTTGCACAGAGTCCAGTGCTAGTGGGGCAGGTGACACAGTGCCAGCAGGAAAGGACAGGGTGGTGGCCCTTCTCCACAGACCTCCTGCTCCTTTATGCTGGCTCAGAACAGAGACAGATCATCAGCATCACTGGTGTTCACAGAACCCTTCACATTTCACGCAACGCTCCTACATACCTCACCCAATTTCATCCTTTCAAAAACACCTGGAAACGGTTCTGTCCTACTGATGACAAAAATCAAGTCAGTAACGAAGCTGGCACTGGACCCCAGGCACTCTCGTTCTTAAACCTGTGGGTTTTTTCTCAATACCTTTGCAGCCAGGCAAAAATTGCAAAGGTACAAGATAATCACCAGACGATGGGGAGTGTGGGACCATGATGAGCTGGGGACGCAGGTATTAAATACAGATTCAAACCCAGTTTTTAAAACCTGCTCTGTTGATGTATGCCATGCATGTGCCCTTTGCCTCAGCAAGTCCACTTCTAGGAATTTATCCTACGGACATGCTTGTACATGTGTGAAACAGTCCAGCGTCATCGATTGGAGACTGGTTAAGTAAATGTTGGTATATCTGTACAAAGGATTAGTATGCAGCTATCACAAACAACACAGCTTCTAATGTACTAACATGAATCTATCACAACACACAATGAAGTGAAGAGAGCATTTGTGCAGGAAAGTGCATATTTGCCTGTGCATTCATGGGCTATCTCTAAGAATATGCAAGAAACTGGTAACATTAATCACCTTCAGGGAGGGGAACTAGGAAGCTTTTTGCAAATATCCTTTTGTAAGTTTTGATTTCTGAACCATGTGAGTGCATTCCCTATTTTTAATAATTAACTAAAATACTATGTAGGTCAAAGAAAACGCAAGGAGCAGCAGAGTGGCTGCCGTTCTGTGACCCCTTCCCTGGGGCCGGCTGTGTCACGGCCACCACTCAAGCTTCCCCTGCACCTCGTGCTGGCCTGGCATGCCACTGGGCTCGTCGAATGTGTAGTTTGTTGACTCAAACCATTTCATCCTTCCAGCTTTGCAGGTCCGTACTTGAGGCTGCTTGGGCCCAATACTGGGCTCATTATCTGCACTGAGCTGCAGCTCCTCCTGGGCTTTCTCTGAATGGCCTTCCCACCCTCCCCGCCACCAAGGTCAAAGCCCAGCTTCCTCTGGCCTTTCTCTCTCTCACTGCACTCCCTCTCTCTGCCCCGTCCCTGTGCCCCGGCACACCCACACAGATTCCTCGTCCATCCCTAAGTTCTGCCCAGTCCGCTCCGTACGTGCTGCCCAAACTCCCTCCCTTCCACCCTTCCCACCTAGAGGAGGGTCATGTCATCTCTCATTTATGCTACTGCTGTGGCCTCCTAACTGACCTCCTTGTCACCCCCTTTTCCTGCCTATAGAACATTCTACCTCCTTACTCCAGGATTATCTAAAGACACAAATCTCATCCTGTCATTTCTCTGTTAAAAGTCCATTTGCTCCCAGACAAGAGCTGAACCTTTTCAGAATGGCACACGGGGACTTTCACAGCTGGCCCCAGCCTGTCTTACCCTCACCCCCTCCCCTTTGGTGCCGACCTTCATGCCTCCCTCCTCACGAGACTTCTCCACCTGGCGTACAGCAGGCAGCGCCAGATGCAGCTCTTACAGGGCTGGAAACTCACACAACAGGGGGCAGGGGAGGGCTTCTGTAAGAAAATGAATGCAAAACTACTTATACAAAGTCACACATGAAATTAAATGTGTATTTACAATCAAAAAAATTGTAACAAATTATACACTTTTAAAAGCCTTGGGATACCCAGAAAATAAGATAATATTTTCATTAATTAACTATATGACATACCTGTATGCTGCATACTCTGACAACCTTGTTATGTAGCACTGATTCTTTATTGCCTTTTATAAGCAGAGAATAGAAGAGAATTCTGTCTTTCCTCCAGCATGGTTGATTGAAAATCCCTTTCATTATTGATAATTAAGTGAAGTTTCCTTTTCACAACTCCTTATTAGTCATGTCATGCCAAGAAGCAATCCCTATGTTGGTTGAGATGGGCCAAACATGACCTCCCACAGAGGGGTTTGCTGTCTATAGCACTGCTGTGGGCTGGGGCTGCACAGACACAGGAACACTGCTCTATTCGGATTTTGTGCAATTCCCATGAAAAGGAAAATGATCATATGGTGTGTTTGTAGTGGTATCGGCTGCATTTGTTCCAGGTGATCACTAACACTATCCTTGCTGTGTTCAGTTACACACTGAGAAGAGGAAGCAGACACACAGGAGGAGTCCAGAAGGAAGTGCTGGGAGTCAGGGCAGGTGGAGGCCGGGTTCCGGGGGTGGGAGCAGATATAGCTCAGTGGCAGAACTCCCATCTCCAAAGTGGGACAACAGGCAACAGGGCCACCCTGCACTGGAGAAGCCTGTCTTCCATGGAAAAGCAGCGTAGCCCTGGCAAGCTCCCTTACTCTGGAGCTCTGCTGAAGAGGGGGTGAGGACACTTGCCTGACAGTGTGCTGTGGTGTTCAGTGACAGAGCATGTGCACGACACCTGGCCCAGGGCAGGCCCATGCTGGGGAATCATATGACAGCGAACCCACCTGCTGTCCTCACCACAGGAACAGTACGATCTTCCTAGATTCAGCCCCCAAGGCTACCTGCCCGGCCTTGCTTGTCCAGACTGTGTGCTGAGGTACAGCAGGGACAGGACAGTGGCAGGAAACTCTTCAGCCCTCCCCATGTTCAGCAATATCCCCAGAGGAGAGAAGCCCTCAACATAATTGACTAAGTTTCCAATTGTGTGAGTTTCTGGCCCCCAAACCTTAAGGCCCTCCATGGAGGTGCTGACAGGCCCCCTAGGGTTTCTGCATTATGAAACCGAGACAGTCATTCACAAGTTTGTCCCAAATCTGGTGCCACAAATAGGCAAATCAGAAGACATTATTTTTATAAAAAATAATCCCTCAACCACTTGCCTGTCTAGATCCTAAAAGCATATACTTATTGTTAAAAATAACCTTGAGAGATTAGTCCAACTCATTTGTGTTTCAGGTGAAAAAACTTATTTACACCTGCAACCAAAAATTAGCCCCACTGAACCTTATTTCTACAGGACCCTGTGCTTCTTTAGGGATAATTATGGTTTGCTACAAAGATCAATTAGTTTTAAATCTCCCATATAATAACCATGCATTTAAATAAGAATCGTCTAGAGAAATATCTGAGACAACAGGTCACTTGAGTGCATCAGGCCCTTAGGCAGGTCAGCAAGAAACTTATTTTTGGTTTTGTGGGTGTAGCTGGCATTGGTCCCAATACCTTGGGAACCCAGCAAGTTCCCCAGCAGGGCAGTCACCTGTCTACCTGTTTCTGACACACCTGAAAAAGGAACAGGAGCCTAGAACATGAACAAAAGTAATTCAATATTGAAAAAGACACTAAGAAAAGAGAAACGCCTGTGGTGAGGACCCAGCATAAGGTTCCACCAAATGACGAGGGCTCGGGCCAGATGTCCCCAGTGCCAGGTGGCTTTCTGGCTCAGCCTCCACAGCAGGCACAGCAGCTGTGAGGCAGGAACGGCAACGTCATTGCTAAAAAGCTCTTTCTAGTGCCTTTGTGAGAGAAACCGGCAAGGAGAAGTCAGAAATGCCTGGGTGGGGCCTCTTCCTACCTCATCG
The DNA here is from genome assembly GCA_023783475.1 of Daubentonia madagascariensis. Taxonomy (NCBI): domain Eukaryota; kingdom Metazoa; phylum Chordata; class Mammalia; order Primates; family Daubentoniidae; genus Daubentonia; species Daubentonia madagascariensis. Next base: position 6,077,902 of record JAKFHU010000661.1, on the reverse strand, counting down.
GCACCCAGAGCTGGGGAGGTGCAGGCGAGCAGGTTGCACAAAGGTCAAGAGGACATGGCCTGTTGGAGCCTGGGATTGAACACAACCCCTGCATTCATCAGGGCATGGAGGGTTTGGGACCCTTTGTTCCAAGCGGGGCGAAGGGAGGGCAGGTGGCTCTCTGAGACAAGTGACGGCTGGTGTGATGTCCTTGCTTGTGTCTGCCAGGGCAGACTCTTCCCGCCCAGCAGGCTTGGGGTGGGCCTGGCAGGTGTGCCCTGCCTCTTCCCACTGCCCTGCCTGTGCCCTGCCTCCTCTTCTGGGCAGGGAAGGCTTTGTTCTCACTGGGTCCTGCCTTCCGCATCCTCTGCCTCCCCTTGCTTCTGAAAGGGGTAAGAGGTAAGGCAGGAGCCTCGCACAGGTCCAGGGAAAGCCCTGCACTAATCACTGGAGCAGTGAAATGGGGTCTGGGGGTACAAAATCCTGGCCCTATACTTAGGAACTTATTGGGTCCAAAGATTTAAAATAACAGCAACACGGGCATAAGGCTGAGAGTCACAGGGTGGTGAGAGGGCCTTGCCCGCTGGCCCCAGAACCATTCTGCAGGGAGAATCCGCAGTGCGCAGGAGGGCGGCTCTGTCTTGCTGAAGCACTGGACCAGGAGGCAGAAGCCGCGGGCACTAATAAGGCTGCTGAGACTTGGCCGTGAGCCACCCAACTCAGCCATCTCGCCTGCGGCGTGCAGGGAGGGCGACTCCCACGGGGAGTCCCCGATGGAGGGGATTCTTGTCCGGGGGGTCCAGAGGCCGCGGAGCTCCTCCTTGCTCACCAACAGTGGCATCTCGGGAGTCCACTTAGCCTCCTTCTCCGTAGAATTGTAGTGGGAGGGTCCCTAAGGCTTTCCAGCTCCGAAACTCCAGGGCCCTTGAATGAGGTAATGTGCAGGAATGCTGCAGACCGTTGCATGTTTGCAAGGCATTATTGTGTTATTGCTACCTCTGGCAATAAAGATTTCATAGAGAAAGTGGAATTTGAACTTGGCCTTGAAGGAGGAGTAGAGCTCAGGTTGAGGCACCAAGTGCAAAGGGCACGACAAGTAAGCTGAAAAAGCGGGAGAAGGGAGAAGGCGACAAGCGGGGGCTCTGGCTAGGGGACAAGCTGGTGGGTCTCAGGCGGCTGCAATGGGAGGCTCGGGCTCATCCATGTACCCACCCGAGGCTGGGGCTCAGGAAGGAGGCCCACCTCCTACAAATGCCTCCGGGACCCGAGCCAAGGGCACACAGGCCACATCTCCAGTGGCTAAGTCCTTTCCAGAAGCCTGTGAGCATCACAGCTTGTTCTCACCGTGACGGGAGCTAGAAGGCAGGCTGAGATCCAGGACCAACCCTCCCTTCCCAAAGGAAGTCCGAAAAGGGATTGTGATTTTTTTGGTTAACTATTCTTTTGAGTTTTATGTTCATGTTGAGCCCTCATCTGAGCATGCCAAAGACTCCTTCTTCCTGAATGGGGAGCTGGTCATGGCATAAATGACAACTTTTATGAAAGTTGATTTTTAAGTTTTTGGCACATGGCACTAAAAATTCTGCAGGCCTCATTGGCATTAAGGAAGTCACAGACTGCACAGCTGACATTGCATTTGAAGTTGTCACTGCAAGGGGAAGCTGTCTTGGGCGTGGGAGGTAGCCACATTTAATTATCATTCACAGACACTCCTCAAAACTGTTCCTGGATGCTTCAGCTATTATTCTAGTTGCTTCTAAAATAGAGTCTTGTGATTATTTTGCATGTGTGTGTTTGTGTGTGTGTGTGTGTGTGTGTGTGTGTATGGCCCAGAAGGACGCCTATCTTGTTTTGGGGGCATTGATTTATCTAAAGAAAATTACAGAGCTCAATGGCAAAGGAAAGGCTCTCTTCCCGGGGAGCTGAGAGTGTCCTCGGTGGAGAGAAGGAGTAAGGGCTCTGTTTGGGTGAGGCTGGTACATCTCTGGGTGGTCACCACCCACCTTATACCAACCCCTCCACGGGGTCCAGTCTTTAGGTTGTCATCCCTGGACCCAGGATTTGGCCCCTTGGTCACCAGGCTCCTGAGCTTGAGCTGTTTAAGCTGGTGCTGGCATCGTCCTGCATCGCTCAGGGAACACACACGCAGGTTCCACCAACTGGGGAGGAGAGAGGCAGGGTCTAAACGGATCCGTTCTGTTTAGGCTACTCCTCCCTGACATCAGCCTATAGTTGAAACTGGCTGTGGGCGAAGGGGCCAGCAATCTCAGGAACTATAAGGCAGGCTGAGATCCAGGACCAACCCTCCCTTCCCAAAGGAAGTCCAAAAAGGGATTGTGATTTTTTTGGTTGACTATACTTGCGAGTTTTATGCTCACATTGAGCCCTCATCTGAGTATGCCTGAGCGGACTAAGTGGTGAAGTCAGCAGGTACATAGGAACGAAAACATGAAGGAATACATTCCCAGGGCGTCTTGGCGACACCAGGATACAAAAGATTGTACAGCGATATGTCCAGGGTTATCAAAACAGGGACAGAGGTGGACTCTGGACACCAGCACCGAGGTCCCCCGGTCACAGGGACAGTAATTTAAAACAAAACATGTTTCCCATGATGCCATCCTCATTTAAAACCAGTGTAGAAACACAGTGAAAATGGTTTAAACTAAAAACACAACATGATGGTGAAGAAAAAGAGTTCTGAGCCCAACAGCATGGCCCTGCTCCCTCCAAATTGAGGATTGGGGAAGAAACGCAAGAGGGACACAGGCCCACGAGCAGCACGGAATCCCTCTGCAGTTTGGCCTTGTGTGGCTGCTTGAGAGATCTGAGAGCTTCTCGTTACAGCACGTGCCTAATTTCTAACCCGGGTACAGCCTATGTCCTCTAACAATAGCCTCAGAGAAGAGGTCGCGGTATGCACAAGACTCATCATGAAATAGTTGAACTTGGTTAGTTTATTATTAGTATTCATATTGCAATTTGGGGAGTGTTAAGAAAAGCAGATCTGTGTGGGGTGTTTCATAGGATCCCAGTACCAGGGAAAAGCCTTCAAGGTGCCAAGTCATCTATCCCTTTCTTGGGGCCTTGTCAGAACAAGAGCGAGTGACTGACTGCCATTCAGAGGCCAAAGCCCTGCCTCCTCTCCCTCCCTCGGCCTCCCCCCTCTGTGCTACCTCCACGTTGGAAAATTCTACCAGCTGAATAATCCGATTAAGTTGTCTCTAGCCAGCCGTCACTGAAGTGAGAGCATACTGCCTGGGAAAAGGTGAATGAAGATTGTATTGGCAGCTTCAGTGCATTGGCACAAGTCAGTCAGCCAGAAGGGCTGGGCTTGGAATGCAGGAGGACAGCACTGCCCTGGGGAGCGACAGTGGGAAGCCACCGAGGAGCAAGGAAGGGAAGGGCCTGCAGCTGCAGCCGGCAGTCCAGTGTGCGCACTCAGGACCCTGGTGACAGCTGGAACAGGGAAGAGGAGAATGTGCTGGAAACAGACTCACCTACTTTACAATTTTGCCTAGAGCCAGCCCTGTATTTAGATTTCTGGGTTCATCCCAGAAATGAACCTGTCAGCAAAGCAGGGAAGGGCTGTTTGTTATTTGCTGGGGTTTGCAAAAGCCCAGGTGGTTGCGGCTGGCCCTTTTGCCCTGCACATCACCTCCCCTTTTGGGTGCTTAGGTGGCACCTGCAGTCAGGACAGCTGAAGCCCTGCATGTCTGACTCAAGGGTAGGAAGGACCAGGCAGAATTTCACAGTCTAGACCGTCTGAGCAACTCAGCACATTCCTGAAGATGCAAAGGCCTGTGTAGTTACTACCTTTTAGGACATGTTTAGACTTCAGTGGGCCTTTTACTGTTTAGAATTCTACTAATTTACTTCTTCACATTCTTATTTAATTTTTTTAAAGGAGAAGAGAAGAAACCATCTGCCAGTATCTCATGCTGCAAGCAAGGGAGGCTGAATTCCTTTTTACTCCTTTAAAACTCCCCTTCACAGACACTTTCAGCTCCCCAACCACAGCCCCAATGCCTTACACTTTTTATTTAAAGACTTGCCCTCCAGAAAAGTTTCAAGAAGCTAAAACAAAACAAAAACAAAAAACTCACTAAAAGTGAAGTGGCTGACCTGCGTGTGGCCTGACTCTACCACTTCTGAGCTGTGCGGCACCCTGCAGGCTAGCTGGCCTCTCTGAGTTCAGTTTCCTCGTGTATAAAAATAACTGGGTTCACCAAGATGCACAATGAAGTTTTTCTAAGCTTTGACATTTTTTGATCCCAAGATCTTGGGAATACAGTAGTTTCAGATCACTGACCATTTCCAAATAATGAGATCTGTCCCCAAATGTACTGAAAAGAGCTTCTGGAACCACGTTGTTCCTTCAATTCAAAACATCCAAAATCTATAGAACAGTACCTGACATATCTTCTTTAATGGTATATAATTTACATAATCTTTACAAGTGTTCGAATCACTCTAATATGAAATCTAAAAATACAGTAGCTACTAAGCCACACTTGGGGAGAGACCCAGCTGCAATTCCCTCCATAAACACAAAGGAAGGAAAGGAACAAAAATAAAACAAGGAGGTTTATAAATCTCTCTAGAAGGTTGCTTGCAAAAGGGAAAACATACATGAGAGAATTTTTCTCTAACTTCCTCTAAAACAGACTTGAAAAAATGGGTGCTTCCCCCACAAAGCAGAGATGTAAAAAGTTTTGCCACATCTTTATCCCTTTATCATGAGAATAGGCAGTATGATCGTAGCCAATGGATGGGACACCAAGGAGAATGCTTTATGCATTTTTTCTCCCATTCCTGGTCTAGCTTCCAGGGTGTGCTTTATGATACACACCACTTACCAATTAGTGATATATAAAGTATAAATATAGACTGCCTGGGATCAAGGTGATAAACCTCTGAATGTGACAGGAAAAAATTCTGTACCAAACAACAAATATAAGTTGTAGGGCACCAGTCCCCAACCTTTTTGGCACCAGGGACTGGTTTCCTGGCAGACAATTTTTCCATGGAGCAGGGGCAGGGGAAGGATGGTTTCAGGATGATTCAAGTGCATTACATTTATTGTGCAGTCAAACCTCTCTGCGAATGATAACCTGTATTTGCAGCCACTCCCCAGCACTAGCATCATGGCCTCAGCTCCACCTCTGATCATCCAGCATTAGATTCCCATAAGGAGTGCTCAAGCTAGATCCCTCCCATGCGCAGTTTACAGTAGGGTTCTCACTCCTACTAATCTAATGTGCTGGTGATCTGACAGGAGGCGGAGCTTATGCTGTGATGGGAGCAATGGGGAGCGGCTGTAAATACAGATGAAGCTTTGCTTGCTTGCCTGCCGCTCACCTCCTGTTGTGCCACCAGGTTCCTAACAGCCCACAGACCGGACCGGTGCCAGTCCCTCCATGGCCCAGGGGTTGGGGATCACAGTGGTAGGGAGTTTTGCCTAATGGGCCTGGCAAATGTTTCAGCCAAGACTTTAATTATATGAAGTCTTGATGACAAAAGCTATATCTTAATGGGTCTTCCCTCCAGGAAGAACTGATTAAATCAGAGGAAAATAAAAGTTGATCACACTTGTTTCTTTTCACCACTTTACAGGGTTAACTGGCAGCTCCAGGGATGAATCTAAAATAATTCCACACATAACTGTAACAAAGTGGACAGCACCTTTGTCTATATAATAATTGGTTCTCCCTTTCTTATAATTGCTGTGGATGTGGATGTCTTGGACTGCAGTGCCAGAGGTATTTGCTCTCTAAACTCATTTCTGATCCTCAGAGCAATTTTCGTTGAGGTGGTAGCAAGCACAGCTGGAAGAGTATGGTTGACACATCCAGGAATAGTGGTGTGAAGCACAATCCAATCCCTTCATTAACATTTTGAGTTCCAAGGCAGTGGTTTGAAAGTGTTTATAGTCAAAGAAATTCTTCTTTAAACAAAGTCTAATGCTGAAACCCAGTACATCAAACAGGAAAGTGAAGATGCTCTGTTGAAGGGACCATGGTGAGAATGACTGGGGGGAGGTGGACCTCTACTTAAAACTTGTTGGTTTCCTAGCTGCACCTCAGCAGCCCCTGAGATTCTGCAGAACAGTTTGAGAACCTCTGATCCAATGAGGTTATCACATTCTGCACATGATGCTTTGTGAGGAGCAAAAAAGGCTGAAACTAGCCTGACTTGCTTTTGTTAGAAAGCTGAGAACTAACCAGTCTATATTTTGACTTAATAAGCCTGTTAAGACATACATATACTCCTACAAAAGCAACATTTTAAAGACTATATCACAGATGGACTTCAGTTGGAGCCACCCAAAAGCTCAAGTTTGAATTTTTATTAAACACAACTTGGAGACAGGGCAGGGGTGCGATTATAATACAGTGATATGCCAAAGCTGGCTCACACTGGCTAACGAGAGCTGTTTGTTAAATTTCCAGGAATTTTCTAAGAGAGCTGTTAAACACAGCATTATTAAAAATTAAATTATGGATCCAGCAATTGCACTCTTTGGTATTTACCCAAATGAGTTGAAAACTTAGGTCCACACAAAAATATGCACATGGATGTTTATAGCAGCTTTATTCACAATTGCCAAAATTTGCAAGCAAGCAAGATGTCCTTCAATGAGTGAATAAATCGTGGCATATACAGGCAATGGAATATTATTCAGCACTAAAGAGAAATGAGCTATTGTGCCATGAAAAGACATGGAGGAAACTTAAACGCATATTAGTAAGTGAAAGAAGCCAATCTGAAAAGGCTACAAACTATATGATTGCAACTATATGACATTTTGGAAAAAGGAAAATTACAGAGATAGTAAAACGATCAGTGGTTTTCAGGGGTTGGGGGGAGGAAGTGACGAATAGGCAGAACACAGAAGATTTTTAGGGCAGTGAAACTACTTTGTATGATACTATGAGGGTGGATACATGTCATTATACATTTCTCAAAACCCATAAACTGTACAACAGCAGGATTCAACCCTAATGTAAACTTTAAGACTTTGGGTGATAATGATGTGGCAATGTAGGTTCATCAATTGTAGCAAATGTACCACATGGTGTAGGATATTGACGGTGTGGTGGGGGGAGCTCTGTGGGCGGTGGTTGTAGGGAGCATTTGGGAACTCTCTGTACTTTCTGCTTAACTTCTCTGTGAATCTAAAACTACTCAGAAAATGAAGTCTATTAAAAAATTAAACTATGTAAATTTAATTTAACAAATTATATTAAAAACAGAGGTAATTAATATTCTAAACTCATCACTTCCTCATTATTTTATTATATATTACTATTCTATGCTCTTAAGTTTATTTATATCTATTGTGTCTGTAGACTAGAATTATCATACAATGGTGTGCAACTGTGCAACTCTTCCCAACTGTGTCAAGGGACATCAATTTGGTATCTTGAAATCAAATGGGTCATAGCGTGAGTGTTTACATCATGGAAATAGTCAACCACTACATATCAAGACTTTTCCCCCCAAAGAGCAGGTTATTCAACTATCTGTAACATACCACTAATAGTGGGCACAGTTATTGGGCTCAGATTTTAGGATCACTAACACATATATATCTGAGAATGTTGACCAAAGTATAGCTTTTGGAAACAGATTATGGAAACATCTTCACATATGATTAAACTAAATATTTTACTCTGAAGTCATTAAAGACCTCTTTAGAATGGTTCCAAGAATTCCTTCTTCTGAAAGCCAGGAACTCCAACCAATCTAAAGAATTAAATCACTCAAATTTAAAGAAGACAAATATGCCTCAAGAGTAGCTCTCTTGCTATCAGAATTACTCAGATCGTGTTCTGAGTGATAGATCCTAATTGCCAAACGGTTTACTGTAATTAAGTCTATCAGCATGGTTTTCTCCTGATGAAAATAAAGTTTGGTATAGTACATCTTTCACAAAAGGAGTCTCTCATCTCCTTTAAACTGTAAATCTATGAGTCAGTAAGGCTTCTCTTCAAAATGTGATTTTCCTCCCTCAAGGATATAAAGAACTTTTTTTAAAAAAATCAAATTAATATTGCCCATGAGAGAGAAGCTGGTTGCAGGCACCATTATTTCACTCAAACACTATTATATTCTGCCACATCTCATCAAGAATATTTAAGTATGTCTGAGGAATGTGTCGATCTTCCACCAGTCTTTGCTTCCATCAGTAAACTATGTGACTTTGAAACAGATTTCAATCTGTCAATGCCTCTTCCGAGTCTGTATGATGGTGCTACTGTGTAAACAGAATATGGAGGAACAGCTGTGGTACAGAGGCAATTTCATGTCTAATTGGTGTTAGCACAATTGTTTCTTTTTAGCCCAATGACTCTCAGCCTTGCCTGCCTATTAGCATCACTGGACAAGGAAAGAGGGCCCCCAACCCCAGAGATTCTGATTTAATTGGTCTTAAGAGGGTTGAGGGCATCATAAGTTTTGAAAGCTTCCCAGGTGATTCTAATATCCAGCCAGGAGTAAGACCCACCATTTGAACCTATATAAAACTCACTTGATGCAGTTGATGTGAATTTGCTATTTGTCCACCTGAGACACAGGGGAACAGGTCAAGTCAAATACTGTCATCCTTGATGATGACATGACTTAAGTATCTTTTAGTTAAAGAAAACTGCAGGCTCAACAGCAATATCACATAGAATCACTTTGTTTGCTGGGCAATCTTCAATGTTAAAAGGTAAGTCCTATAAAGTCAGTTCAGTTATATCCCACTGAGGGTCCATTCTGCAGCCAGGGAGTCGGAAGGCCACAGCACTACCACCTTCCAGGCTGCCCTTCTGCTTGGTCTCCTGGAACTACCTTGAATCTGACCCATTTTCTAAGCCAGATCTCTCAGTCTCCTGCCAATTCTGTGAGCCCTGTATCCTTGCAAAAGAAAAATCCTTCCCACCCCTGCTTCTTTTTGCTTAAAATAGTCAGAAGCACTTTTTGTTCCTTGTGAGAGAAACTAACACTTTGTTATACGCCTAGAGGGACAGAAAACAGTGACCAGTTTTCATAAACATTTCTGAACCTAAGAACATAAAAATTCAAGAAGAAAAAAGTTGGGAGACTTGCCCTACCAAAAAAAAAAATATTGCAAAGTATATACAAAAAGAAAACGGAACAGAACAGAGAATCTGAAAGCAGGCTCAAGCACATGGAAGCTCGGGATATACCAGAGATGGCATCACACATTGATGAAAGGATAGACTACTCAGTAAATGGTGTTCGGGAAAATTCATTTTTAGTGTGGGGATAAAACAGATTACTTTCTGAGATATTAAAAATCTAAATGCAAAAACAAAATTTTAAACCATTTGAAAGAAAATATAGGAAAATATCTTTATGCCATCAGGATAGGAAGTTTTTTTGGTGGTTTTTTTGTTTTTGTTTGTTTGTTTTTTGGGGTTTTTTTGGAGCCAAAGTCTCACTCTGTCACCCTAGCTAGAGTGCAGTGGGGTCATCATAGCTCACTGCAGCCTCAAACTCCTGGGTTCAAGTGATCCTCCTGCCTCAGCCTCCTGAGTAGCTGGGACTACACGTGCACGCCAAAATGCCCGGCTAATTTTTCCATTTTTTGTAGAGATGGGGGTCTCGCTCTTGCTCAGGCTGGTCTCAAACTCCTGGCCTCAACTGATCCTCCCACCTTGGCCTTCCAGAGTGCTAGGATTGTAAGAGCTAAGCCACCATGCCCAGCCAGAAAGGAAATTTTTAAATGAAATGTAAACTCACCCAAGACTAAAAGAGAAAGACTGATGTATTTAACTACAATTAGGTGAAAAATTTTATATGAAAAGACACCATAAACAAAGTGAGAAGACAACCCACAAGTTAGGGAAAGAATTTCAATTCATATAACCAGAAAAGGATTAGAACCTAGTATATATAAACAATTCCTACAAACCAATAAGCTATGTTCTGTGTAAATATCTTTAAAGAAAAACAAGAAAAAAGAAAAAAACCCCAAGAAGCTGTTTATACAGGCCAACAGAAAAAATGGGCAAGGGATAAAAATGGACAAAACACAAAACAAAAAAACTGAATAGCCAATAAATATATGAAAACATGATTATTCACTAGTAATAAGGAAAATGAGTTATTTTATTTTATAGGCAAAGGTATTGACAAAGACACAGAAAAATGGGAACTCTCAAGGTGCTGGCAGAAGTGTAAATTGGCTCAATGATTTTGAAAGGGTATTTGGCAGTATTAGGTCAAGGGGAAATGCATGTACATGCTCCAACCCGGTGGTGTCGCTTTCACGGTTCTATCCTGGAGAAACTGACCCGTGTCCATGATAGGGCACATATAAAGGTGCTCATTGTAGCACCAGGAAAAAAAAGGAAAAGAAAAAATCGAATGTCTGCTAACAGTAAATGGATAAATTGTAGTATATTTATATGGTAGAATGTTATACATGTTATAAAGGAGTAAAAGTTAATGAAGTAAAGCAACATACCTCATCACGAACGGATGTCAGAATGTAACGTCAAGTGCAACAAAAACAAGTTGCAAAATCGCATCAGTTAAATCAATACCAATTATTTAAAATTGCCCCCAAACACTATCATCTATAGGAAAAGTACAAAAACAGGAAGGACATTCACCAACTTCTGCATGGTGGTTACCCCTCGTGAGGGCAGGAGGGAGATGAGCTCAGGAAGCCAAAGGCGATTTGACTACTCTGTAGTTTCCACTCCTTACACAACATCTCATCTAACATACTAAATCTGGGTGACGGTATGGTGGGATTGTATTATTTTCTGTACTAGTTTGTCATATTTTAAATACTTTTGTTAATGAGAGTCTTAACCTGGATTTCTCTCCTTTCAACTAATGCTGCTCTGAAAGGCTTTTTGCCACAGGTCGCACAGCTAAACATGTAATTATTTCAGTTACCCGGCCTGTGGGTCTTCACACGGGATGTCACCTCCTGCTTCAGCCACGAGGCCCCAGGCGGCGGCTGGTGACAACCCCGGCCCCTCTGGCGGAGACAGACGGCGACGCACAGTGCCCGCGTCTGCCCCGTGCCACGCGGCCGTCCGCAAACGCGTGCGCGCAGCTGCGGCCGCCCCTCCCGCACGCGCAGCTCAGCGGTTGTGCTGTTCGTTTGTTTGTTTCTTGAGACAAGGTCCCGCTGTGCTGCCCAGGCTGGAGTGCGCCGGGTCCTCACAGCTCCCTGCAGCCCCCAGCTCCTGGCCTCACAGCCCGGCGTTGGCCCGCTCACGCTTGCGCAACCTGCGGGCACTGACTGTTTTCCCATTAGTCTACAGTTAACCTTACTGCCCCTGGATCCTCTCTCCTGGCCTCCTGGCCTCCGGCTCGCCCGTCCGCCACCATTCTGTCTTATGACCCAGGGCACCGAGGGGACCGTCCACGTCCGGGGGACGAGGCACGTCTGCGCAGCGCGCTCCCTCGCCGACCTCTCCACAGGCCGACAGCGGCCTCCTCACAGTGTTCCTCAGAGGTGCCCATCCAGCCGCGGGTGCCCCTCTTCTTGCGAAATACAGCACATTGCTGTCTGTGCACCTGTAGCTATCCACTTGAGTGTCACACGACAGTGACAATCAAAAAATAATTATTTTGAGGGGGGTGATAGGTAGTAGAAATAGCCTTATTAGAAGGAAAATAAAGATCACAGATTTTGCCGTATACATTTCCAGATTCTTTACTACATTGTTTCCTGACAAAATTGGACTGTACCGCATACAAACTTGCCTTTTCCCTTAATAACTTATTCCCGGGGTCTCTCTCAGGTCCGCGCCCTCGAGCCGCCATGTTCCCAGCAGCACTTGCGGGCCCGGCGGCGGTCCCAAGATGGCGCCGCGCACACCAGCGATTGCCCGCTGCCGCCGGGATGTCTGCCGGATTAGGGGCAGCCACCCTGGATGCGGCCACCGGGACCTGCAGGACGCACGGGCAAGGCCTCCCGCTGCTCCTCTGGGAACAGAATGCAGCCGCGTGTACACGTGCCACCCGGCCAACAGGGTGGGTGGGCGGCGGCGTGCTCTCTGGTCATAAAGCACCTGCCCAGCATCCTCCACTTTGCTTCTTGGCCCACGGAGGCCAAAACATTTACCATCTGGCCCTTTACAGAAAAAGTTTGCCCATCCCTGGAATAGCCTTTAGCAGACTTTGTGTAAGAAGGAAATAAACTCTTCTTTTAAAGTTCTGTAGAACTTATCTTTAAAACTTCTTGGCCTTATGTTTTCCTTATGGAAACATGGTCGATTAATAATTCAATTTCCTTAAATGTTATTAAACAATTCATGAGAGATGTGTGTGTGTGTGTGTGTGTGTATGTATATATATATATATATATATATATATATATATGAAATCAGCCATCATTTTAGGTGACCATAGTTTTAACCAGTTCTCTAATGATGGACAATTAGACTAATTCCAATATTTGGCTATGACTTAATATCATCCTCATGACCACCTTTGTGGGACTGCTTTTAGTTCCCGGCAGGAAGATTTTGACCCTGTCAAAGGGAGATGGGCCTGCCTCTTTTCAATCCATCCTGGTGGCTGCCCTGGCTTCTCCAGGGCCATTCTCTGAGGGCAGCAACAGTTTGCAAGTGGTGTGGGTAGGGCTGGGGTGGAAGGAAAAAGGGTGATGGATTGAGATGCTATTCCATAACAATCCAACATGGAACGCTGAGGAATCTAAGCATCTTATATCCTAAATTGGTCTCCCAGGTTGATATAAAGATAGAAGGGTAGAGCCTATTTAACGTAACAGCTTGTTAGCTTGATTTATAACTTAAGTATTTAAGCATGTGCTAGGTAAGCCTCCATTTGTCTTTTCCTAGACTGGCCAATCTTAGGGGAAAACCTGCATCTTTGTATATATTAATTTTTGTGCAACTAGTTCTCTGCAATATTTGCAAATTGATTAGGAAACAGCGTGTTTCTGGTGACAACTTTCAGGTTCACAGGTTCAAACACAACCCTGTTTTCTAAATACCTGTACTTGAATTGTACTTTTTAGATTGTGAAGAGTTTTCACGTGATTTCAAATGACTTCATTTATTCTGTATTGAAAGGACAGTTGCTTTTCTTCTATTTGTACAGAAGAGGGTTTTGAGGGTTGGCAAGGTTCAATGTCCTTGCCACTTCACACCCCTCCAATGTTCTTCTCAACCTCCCCAGGCAGCTTCTCAGTGCCATCCTGGTCAGAGCGTTTTGGGAGCTTTTGTGATTGGGAGCTCTTCTGAAATAGTTTCTAGGATGACCTGTTTGGGACTTGCTGGATACTGTTTCTAATAATGCCTGTGGTTTGCCTTGCTGCCTCTCCTAGTTGCGTGACTTATGACAAATCACTTTGCCTCTGAACATGAATTTCTACGTCTTCATTGGGCCAGGTACTCCACTCTCTCCCAGGTCCCATTCCATCGGGTTGTGCTTTCATGAGGAAATACTTCTTGTGAGGCAGGTGGGAGACAGATGGATGATTCTTTTTGAAATCAGCTAGAAGATGGGGACACCAAAGCATAGTGAATTTCTCAGGTTCCAACAACAATATTAGAATATTCTAAAAAAATAAAGTAGAACTATGTAATCCCTTGAATCCTTTATTTTGTACTAAGTTATTGATAGCAGTGTCATAGCAAGATCTTTTGCAATTTCAAGCTTGCACAGGCCTCAGGGGAATTTGGGAGATGTTCTTTCGCTCTCTTGGATCTCAGTTCTTCCTCCTCAACCAGTTTCCTTTCCTTCTTTATACTCCAGGCCCCTCATTCCTATATTACCCAAGATCTGAATTTCTCTCTTCTCCTTTCTATCAAATCAGACATTCCTATGTCTGTTTGCAAGTAGGATTGTTGTAAGGGTTTCCTACACCAATTTGGTCAGGCTAGGAATAGTGGTCGTCAGCTTGTGTGTAGTTTCTTTATCTTCAAGTTACTGATTTACCGCTGCACTGTCTTCCTGAGTCATTCTCTAGTTAGTTCTCTTTCTCTAAAGTATATTGGGAACATCTGTGTAAAATTTATCTTAACTCAGGAATATTTTATTCTCGCAAAGGCTTAAAGCAGGCTGAGCACCCTTAACAACTCTCTTCCCACCCCTACAACATTGGTTGTGTGTCCATTTCTAAATCTCTCTGTTTAGAAAGGACACACTATTGTACCTCTCTTCAAAATTCAGGGACCCAGCCAGCCACCACCCTATACTCTGACCCAACATACTCTGCACTGAATTGGTTCTCCAGGAATCGGGCCAGAAGTCTTGTACCTGTATTCTGTCTCTGCCTGGCCCTTTTGGGTTAATCCCTTGATTAGACTTGTCTGCATACTGCTCAGCTTTAATTTTTCTTTTTTTCTGTACACTATCACACAGATCGTTGGTAGCTATATATGCCATAGCCTCAGGCCACTCTCATGCATCTCTGTTCCCAGACCAAACTCACAGGCACCCAATTAAGGATTCCCCTCCATCATTTTACCCTGGAAACCACTTGTTCAGAAGAAAGATAGTAGGTACTCAGTGAATGTAGATCCGTCCAGTCAGCCAATCAGCCATTGTTTCACTTGCCATTTATTAGGTGCTCTGGACATGTCAGGCACAATGGCAGGAATAGACACAGGAAATACAACCCTTGACTTCTGGAAAACTAGTCTAGAGGTGGAGACTAAGGAGTAATTTACACAATTATTAGAAGTTAGTGTTATAAGCATGAAAGGGGGCTTCCCCAGCTCCCCTGAGGGTGGAAGTAGGGAGCCATGGTAGAGCCCCCCAACACACACACCCAGAGGTGACCAGAAGGTTAAACATGGTGCCTGTGCCTTCGAGGTACCTTTTAGAAGACAATTATTACTGTTATTTTTTTGAGTGTGAGTTGGGATTGTGGGGGCGTCTGGGGTGGGAGGAGCAGCTTCCAGGATTCTGCTCCTACTGCAGGCAGGCCTTTGCCCTGTGGAGCCGTGGACCTACCCTAAAAAACAGGCATGGTGCTGCCTGGTGTTACAGAGCCCTGCCTCTCGACGGGCATCCCGGCCATGAACAGGCTCACCAAGGGACTGGTGGTTCACACAGCTTTCACAGATAAGACCAAACACTATGCTTTCCTCAAAACTTTCTGGAGCCCTCTGTGGTGAGGCTTTCTCTGTTGTGGGGCACACGGTCTCCCCAGGCCCAGGCTGTCCCAGGGGCAAGGCCACACAGCTCCTGTCCCAGTGCCCACCACCCAGGCCTCTAGCCTGTCCCCTTCCCCTCTGTGCACTCCTCACAGCCAACTCTTACCCAGCAACTGCTTTTCCAAGTGCTGGTGACTGCAAACCCCAAAGAGGCCTGGAAAGAGGATGTTGGAAACACGCAGGGGGTGAATCTGGGAGAGGCAAGGTCTGGCAAGCAGCCCAGTTTCTATGTGAGCGGAGGCTGTTGGCTGACTGGACACTTGACCCTTGACCCGAGCCCAGGGAACATGCACCCTCCTGTCTTTCCTTTTATTTATGGCTCCGTGCAGGCTGCCTATTTATGGGAACATTCTGACAGAAGAGGGCTTTCATTTGGCCAGATACTGAAACCAGAGGGTTTGTTCCTCTCCATGGACCAGCAGCCACTCTGGTGGGCCTGTCAGTCTGCCTGTGTCGCAGGTGGGTTTCACGGGCTTCCCAACACTTAGAGACGCTGATGTATTTGGTGCATGAAACCTTCTGTGGTGTGATTGCAGAAAATTCCTGCTGCACCACACCCCTTTTTACCATTGTTAATTGGGAGCAGAGTCCATCTAAAGCCATGCAATGCATGTTCCTCCCTGTCGTGTTATCGCACAGAATGAGGAAAATAGGAGACAAATGAAGTGGGCTTTGTGGTGCTCTGGATCCTGAAACCAGGTTAGACTAACCATGTACTGCTTCCCTCGAGTCTAGATTTCTGAAGGACAAGCCTTTTAACTCCAACCTGCTTGAAAGAGAGGGAAAGGCAGAGGAAGCAGGAGCTGAGGTGCGGGTTGGTGCCTCCCGGGACAAATAATGGCAACAAGAAACGAAATTCATCCGGCAGATGATAAGGGCTTCAGTCTGGAAGTGAATAAACTAGGCCTGGCTTCTCTGCTGCAGTCATGTGAACTGGAAGGACACAGCACAGAGCAATCCCGGTCCTTACAGAAGCATGAAAGCCCTTTGGCAGTTTTTGCTTCAAACACCACAGAACACAGAAAAAACCCCTGATGCCGTCCTTTGACTAAACAGCCCAGAGCACCAAATCAGAGGTTTCCATTTTTAGATTGCAAGAGGAACAACTAAACCTTCATGAATAGGAATTTACTAACGTAAATTGAGCCTTTGTGAAAAGGCTGAAACCGACCCTGGAGATGGAAAGAAAGCACAGGGAATATTTGCTGTGGTTGGTGGGAGAGGATGCTCCACAGACAAAGCTGTATCCCTGTGCAGGCAGCCCTGCCTCCTCTCTAGCCAAATATTGGAGGGATGACTTTTCTATTTGCAGAGAGGATTTGGCTAATTTTGTTTTATTTGTTTACCTTATATTCATGGAGCGCTCTGCACAGTCTGTCGGATAATCTCTAATTACTCCTTTCTTCTTCATACCTGCGAGGCCGACACTCCCCATATTTCAGAGGAAGCTGGCACCAGGGATGAGGGGATCTGCCCAAGCATGAGTGTTCTGGAATATTAAACTAGAATCGAGACTCAAATGATCTGTGCAAAGAGGTCAGCAAAATAAAGGATTCACTGCAATTGGTGTCGTTTTGTGGTTGTGATCCAATCCCTTCCTGGTCCCCCCAGTTCTGTAATTCCTCTTCTATACTTGCAGGCAGCCCGTGCAAGTGTGTTCAACAGAGCAAACTGCTGTTTTGAAACAACCGTCTGAGATCAAGAAAAGCACGATACCTAAATCAACCTGTCAGACTTCGCTTACTCTATTCACATGTGTTGCCCAAGGAAAAGATCAGAGATAAAGAGAAGCATGGAAAATTTAGAGTAAAGGGTGAGGATAGAGAGATGAGGGAAAAAATGTCTTTAGAGGTGACAACAAAGGAATGCCATAAAATGTAGGGCAATCTTGTGACTGAGTCAAAGGAAGAAATATGAAGGAAGTAATAAATCAAAAAATTACAGAAAAATCCTATGACTGTAGCCAAGTGAATGATACTTAGAGATAAAACACATAACAATTGCACAGGCTGAAACTTTGTGAATTATCAAAGAATTAAAACATTTTAAAGTATTTTAAAAATATCTGTTTATTGGTTAAAAATATTTTAGGCTTTAAAAATGTTTCCAAACCTCACCAGGAGAGGACATACCCAAATTTCTACCCAGGTGATGTTTCTGAAATGTGAAATATGCAAGCAGTCCTTTAAAATGGAAAAAGAATACCTTTCATGTTGGACTTGTACAATTTCCATATGTTTTGGTAATAATGTAATACTGAATTCCTTGAAATGTACAGGGATTTAAGGCCAAAGCCAACACATCATTCAGAGTTTTAAATAAACATACAATTTTTGTGGAAAACAATATTCAGGATGTTAATTTGCAATCTCCAGAATACCTCTCAGTCTTAAGGATGGGAACTTCTGCTTGTCAGAGTTTGACACCTCTGTGAAGTCACATGGGATGAGTCCTGTCTCGGCCCACTCACTGACTGCCAAACACTGGCAAGAAAGAAACACAAACAGCTGTAACCACTCACTTAAAAACATAGTGGCATTCATACAAATGATTGCAGACTTTAAACCCAAGAGCTGGGGTCCCATAGGAACACAACTCCAAATCAAGCTTTTAAATCCGGCTTCAGAATATGACACATTACTGCCTTGCCTTTGTGGGTTTACTTATTAGGCAACTGCATGTTAAAGAAGTGGGAGTGGAAATCAAATTTGGACACTTATTCTTAAGCTGGTCAAATTCTCCTCATTCCAGAACCCGAGGTAGAGCATCTATGGAAAAAAGGGGGGCGGGCTTCCAGAGACAGGGGCCATCCAGTATGATGCTCGTAAGACTTCCTGCATGGTGTGCACCAGACACATGGGCCTCCCGCCTTCCCCAGCCGGCCTCATCTTTTCCCCAGAATTG
Organism: Daubentonia madagascariensis; assembly: GCA_023783475.1. Lineage (NCBI taxonomy): Eukaryota > Metazoa > Chordata > Mammalia > Primates > Daubentoniidae > Daubentonia > Daubentonia madagascariensis. The sequence continues at coordinate 6,059,855 of JAKFHU010000661.1, read as the reverse complement.
CTCAGCTTCCAGCTCAAAAAAGATTGGATGTAACTTGGAGCCTCAGATCTTTAGCCAATAACCATGTTTACAGATGCTGAGGACTTGAGATCCTGCCTCCTTAGAGGCAAATCTCAGGCACTCATGGCAGCCATCAGGGATGAGATGGTCCAATTGTATCCAGCCGGATTTTCTTCTGGAAACTGCAGGCATAAACAGTATAATCTAAACACTGAGATGTCACAGATCATGGTTTATATTTTTCAATATTATTTGCAAAAATATAAAATTGCAGTAAATCAGCCATCCCGTTGTTGAGCGAGGCTGTCTTAGAGCAGGCACGCAAGATTTCTAAGTCAGTCTTTTCAGGCTGTGACAACTTTGCCCTTGGACACAGCAAGCCCAGGCTGTGCTTTTTATAAATAGGGTCTATGAATCACTGTCTTTTATTCTGGAGCCTTGCACAGTACCTGGCCCAAAGCTAGTGTTCAATAATTGTTCATGCAACTAAATTGGGGAGCTTCCTAGCTAGTCTAACTTGCCCACTGTTCATTATATATGTTGCTACCGTGTTAATCATTCTGACACATTGCATATGAGAAGAATGTGGACCCCTCAATCAGTCCTCCAAAGCCCCTGTTTCCGGCCTTAGAACCTACTGTTCTTTTTTACATATCCTTTCATTAAGTCCACAGTATTTTCTGAGCACGTTCTTCTACATACCTGCAGTAGCACCTATTGGCGAATAAGAAATGCCTACCAACAAGAAACTCAGCACAGACTATTAAACTGATAATTGTGATACAGCGTGCAAAGGGCATGCACGAGGTGGGGGAAGGACCAAGGCGGGTGCTGGGGGGTTGCGCCTGGGCACCCTTTACCCAACTCCACTGCTCCACTCACCTGCAGGCTGCCCCAGATTCTTGTCTCAATGCCTGGCCTTTCAAAGGTTTTGGGTAGTAAAAACAGTATTTTTATATATATGGTAAAAAAGTAAAGAAATGCTGGGAAGGACCAACACTAAAGTCAAGCTGGGCAGTTTCCTCCTGTCATTTGCAATGACGTGGATGAACCTGGAGGATACTTTGCTGAGTGAAATAACCCAGGCACAGGAAGACAAGTTCTGGATGATCTCACTCGCAGGTGGGATCTAAAAGAGTCGAACTCCTGACAGCGGAGAGAGGATGGTGGTTCCCAGGGGCTGGAGAAGGTGGGGAGATGTTGGCCAGAGGATACAAGGTTTCAGTGAGACAGGAGGAATACGTCCAAGAGATGTAATGTACACCATGGTGACTACTGTTAATAACAATATACTTAAAAATTGCCAAGAGAGTAGATTTTTAAGTGTTCTCACCACAAAAAAAAAAGTCATGTGAGCTAATACATATGTTAATTAGTTCGATTGAGCTATTCCCCAGTGTATACATATTTCAAAAGTTCATGTTGTACACCAAAGATATATACAATTTTTATTTATCAATTAAAAAATTAATCTATTACAGAAAAAAATTGGGGGAAATGAGCAGAACCAAGGGCTCTTATTTTGGAGTAGCACATGCAATATGTAAGTTGAGGAATATGCAAAAATGGATGCTAATTTGATATTAAAATAAATTCATAAATAAATAAAAATTTTAAAAGTAAAACATGGGTGCTTTCCCAAAAGGACATAGAGGAGAGAAGGACACAGGATCTAACCACGTCGGAAATGATTTGCATTTCAAGGTGTGTGCTGTGTTACTCTTTATACCATGTTTGTGTCTTAAATATCCCCCCAAAATATACTTTCAAAAAGACCTTCTTTCACCTTCTCAACATTCCAGGCCTCGTCTGTTGCTTGTGGCAGCCTCTGTTAGCTGCTGGGAAGGCCCTGCATTCTTCCCCTAATCCACGCTGCCGGGGCACCCTGTGTTTTCTGCTTATGCCATGTCTACTCTGGACTCACAAAATACTCCTTCACCAAATGAAGAGAAACAAAAGCTCACTTGTCTTTTACTTCCTTCTGACCTTGTCTAGAAAGATTCTCTTATGCCCAGCCCCTTGTTTCTTAAAAGGGCCATGCCCTTCAACAATTCATAGTCCCCAGATTGCATGAAACGCTTTTAAGAAAACTGATGGCTGGCTCAGTCTTCCCACTGAACAGCCTTCTCCTGCCAGACAGAAATCTGCTCTGTGCGGTGTCTTGTGTTTGCTGTGTGTTTGTGGTGGTGGGGCGGAGGATGGTTACTCTGCCTTCGCATGGCAGTCCTCCCATTTCAGGATCACTACCCAGAGTATTTTCATCTCCACACCTTTCCTTAGGTGCAGCAAAACCCCTACAGGACATCGTCAATGATCCAAGATGATGCTATGCTGGGGAAGTTAAGCGCTGCTGCTCCGGCCCCAGCAATTCCTTGTCCTTTTCAGCTTGGGCATCATAGCAGGCTGATACCTTCGGGGCCAGTCTAAGAAGGTTTTTTTTTTTTTTCCTCTTAACCCATCGCTATGAACAGCTCCGAGTGGAGCAGACACCACGATCCCATTTGGATTGCTTTCCTGTACACAGAACCCTTTTGCCTCATCGAACTTCTGACTTTCTGGACATTCATATAGCCCTATAACTCTTTTCTTAGAACTCAGTTTTACTTCTTTGATGTGATATTTCTTTCCTCCGAAAGGCTCGTGCCACCTTGGAGCTTTACAGTTTCAGTTTGCAGGGCCTCACTTATAAATTCATCCACTTGCAGCATCCACTTGAGACGGTTTCTTTCGCTGTCTCTCCACCGCAGCCGCCTTTGAGGAGGGAGCCGGCCTTCCCATGCCTGGCACTACTTGCAGCACAATGCCACACTCAGTATATATTTACTAGGTTAGCACAACCAAATCCAGAGTCAATTTCAGCCTTTGCTCCTGCTTCCTGGTAACCCCTGCCCTCATGCCAGGACAGTGCTCTCGAAAATCATTTCAGCCTCAGGGACTTTTGTTGAAATGAAACAAAATAAGTATAAACTAGATAAACTACAAATATGTGGAAAACTATTATTTTTCTCATTAGTTGCTCAAGCCCTTATCTCATATATTAACCAAAAAAATCCAGTATGTTCCTTATGAAGCCTCCCTTCCAAAAGAAAATAAACACACACAAGAACAATAACAACATGTCTTCCAGGACCCCAGGGGTGACCACCCAGGACCACAGGCCTGGCTATTTGCTGGCCACCTGCACTGCTGTTGCAGCCACGCTCCAAGAGTACAGCGGACACTTACCCACTGCTGCCAGGAGTCTTCCCAGGGACGGAGCCCTCCACTGACCAACCAGGATTTCCAGACAAGGCGAGTACCTTTGGTCAAGGGTGCCCCCCCACTGGGGCTCCCAGGGCCACTGTTCTGAGGGCTCGACTCAGTCCCCAAACTCATCTGCCCCACCCCAACACTGCAGGGCCTCCCCACCACCATCTTTCCCTCTCTGAGGCTCCACCCCAAGGCTCAGGTAGCTTTTCCTTTTGAATCCGCAAAACACAAAGGGTCTAGCTGCCCTCACCCCCTTCCTTAGACTATGGGCCCCCCTCATGGTTGCCCCCCTGGGTGAGGTTGCCTTAGTGACTCCGTCATGATGGAGAAAAAGAAACATATCGGAAGCTGGATCTCTGTGGAGGCCTCCCCACTGCACCAGAAACGTCGTGAGTACAAGTAAGTTCAATTCAGCCTGCCGGGGGTGGTGCAGGGGACCGGGAGCCCCAGGATTTCCCAGAGCAGACCAGAAATGGCTGCCTTAGCAGCGCTCGTGTTTCCCAGCCCCAAGGGCCTCCTGCGGCTCCATCTCAGTCCTTAGTTCTAGTCTTGGGAAGTTGTTTCTTGCCCCAGACAAGGAAATGTGGGGTCACTTGATTTGTAAAGAGGACAACTCCAGTGTCTGCCATGCTGGTAGACCGGTTGTGTCTCCATAAGAGGCCATCCTCCGTGTTCACGTGGCCTCGCCAGTTCCCACATGTCATCCTCAGAATGACTGCCCTCCTCAGTGCTCCCGCACCCCGGCGAGCCGGCTCTTTGAGCCTTTGTCTGCTCCTCCACCACAGTCACTTCCTTCATTCCGCCACGTGTCAACCGCGCTGGTTTACTCACTTGTCTCTGTCCACAGCGGTGGACCTCTTTGAGGGCTGGGGCATTTTCTTTACCAGTTCATTCAACAAGCATTCATGCCAGACACTCACTGTTTTGGGTCCCAGATCTCATCTTTGCACACCTACACAGGGGCAGGTTCCCCACCCCTGGCAAATTTGGATTCAGTCAAAAGGCTGCACTTAAGGATCTAGAAGGCCACATGTGTCCTTACGGCCACAGGTTCCCCATCCCTGTTACAGAACATCACACATTGATACGTCAGTCCTGCCAACAGTCAAAATAGAGTCTTTATTCTGTAAAGTGGGAATGCTAGTCACACTCGCCACATGGGGTGGTTGCAAGGACTGAGCTGACACAAACAAGGCCCTTAGAACAGCGCCTGGTCAGCTGTTGACACTGTGCATGGGTCAGCAGTCCCAGTGGGCACGGGGTGAGCGTGGATGATGTGGGAAAGAAAAGGACAGCTAGTGCAGAGGGTGTGTGGTACCACACCCAGGGCCCCCTCAGGACAAGGTCACATTCCCCTGGGGCTGGGGCTTGGCTGCTGGCACCTCACAGCTGCATCCCACTCTGGGAATTGACCTTGGCCAAAGGAATCTGCCTGGAAGGAGGTCCCGCCTCTTTCCTGGGGCAGTCAATATCCTGAGAATGGTCAGTACTGGGTGCAAAGTTGGGATATCTCTAAAGGGCATCCTGGCCGCAGAGCACCTGTGGGCTGGGCTGAGGCCTCTGCTGCTGTGTTGCAGCCCAGCTTCTGCCTCTGCCCAAGCCCACCTTCATGTCCTGCGTGCTGCTCCTGAGAGCAACCCCCCAAACCTCCTCACACAAACCTCAGGAGTCCCAGAGCCTGTTCCCAGGGTCCCTGACCCCTGAGGATGACTCCTTAGGCACATCCTCCACCCAAGCCCCACGTGGTCACTGCCACATCCTCCATAACCAAAGAAAGTAGATTAAAAGGGTGAAATTAGACTGATCCCTGGCCAAGAAGGCCGTGATGAAACAAAACATGCTGGAACTGAATTTGAAGATATTGGAAATTAGAGCTAGAAAGAAGTGTTCGGACTATGATGGTTTCAGACGGCAGGTCCATCCCCTCTCTTTCCAGAGACCCCCATAAAATCATGGGCAAGGAATAAACATCATGTAAACATGTGATTCATGAAAAGAATCATAGACAGACGAGGGAGAAGGAGAGCAGAGACGGGGAGGGTGGGAGCGGCGGGCTGGCCTGTTCTCAGGGCGCTCTGGGGAAGACGCAGCCGGTGAACCCTGTAGCTGCGGAGGGAGGCTGGGCCTGGACGGCCCGGGGGAGGCACAGTCACAAGGGTGGAAAAGGTCTGCCGGCCACCTTTTGTACGTAGGTTTTTTATAGGTTTTCCTGAGCTATTTAACTTTTTTTAACCATCTGCTTGTGCTCCAGAGCTTTATAACAATTAAAAGGCATTTTACATAGAGATAACTTTTGAAGAGAATCATTCTTAATTCTCCCTACTCGCTTTTGGATCAAATAAAATCTCGAGCAAAGGCCACAGAAAAGCATCACAGTGAAAGCCGCCGTGGGGCAGGAGGTGGGCAGGGTCCTCGGGAATGTTGGCCTTTCCCACTGCCTGCGGGGCCTGCAGGGGCGAGAGCTTGAAGACCCGGGTGCGCACTGAAGGGGGAGGGAATCCATCTGCTCGCGGCCAGCTGCGTTCCCTTCCGCGGAAGCGTGGGCCACTGCGTCCCAGCAGCGGCAGGCGTCACATGTACAATCAGTTGGACTGTGACCTCAGCGGCTCTCGGGTCCCCTTCTCACCAGAAGCCAGGGGCGTCGGGACCTGCGTGAAGGAAGAACAGCACATCCTAGAACGGTTCACAGGTTTGCCGCCTCCCCGGAGCGCGCGGGCGTGGCGGAGCCAGCGCGCAGGTGCTGGCGAGGACGCGCTTTTAAAGAGGTTTAAACGGCGACGAGGAGGCGGGCGTGAGCTGGTGTGTGCCAGCGCACGGGCGCTGCGGGACGGTTGGAACACACCTGGGGGCCCTGCGGGGCCGAGAGGAGAGTGTCCGCGTTCAGTCCCGGAGCGCGCGGGGCAGGGAAGGCGAGCGCAGGCGCCGTGAGGTCCCAGGACGCGGAAGTCGCTCCCTCGGTGTCGTTACCGGCCTTCCAGGTCAAGGCCACACTCGCTCTCGCAGCTTTGCTCTGAAGGAACCGCAGAGCTTCGGCGAAGCGAGCTGACGGTGCCTGCTCGGGAGGGAGAGACCGGCGCTGGGCGCTGCTGGTGGCCGCAGTCCCGGTTCTGCGGGTCCCCCCTGCCGGCCTGCGCGTGGGGGCTGCCAGGCAGCTGGGCTGCTCGTGCCACAGGGGCGCCCACAGAGACCCTGAGGCCTGGGGGGCTTTGCTAGCAGATGACAGCAGTGACATGGAAGCCAAGGTCCCCTCTCCTGCTGCAGGATCCCAGTGCCGCGCTCTCCAGTAGGAACAGGTTCCAGGCCTGCAAGACACCGACAATGTACCCCCCCACCTCCCCGCCCCATCCTGCCCCCAGCCTCGGCCCTTCCCCAGCCACCTCTCTTCAGTTTAACCTCCCGCCTGCCTGTGGCAAGCTCTGCCCCCACCGAGGCTCCCATCCCCTCCTACGTTTTGATTGGCTGCCTCTTTGCCTGACCCCAGCCTGACCTTACCAAAACTTACCTCTTCTGCGTCCTTTTCTTTCAGTCACTGCTTCCAAAGGTTTCAGCCAGGTAATATGAAGAAGAGCCCCCTCCAGGAAAGACATGTTCGCTCTGGCCAGTATCTTCTCTGAATGATGCCTTAGCCCGGGGAAAAATTCTCAGAGTGGCAGAAGAGACTTCTGTGCAAGAAGAACTGAAATTATCTGGAGCCATAGCTATTTTTAAAAAATCTTATTATTGAATGGATTTTATTAATTTCATTAATAAAATATTCTCGTTTCCTATGGCTACTGTGACAAATTACCACAAACTTAGTGGTTTAAAACAATACAAATTTACTGTCTCACAGTTATGGGGGTCAGTCTGCCATGGGTCTCAGCTGGCTGAGATGGAGTTCTTGGCAGTGCCTGCTGGAGGAGCTAGGGGAGAATCTGTTTCCTCTCCTTCTCCAGCGGCTAGAGGCTGCCTGCCTTCCTTGGCTCATGGCACCTTCCTCCATCTCCAAAGCCAAGTCCTGCCCCTGCTGCCATCTCTCCGGTTTTGTACTTCCCTTGTCACCCTCTCTCACTCTCTCTGGCTCTCCTGCCTCCTTCTTTCCCTTATAAAGACTCTTGTGATTACGTTGGGCCCAAGCAGGATAACGTCCCATCTCAGTGCCATTAGCTTAATCACACCTGCAAAGTCCCTTGTGCCATGTAAGGTTCATATTCACATGTTGTGGGAATTAGAATGTGAACGTGCTTGGGGATGGGGGAAGGCATGATTCTGCCCATCTGCTGGAGGAAGAGGTGAACACACACACAGGTGCAAGCTTTTCTGTGGCATTCCTGCCAGATATTATGGGAATGTGGTGCAATTGCTGTACCACTGGTGGCCCACTCTGGTCCCTGCATGGGTGGGTGGTCAAGGAAGAAAAGGACAGGGGCAGTCACTGTGATAAAAATGTGGTAGTTTTCGTTCATGTGCTTCTGCCAACAGGGAAAGTGGCATTTCTCTGAGTTTGGGCAACCTTCCATTTCTCTTATTAGTCCATGAGAGTCATGAAAAGTCATTAGCCCGGAAAAGCTCCTCACAGAGTACTAGACCTACAGAAACAGTCTAAAGGATCATAGATCAAAAGCACTGGAACCCAAAACAAATTGTGACCCCCAGCCTCACAGCCTCATTTGGGTACACTGAGGCTGACAGAGGTGCCATCAACTCCCCAGAGCTGGAAACGCCTGTTCTGAGTGTGCTTAAGTTGGAACGGAAGGCCTGCCAGGATTTGAGACTGGTGGATGGGGACTTTTGTGCTGAGAGAGAGGTGTTGGAAATGGCTGTTTCAGTTAGAAACATCCACGCAGAATGAAAAGGACTGAAATTCCATTTTCAGGCCATCAGTTTTTCCTTTTGTGATGATGTGCCTTGTGTCCCAGGAAGATGGCATAGTGGGCTACGTGCAGGGCGTGCAGGTGCTCTTCCTGAGGGAGTGCTGGATTGTGCCAATGTGATCTTGTTCAGCCCCCATTGTGCCTGAAGGACCCTACCTAAGAGACCACAGGTCACCGTTATGCACACTCTGTGTGGTACCAAGCGAGCCACCAACGGAGGGAGCAAGAAACTGCCCAGGGCTGCCCTCCACACCTGCTCCAGCCGGTGTCCTCTCCACCCTGAGATGCTGCTCCCAAACCACCACCATCCTACATGTTTTCCTTTGGGGTGAGCATTGCCCTATCCAGGTGGCATAGTTAATGTTCATGTTCCCTGGATTGGAACAATTAGAACCACTATTCCTACCTGTAGAGAGAGGTGGGCACTTAGCCACTGGGAACAGGGAAGAAATGACAAAATCTGGACAAAGAAGGTCCAGGAAATTCATCTACTGAAGGTTTTGTACCTGCCAGGCACTGTCCTTTGCACTCTCACTGAGTCTATTCAACAACCCTAAGTTCCCAGGTCCTGTTTTCCCCGTTTTGTGTACAAGACTGAGGCCCATGAGGGTCCAGCACTCCTCTCCTGGTCAGCCTAGGTGAGGAGGCCCCTGAGCTCTGGGTCTTGTTAGAGAGCACCTGTGACTCCTGAGTCCCAGTGTTCCTCAGGTCTCACCTGGGGCTGGGGACTGAGTGTGGCTGAGCAGAGTTTAATAGACTCACAGGGTTCATTGGATCTCATGGGACAAGTCTGCTTGCTTTGGAACTCTGAAAAATCCCTTTTGTAGAAAATGCAAAATGAACCTGATTCATATCCACACCATGTGTGGCGTAAGTAAGTCCTTTCTGCTATTTGAATGTTATTCAAATAAAGGATTATAAACCATCCCAGCAGCTTACATTACCATTTCCAAATGCAAAAACAAAAAAAGAACCAGTGTTGAGAATAAGGGGTTTGTTATTTGACCATAAAAAAGAAAGACATCTTTTCAAATTCAAAATAATAGAAACTCAGGTATGAAAAGCACTGAAGAGAACATTCTAGACTAATCCCTTCCCTTTGCCCCACCTCCTACCCACACAAAATCCCAAATCCCTTCCAGAACATCCCTGACAAGTGACCTTGAACTCATTCAGTGTGGGAATAGCCCTCCCTCCTGAGGCAGCTGGCTCCATTTGCTTTGATGGTAGAGTAAGTCTATGATTAATATTTTAACAATGTAGGAAGAATCAATACTAGTAGGTTTGATGCCCTTTTTCCTCCTCTCTTCCCCTCCCCAGGAAAGGAGACCTGTATTAGTTTCCTACTGCTTCTGTAACAAATTAACACAAATTTGGTGGATTAAAACAACACAAATTTACTGTCTTATGGTTCTGGAGGTCAGAAGTCTGAAGTGGGTCTCACTGGTCAAAGTGTCAGCAGAGCTGTGTTCCCTCTGCAGGCTCTAGGGAGGAATGTTTCCTGCCTCTCCAGCTTCTAGAGACCACCTGCTTTTCCCGGCGCATGGCCCTTCCTCTATCTTCAAAGCCACCACATAGCAACCTCAAATCCTTCTCTGACTCTCCTGCCTTCCTATTCACTGATAAAGACCCCTGTGATTATATTGGGCCCACCCAGATAATCCGGGATAATCTCTCCATCTCAAAATCCTTAATATCTGCAAAGTCCCTTTTGCCGTGTAAAGCTACATATTCATAGGTACCAGGAATTAGGACGTGAATGTCTTTGAGAGTCATTATTCAGTTTACTACAGAGGCCCAACCTTGGTTTTAAAGGCAAGTTGAGAGAATACCAGGGCTGAGGAAGTAAGGAACAGGCTTACGAGGGCAGGGTGGGGGGTGTAGAGGAGGAAGCTGATGTGGCACCTCAGTATCCCAGGAAGAGGTGGAGCCTCAAGGGGGAGGTGCTGGATGTTCTCCCCTCCAGGTGGAAAGGAACCCTAGGCCAGGGGCTCTCAACCTGTTCCCAGAGAGTCCTAATGGCAAATGTGGCATGGCAGCCACAGAGATGCCCTTCAAGGGATGCCAGAACTTAGACAAGGAAGAAGTCGTCAGGGCTCGGTGTAGGCTGGAGAATAGGGAACTCTTCCAAGAAAAGTTCCAGTGCCTTTGCACTGACTTAAGTGGTAGTGAGGAAGCCCCATTTATGACTGAAATTGAGTTTCTCTGCATCCTTACAACTGTGATGTGGGCATTGTTCTAATATGATTTAGAAAAATTAAGTAATGTGGCCTCTCTTCACTCACATGTGGGAATCCCTGATTTATAATTGTGCCTCAGCAATGGTTCCACACTATTAGAATGGCAGTTAAGAATCAGCCTAAGCTTTTTCTTCTCCTGACAGGAGTGGAGAGGCAATTCAAGAACCACCTCCAACCCCACATTCCCTAAAATGTTTTCCCTACAACTCCAGCTACAGGGACACCTCCATCTTCCCACAGCATGTATGGACTCTGCCTATTATCTGACACTTGGCCTGCATACCCTGTGTTATAATTATCCTGTATGAGCACACACTCGATGTCCCCGCCTTCCACGTCTAATTGTAGACCTCGAGAAGGGCACATCCTCGTGTTGCTCCTCCTTGAGCCTCCTTCAGTGCCTGGTACCACCGCCAGCATAGTAGGTTCTAGAAAACTGTTTATTGACAATGAAGATGCCAGTGACACCAGGAGGATCACATCTGAAAAGTACAGGTCTGTGCCATGGAGAAAAGAAGGAGCACAGAGAGATTTGGGATTTATGGCTTTAGTCTTCACACCTTTGGTCCAGCTAATAGTTTTTCTGTTGCCCTGGATTCCACACTAGATTCCATGCTTGGTCAAACTCTTGGCCTGACTTAGACACTGTCACCCTTACTTCAAAACACCCCTTTTCCTCACCTCCACTCCCTGCTTCCAGTGACACAGAATTCCTTCTTCCCTGGCAACCCCAGCGCCTTCTCACAGTCTTGCAGCTTTGCACACACCATCTCTCTAGAAAACTCCTGTCATCGGTCAGCCAAGCCCCTCCCCCAGACGGTGTCAGTCCTGCTCCAGGGTGTCTCAGACCACAGAATGGGCCAGTCCCCAGGGGAACATGTTAACATAGATTCTGCATTTCTAACACTCTCTTGGGTAATGCCATACTGCTAGTTCAAGGCAGCTCTGAGTAGCCAGGGTCTACAAAATAAACAAGAACTGAGTGCATTTTAGTATCATTTGTTTGTATATAAACCTCTTCTACCAGAATGAGAGATCCCCAAAGCAGAAACTGGGGTTTTCCGAAGCACTCAACCCATATTTGTGAATGGCAGAGTGAATCTCTGTGTCTCTAATATTTAGCTTAGTGCCTGAAACACAGCAGGTGCTCATTAGATGTTTATTAAGTGGATGAATAGATGGACTTTGTAGGATTTCAGGAACAGCTGCATTTAAAATAGTTGGGTTAATTCCATCATCACTTTTTAAATAAAAATATCTGGAAGTACACTTGTATGTTATGGTATTGTGGGGGTAAAGGGAAACCTCCCCTTTGCCCTGGAAGGTTCACTGAAAGATCAACTCACAATTAGGCAGATCAATAAAAGAAAGAGGTTTACTTACTGTGAGCACAGGGAGAATCACAGAGTGATCACCCAATATCCCACTGGGGCCCAGAAGTTTATATGCCCTCACTTTAGAGGGGAGGGGGAGATGAGGAATAGAGGTAATTCTGTTGAAGGGCAGTGAGTGGTTACTAGGGAGGATGAGTAGACACTTGGGAGAATGAATGGGGGGAGGGAAACAGATTGACTTGTAAATGACTCTCTCTGGAAACTAAATTAACCTGAGAAAAAGGTGTTATATTTAAAATGATCTGGGCCAGGTCTGCTTGCATCTTGCTCTTCTTTCCTGCAATATATTGAGACAACAGGGAGGGGAAGGGAAGTCAGTTGTTCTTTTTGATGGGTCCGTCTGGTTTATGTGGATAGAGGGAAAGCTCCTTCCCAGGTCTGTTGATCTCTAAGGGCCTTTGATTCAAAATACTCTTTATACCAAGGAGTCATATTTTGGGGTGAAATTTCCTGAGCTCCTTCAATATAAACCCAGCTTCCCATTTCAACAATAAAAATGAGGCCAAGTATTTAACTAATGGAACTTAGGATATGTTGAGTTTTGCACTCATTTAAATGAGAAGTGATAATAGTGGTCTTCCCTTATTCACTTTAGTTATGACATTAAGAAAGAAGGAGACAGCGGTCCTTGCTTTCTGGAACCTTCTATTCTCCACTGGCTGCTGCCTAATGCTCTTAGTATTACTGACGGAAACCCAAGATCTGGCTGTCTGTGACTGTTGAGGTTTAACTGTCAACAAACGAAGCTGACTAGACTGATGTGCATGTTTTTATATCCTTTTACATCAATGAGTAAATTTTTTAAAACACCAAATGCAAAGCACACACATTTAAAAAGTATAGAAATTTCTCACAATTTTGCTTGAAAGCCACATTCTCTGGCCCTAAAATGTGTGGATAACAGGATCCTGCTTCTCTCGGTTAGATCTACCCCAATCCATGAACAGAAAGTTCTACAGTTGGGAAGAAGCCAAAATACAAGATGCTAGCTGAGGAGCAGGTGCACGCCCCTCCCTGGGATGTGTGTTAGTCAAGGCCCTTAGGTCAAAATCAGTAGAAACTCAACCTGGCTAACTCAGCAGAAAAGGAGTCGAATGGAAGGATGGAAAGTAGCTAGAAGGATGTGGCCCAGAGCAGGTGTAGGGATCTAGGAACCAGAGGACCATCTCCTCCAGGTGCTATTGTCTGGGTGAACAAGCTTCAGCCACGCTCCATCCCAGCATCACTCAGGTCAGGATTCATGGTCCCTGGAAGGAGATTCCAATTGGTCCAGCTTGGGTCACAGGCCTGTCCCTGTGCCAGAAAAGAGCAGGATCTTTGACTGAAACACCATCAAGCATGCCCAGTGTGGGGTGGGGGAGTTTCTTAAGAAAAACTGAGTAATGTCATCAGGAAAAAGAGGAAGTAAGGCCGAAACAACAAGTGTCTCCCACCATGGACAAAGCTTGGCTTCACTCCTAGAAAAAAGCAAAGCTGAAGCAGGGCATTTAAAACACAGTCAATCCACATTATTTGTGGATTCCATATTTGTGAAGTCACCTACTCACTAAAATTTATTTGCAATCCCAAAATCAATACTCTTGGTGCTTTTGAGGTCATTCACAGACGCGCAGAGTGGTGAAAATTTTGAGTCACCTGATGCACGTTCCCAGCTGAAGTGGAACAGGGTGAAACTCTGCCTTCTTGCTTCAGCTCTTGTGCTGTAAAAAAGTCTCCTTTAAACAGTCTATTTAATACCACTATGTTTTTTCACATTTTTGTGTCTTTTGGTGGTGATTTTGCTGTTTAAAATGGCCCCCATGTGTTAGTGCTGAAGTGCTGTCTAGAGTCTCTCTTAGCCCAAGAAGGCTGTGGTATGCTTTACAGAAAAAGTGCATATGTGTGTTAGATATGCCTCATTCAGGCATGAGTTATGTATTAAATTAGGTGTCTTTAAACAGAAACATACATAAAGCAATGTTATATATTGATCAGTTGATGAAAATGTGACCAGAAGCTTACAGGAACCTAACCCTGTATTTCTCCTAGGAGCAATGGTTCAGTATTTGCTAATTCACTGTTCAAGGTGGCTTTGTAGACCATAAGTACTGTGAATGATGAAAATTGACTGTACATACGTTTAGATTCTTTGCCTTTGATCTTTTAATTTCTACACTACATTTTCCTCAGATTTATAGTGACTTCATTTTACTTCAAACCATCTATTTCTCATAATTCTTACATATTTATGAATTTATCACCATTTAATTAAGTGCTATGTCAACATCTTGAGCCTTCTCAGCCCAGTGTAAGGAGGGAAGAATTGATTGCAGAGACAAGCATAGTCTTCCTCAGAAAGCAAGAGCCTTCCTATCAGGTTTAAAAGATGACAACCTTTTTCCCATTTAAGGAAAGCAATCAGCTCAGCTTGCATAAATGCTGCATTTCCCTTGCAAATGAGCTTCATTACCAGCTTGTTTTATAATTTTTCTCTTAGTGAGAGTGAGTGTCTTTCTTATGACTCTGTCTCGTAGTAGAAAATTGTCTCAGCCATGAATTATGTTCTCATCTATAACCACATTTAATTATGGATTTTGCCATGAGGCTGTACTATGAATGTTCGACATGTGAGCACTTTGAAAGAAGCTCTCTCGGCCAGTGAGATTTCTCTCAACTAAATACTTATCCTGGATTTATAGAAAATATTCTTTTTACATATTTTTTACTTATCTTCAATATTAAACCTATTAACTCCAGGCTTATAATTATTAAGGAACATTATCTAGTGGCTTGGCTCAAAATAAAATCAAAACCAAAGAGAGTACAAAAGTTCAAATCCATGTAATTATTGCCTAATGGTACCATGTGACTTGATTATTAATACTCTACTCTGGGCATAGATCACTATACAAAATTGCTTGTTTGCTTAGGGGGAAATTTTCCTGTCATTGTACTGATAGAAAACTTAGAAAACTTATTTTAAATAACAACATTTTCTAAGTTCAAGCTATCTCATTTTATAGATACTCAATATAAAAGCAGGTAACAAGAATGTGTTAGTAATTTACAAAATAAGAAATACAAATAATCAATAAATGTATAACATCTTGACTAAGCTCACTAATAAGGAAATAACATACAAATTTAAACAATTTACAGTTATGCATCTATTAAGTTGATAAATACTGTTTATTAAATAACGTTAAGCCAATGTTGATGGATGTGCATGCAAATAGGCTCACTCAGAAACTGCCACACAGTGAGCAAATGAGATGTCCTCCTGCAGGGAAATTTGGCAATATGTGTAAGCACTGTGAGTAATACAGTGCTTCACAGTAGTACTTCTTCCTAAACTTATCCTTAGGAATAATCAGCAGCCATTTGGTTAAAGAATTTTGTTCAAGGATATTCAATGATGCATTGTTTATATGGTAAAAATTTGGGAACACACTCTATGTACAATGATAAGGAAAGAATGAAAAAATTGTGATCTCTCCTTATGATGGAATATTATTATGTATCCATTAAAAATTGTGGTTTTTAACAATGGTTAAGTGCTAATTAAAACCAAGTGATCTTTGCATGTTATATGAATGTATCAAATTATCACGAGTACCCCAAAAATATGTACAGTTATTATGTATCAACTTAAAAACCACAGTAATATGCCATTTTACACCCATCAGACAGGTAAACATTTAAAAGTTGTGTATTAATAGGACTTGAAGCAATGTGAATTCTATGCACTGCTTGTGGGAATAAAACTGTTATGACCACTTAGAGTTCCATTGAGCAATATCTAGTTAGACAGTAGATGCACATGCCCAAGAATCCCACTCCAGGTATATTCCTGCAGAAACTCTCCCACATATCTGAAAAAAGAAGCCAAGTCCTAGAATGCTAGTAGCAATGGTGTTTGCAACACAACTGGAGACAACGAACATGTCCATGAGCGGGATGGCGGATGCGCTGTAGCACCTTTGCTCGATGGTGCACCCCACGCTGTGGAGATGAGTGGCCTGCACTGACAGTCCACGTGGATCCCTCTCCCAAACAAAACAATGGGGAGACAAAAAGCAAACTGAAGAAAAATGTATAAAATAAGACACTATTTAAGTTTGAAAACAGCACTAGATCTTAATTAATAATATAAATATATGAAGAAAAGGTATAAAGAAATGTTTAGGATGATTACCCAAATCCAAAAGGAGGTTGCCTCTTAGTGGGGGAAACTGATGCAAGCTGGGAGGAGTGCCTGGGATCTTCAGCTGAATTTGAATATTTTATTTCTTTGCTGGGGCACAGCTGCAAGGATGTTCTTCCTCTCTTTTTGTAAGTGTTAAACAATGCATATTTTTAAAAGAAGATATGATGGTATGAGAAGATACAACATCAACTGAAAAAGGCAAGATATGAAAGTATATTCAATAGCATTTCACATATGTGAGCATAAATATATATATATATAAAACATGTATTAATATATACACACATACCAAAATGTCCACGGTTATTACCTCTAGGCATTTGGGCTATCAGTCATGTTCATTTTCTTCTCACATTTATGCATTTCTAAATTAAATGTATTATTTCTATTATCAGAAAAAAATTTAATTGAAATATTTAAAATCTAAAACTTGTATCCTTTTGGGTCTTTGATTGGTGTGTGTTCTAGTCTTAGTTTTAGGTTAAATTGCAGGTTTTCTGGGAGCTCTCAGCAAATGTCCATCCAAGTCAAACTCTAATACTGTGGCAGCGTCTATGAAAGGCTCTTAATTATGAGGTAATATTCCCCCTTGAGACAAAAATAATCACAGTGGTCAGAATTGGAGAAAGACACCTATTAGTAGTTATCACTCTTAGTAAAGCCATTTATTGAGAGAGGGGCCAAGCATGTGTGGGGGAAAGGAAAGAACGCCCCTGTCAGTCATTTTACACCCTGCATGCTTCCCCAGAAAAGGTTCTAGAAATGTGCGTGGACTGGTTAATAATTGGTACTCTACTTTTCTACTTGGCTTTGTTTTCCTCTAGCACCTCTTCTTCAAAAAGCTTTTGCATGTGACAGAGGATTTTAGAACAGAAAGGGGTTACTCCAGGCCACCACTGTTTGGGGTATGAAGTCTGGGACCCACCCCCTGAGTGTCACTGGAAGTCTGGCATGAGGAGTTGGTGGTGTTGGGGGGTGGTTACACATGGACTCAGAAAAAGAAATCCCCTGCGTACAGTTGTTCAGCACAGACCCTTCCTTCAGAACTCTGTTTCAGAATATGTAGGTCAGGCGAGCAGAATAATAGGGTTCAGTTAGCTCTGCTTATAAACTGCAAGGTACTTCCAGCGGGATGAAAATGTATCATGCATAATTGAACAAGCGCTACTTTGCTTTCAAATCCCTTCTAGTGCTGTCTGAGACCCCGAGTCGGGAAAAACTGACAGCACTTTCCTTTCATTTATCCGGGGTTTCTCCCTTCTCTTCGACCCGAGGTGCTCTCAGCCTGGCATGCCCAGGCAGTGGCTGCTAGGAACTTGGCAAACCATCACGTTGCGCCTATTCTGAATGTCAAGAGTGGGCCAAAGGCAGCCACCTTGTGCTGTCTGGGTAGACTTAAGAGTTCGAGTCAAAGAACAAGACAGGGTTGCAGGGGGTGGAGGTGGAGCTCAAGATTTTTGTGAATGCCGGTGATGCTCTGATTTGTAAAACGTGATGCTATGTTTATTTTTCAACACTTATTAAAGTATAACAAATACAGACACTTGTGAAAATCATTAATATATACCTCAATACATTTTCACAGGTGGCACTGGGTTTTAAATGAGGATATATGCAGATAAGGCAGCAGTTCAACTGTCCTTTTGTCCTCAAGTGAAACACAGGCTGCTTGTAACTATAACCAAAACCTGGATCCTAAGCCAAAGCTGAAAACAAAGCACAGCAGAGTGCAACACTGCATTTCCAGCCCAGAAGGCTCCATGCAGCCTATGCAAAAACCTATCTATAAAACTGTCCTCGCAGAGACTTAGCACTGAATGCCAAGCCAGCAGTGCCAAGCCAGGAGCAGCCATGGCCTCCCCCAACCCCCAGGCCCTTCAGGGCCAGCTTCTGCCCAGCCCTTCTGTCTCTTCTGGGTCCCTACAGCTTGGGCCCTGGCCTGGGGACCTGCTGGAGAGCAAGGCGGTAAGAAAGGTGACCTGATTTCTGTGCAGCTGCTGTGCAGGGCTGGCCGGGTGAGGTGGGAGCACAACCTGTCTGTTCCCGCTCTTGCTGGATGTCTCCGGGACACACCTCTAGCTGCCCTTCCCTGAAGTTCTTTCCTCCTCCTTCCCTAGCAGCCTGGGTGTGTAGAGCCAAATGGCAGTGTGCCTTCTCAGCCTGTGGTGACAATCTGGGGGGAGATGTTGAAGGGGGCAAATATTCCACTTCTTTCTATCCCCTAACTCGGGTTCTGGGTGAACAGAAGTGGTAGCCAGTAGTGAAGGCAGATAGGAGGATCATGCATAAATAAACAAACAAATGCAGCACCCATCACAGGCCAGCCCTCAGAATGTCACTGAGGGCAGCTGAGGCATGATTGTGCCTTACCTTAAAATGTCATCTGTAACAGATACAAGAATGTTCCACCTGGTCCTCTGTGTCCCGACTCCCAAAGGCTTTCCATAGTCCTTGCTAAGAGGGCTGCCCTGGGTGCCCACAAATAGCCAATGCCTGGGCATAAATACTTGAGCATTCTTGCCCCTGGGTCAGGGCATCTCGGAGTATGAGCCCCACTGTCCAGGGATCCCTGTGGGATGGAGTGGACATTCCCCTCCACGGATCTTCCCTTGATACTGTGGTTTTGTTTGGCCTTCTTCCCTCTCACTCCCGAAAAGTGGGGTTTTCCTGGGCATGCTCTCTGAGAAATCCCTTGTACAGTTTGTCTCAGGGTCCACTTCTGGAATTACCCAAACTAAGACAGCAGTATTTTCACTCTTCATAAAAATTTTCAGTACTCCGACTTTGATTCTTGAAACTCAGAATCTTAAACAAATTCCTACTGTTGAGGGGGCCGTGCGATATCTAGCCACAGTTTAATCTGGGGAAGTCTGCTAGTTTTACTTTCTCAATGATTTTCATGGAAACTTTGCCTCGAGGCAGAGTTACAAGATGTGTGATATTGAAGAGGAGAGAATCTATTACCCATATAATAATCATTTTAACCAAATCATCTTCTGAGGTATAACTCAGGACCCCTCAAAATTTGAGAAAGACCTTGAGTTCTCTGTCATCACTGTTAGTCCACTGAGAATGAATCCCCAGATGATGAACGAAGAGCTCTGGGAGATGTGTACTGAGAAAAGGGTCAGCTCGGAGCCCCACAGGGCTGTGTCTGCCCTGTCCCGACACCCCTCGCCAGTCCCTGCCTCTCCAGCAGGTGGCCTAGTGGACCCGCCTCCCACCCCACCCTCTGGCAGATAGGGAGTGAAGGCAGCGGGGGTCCCTTCCAGCCCTGCACTCCTCTGCGCCCCGCGACCCCATCCCCGGTGCCCCTGGGAGCTCAAAGGGGGCCCAGACACAACTGACTTTCATGTGCTGACCTCCCTTTTGTACAGTAGCCCATTCAATCTATAAAATTCATGAATTTTAAAAGATCAGGGCTAAATGGGTAAGATGACTTTATCTAAATCCCTGGTTTTTAAAGGGCATGACTTTTGTTGTTGCCAGGAAAGCCTTTGACTTGGGCTTCGTGCTGATGATGGAGGTGGGTGAATCAGCCCAGAGGAAGTAAAAGCCAGGACAGTTCCCGCTGCTGACTCTAGCAGAAGCCACCCCCAGAAGACAGAACACCTTCAGCCAGAATCATCACATTTTAATTTATCTTATTATTTTATTTTATTTTAGAAATGGGGTCTCACTTTTTCTCCCAGGCCGGAGTGCAGCGGCATCATCATAGCTCACTGCAGCCTCTAACCCTGGGCTCAATCCATCCTCCCGCCTGGACCTCCCTAGTAGCTGGGACTACAGGCCATTTTAGAATAAGCAAGGAATACCCATTTTTAGTCTCCACAAATTTGGATTTTTTTAATATGAAAGAACAAAAAAGAGAAAAGTGTGGAATCCTCCCCGTGCCCCCATGGACCCATGGGCCAAGGGTCATGGACAAGAGTGAACTGTCTCCTCTCCCTTTTCCTGCCACTGTTTAGGTGAGATCCCTTAGCAGGTCAGTGGGCTAGCAGGGGACAGAGTCCCATAAACATCTGTAATGTGTTACTCCACTGCAGGGTAGTCATGACTGTTTACCTGGTTGTGCCCCAATATGCTATGTTGGGTTAAAATCCATTGTACCAAATACTCACCACCTAACTGCTGGCATTTTAGGACTAATTTATTCTATTTCAAATAGCTAGCTTCTCCCAGAATCAAACGGTGTTTGAGGTGGAAATGTTCATACTGTGGAAAGCAACAGCTGCATTACAATAGAAGATGCAGTAAATGTATACTGTTCTCAAGTGACTCTGGAACAGCCCCAGCTGCTTCCCTTCTGTGTGTGGAGGTGCTGCTGGGAAGTGGCTGCCCAGCCAGGGAAGACATTCCCCAGTTTCCTTTACATCTAGAGAAGGTTGTGGAACTAGTCTTTGCCCAAGGACTGAGCAAAGGTGAGGTGTGTTGTTTCTAGACCAACTAGTGTGCCTCTCACAGGTCCTTTCTCCCCATCTGGCAGCTACATGTCGAGGCCCAGGGCGACTTGAAAGCTTTGTCTTGAAGATAGCAGAGCCTCCATCAGCCTGAGTCCCTAAATGACTGCATGGATCGGAGCCCCACACCCCTGGGGCTTTGCATGATAAGGAAGTAGACTTCTATTGTGTTAAGTTACTGAGATTCAGGGTTTACCTGTTACAGCAGTTGGTTTTACTTTAATATTCAAGCATTCCCCTTCTCAGAAGATTTTAGCCTCCACATTGTAGCCATCTCAGCCAGAGATGTGCCCCTTGACTACCTCACTGAATACACAGCGTGCACAATTAGTCTGTGGAGGTGGGTTACAATACATCCCTAGAGCCTTGCTGCTCAAGGTGTGGTCCTCAGAACAGCAACATCAGCGTCAGCTCAGCATCACCTGAGCTTTTAGTTATGCTGAGTATCCAGCCACACCCTGGAACTGCTGAATCGGAGTCTGCCTTTTCATTAGCTCCTCAGGTGGTTGGTGTACACATTAAAGCTGGAAAAACACAGTCATGAGCACGGAGGTTTTCCTCTTTGCCTCTTGAAGCATCTCCTAGTGGCTTTCCCACCATATAAACTGAGGAGAGCCCATGAGTCTGTCTGTCTCTACGAGCTTTAGAAATTGGTGGCTGATGCCTCAATCGACAAGCAAGATCATGTGGGCTTTGGGCATGAATAGGACCTTAGAGAGAAGTGGCAAGTTGGCTGGTAGGAGAAGCAGGATTTCAGAGGCCACGAAATTGTGCTTTGATAAGCAAATAACACCTGCCCTTGTGATTTTACACTTGGAAATTTTCTGTTGCGTTTTTATACTTAGGCTTTGTGATGTAACAACTTGTAGCAAATTCCCTATAAGTGTTTTTCTTCAGAGTACATGTGACACATTCCTTGATACCTGCTAAAAGTTGATTTTTCACAGAATAAAACATTTTGGAAGGTAGTGTGGAGTGTCGTGTAAAACTGCACTCCTGACACCCATACATACTGCTTTGAAGTGTGTGTTCTACCTTCAGATTATTGCAGCAGCTGGGAGTGTTTGTTAAATAACTGACAACGTCTGGACCCACACCTCTCACCTCTCACAAAAATCAACTCACAATGGATAACAGATCTAAACCTAAGACATGAAACCATAAGAATTCTCGAAGAAAACGTTGGAAAAACTCTTATGGACATTGGCCTAGGCAAAGAATTTATGAAGAAAACCCCCAAAGCAATCACAGCAGCAACCAAAATAAATACATGGGACCTGATCAAATTAAAAAGCTTCTGCACAGCCAAGGAAACTATCACTAGAGTGAACAGACAACCTACAGAATGGGAGAAAATATTTGCATGCTACACCTCTGATAAAGGGCTGATAACCAGAATCTACACAGAACTTAGGAAAATCAACAAGAAAAAATCAAACAACCCTATTAAAAAATGGGCAAAGGACATGAACAGAAACTTTTCCAAAGAAGACAGAATAATGGCCAGCAAACATATAAAAAAGTGCTCAACTTCTCTAATCATCAGGGAAATGCAAATCAAAACCACAATGAGATATCACTTAACTCCAGTGAGATTGGCTCATATTAAAAAATCCCCAAACAACAAATGTTGGCGGGGATGTGGACAGATAGGAACACTCATACACTGCTGGTGGGACTGCAAATTAGTACAACCTCTATGGAAAGTAACATGGAGATACCTCAAAGAATTAAAAGTAGAACTACCATTTGACCCAGCAATCCCACTACTGGGTATTTACCCAAAGGAAAAAAAGACATTTTATAATAAAGACATCTGCTCACGAATGTTCATAGCAGCACAATTCACAATTGCAAAGATGTGGAAACAACCCAGGTGTACATCAATACAGGAGTGGATCAATAAAATGTGGTATATGTATACCATGGAGTTTTACTCAGCAATAAGGAACAATAGTGAATTAACACATCTGGTATTATCCTGGTTGGAGCTAGAACCCATTCTTCGAAGCGAAGTGTCACAGGAATGGAAAAACAAGCACCACTGGTACTCACCATCAAACTTGTACTAACTGATCAACACTTACATCACACAGGGCAATAACATTCATCAGGGAGTGGGCAGGCGGGAGGGGGGTGGAGGGGATGGGAAAACTCTCACTGAATGGATACAGGGAACACAGTTTGGGGGATGACCACGATTGTGGCTCTGACACGGGCAGTGTATGGGCAATATATATAACCAAAGTGTTGTACCCCCATGATATTCTCAAATAAAAAAAAAACTGACAACATGATGATTGGAGGGTATTTGTTGTGTTTTTACATATGTCCCTGCTTTATAAGGAGAAGAGTATGTCCTTTAGTACCTCTAAATTACTGATTTTCTCCATTTTCTTCACCGAATTTATTTTTCCACCATTTTTTCTTTTAATCCTGTCCACAATCTGATATCTGGATCCCCAAATCATCATCACAAAGTACCTGAACTTACCTCAGCCACCAAACACCACAGTGGCTGGACCATCGTTTTATGGGCCCCTTTCTGGAGAAAGTTTCCTCTGTCATCGTTCCGTAGGCTCTCAAGGGGTCTCTGAGAAATATGCTCATCTTCTGAAGGATGATGATTTTTTTTTCACTTGTTATAGCCTGAACATCAGTCTTTGGATAGTAATTGTCCTGATTTTTATGATTAACATATTTGGCAGCTCATCCATTTATTCATTTGCTTACTTATTCATGCAACAGACCTTTATGAGTTTGGTGCATGTCATTATTAGACTTTACTAATGGCTGCCAAAAAGGGCAAGAAATCTTGCTGGAGGATAGCACCAAAGAGCTGATAGGAAAATAATAGGAAGTGTGAATTCATCTCCTTCCTAATGCTTAGGGGTGACCCAGAGAGTTAAAGAGAGAAAAGAAGACGTAAAGAACAACCAAGGGTTGTATTCCTCTTCAAATCTGATATACAGGAGACTCTCTTAACCCATCTCCACTCAACAGGCCGCTGGGCTAATCATCCCTCGCTCTCCATTGCCCTAGAAAACACAGCGACCGGTGCCCGGGTTGCGTTTATGGCTGGAAGGCCCCCTCCAGCACACCCAGGGATGTCTGCTCCTGCTTGCTGAATCGTATGTGTCCTACAAGCAAGTTGTGTTTGTTCCCAAACTCGTTTACATCCTTTCTTAAAGTTGTTCTTAAACGTAAGCCCTTAACATTGTACGATTTGCTTAGACATTATTTCAACCAATGAAATAGGAGTACAAAAGGGAAGAGAATGGTAGCTTGAATGAAAAGCAAGTTGAATGCTTTGGAAAGAATCACCAGCCCTAACCCTCCATAATCCACAATAAACTTATATTTAAAAGTATAATACATCACTAACACAGTCCAGAGTTGTTTTTTAAAAGGTCAATTGTTAAAAATTTTCAAAAGGGTGTTAGGGTCAAGTTAATGTAAGTCACAACACAGGCCAGTAATAAGAAGAATCAGTTCATAAAAGAAGCCTCTCTATATAACAGAGGCTTAAAAAGTTCATTGTAAGCAGTTATCAAACAAATGTAAATTAAAACTGGAATTTAGTGTTTCCTATAAATTGGCAGATGAAAATTAAAATAAGACCCCGCAGTGCCAAGGACAGTGTGAAGGCCATTCTCACTCTCGAAATGAGTCTGTACTGGAAAAAGTTTCCTTAAAAGCAGCTGATCCATATGTATCAAGAGCCCTAAAAACTATTAATTTCCTTAAACCCAATGATCCTACTTCCACTAACTTATTCTAAACAAATAGTCAGATATCTGGTCAAAAATGTATGCACCAAGACATTCATCATAGCATTATTACAGCAAAAGATTTGAAGTCACCCAAACGTGCTAAATGAGGAGAAATATATATGTGTGTGTATAAACATGTATTCCATACCTATGCATATTTATCTACACACACACATATGAATACTATATACACACATATATTTCCCAAATATGTATATGGAAATTACATAGTCATTAAAGACTGGATACTTGAACAGTAGTAAATGATATGTGAAACTGCTCATTTTATAATTTTAAGAGAACAAAGAAGTTTATGAATTTCTTTATAGAAAATGACATGATTTTTAACTTAAAAATTACTCTGTAGATTCATGTTTATAAATTGGAAGGAAAGTAATAAGAAAATATACCAGAATGTTGACTAGGATGTCTAGATTATTTTTCTTTTTTTATATTTTCATATACTTTTCTAACCTTCTATAATGAATACATGTATTATATTTAAGAGAAAAAGATTTTATTTTTGAAAATGTGCTAACAAAGCAAAATGTCACACACACACATACAAATACACATACACAAGCATTCCAGGAACAGCTGGGTGATGCTTCCTAATTCAGAATACAGCCCTGGTATTTAAAAATGGCAGGTGTCTGAGAAAAGCCTAACTTCAGTGCTGGGAAGACTGGGTGGCTCTGATCTGGGTGACCACACAATTTCACAAATATTTCCAAAAGCCTTTCCCAGATTGATTTCACTTTCTATAAAGAAAAACACATATGACACATATGACTGGGCTTACAGAACAACACATTTAAAGCCATATATTGGATGGTTGAATAATTTGATGCTACCTCGTATTTCGTTGGCTTTGCAGTCTTAAACTCCATTGATCCTCCTGGCTGGACACTCCAAGGCTCAAGCCTGTTCCTTGTGAATGACGTGACCCCTATGTATAGTCCTTTAACTAGCACACTGGGATAAAAAGGCCTTGCTGTGCTTCTCAGAATTAAACTCAGCCTAGAATTAACAATAACGTGCTAAGATGATTTGCTTCTACTTACAAACTGACACATCACCAAATGAGAAATTTACCAAAAAGTACAGATGGATTTGAAAATGTCTGCAAATTCAATAACTGCAAAACTTCATCTGTGAATCTCATAATTAATCTTGTTTCTAATTAAGCAACCCAGAAAGCAGCTGAGTGTTCCTTCCAATCAACATCACCTGATTACTTACAGTTCCTTTGTTCAGTTATCCTGCTTTTTCCAAACACAACAGTCTGACATGTTTGGAATGATTATTTGGAATGATTACACACTAGAGAATGAAAAATGGGTGAATGGAAGAATGTAATATAGATTCATCTTTAATTCAGAGTTCTGAAGATCGTAACTCCCACTTATCCACACAGAAAATATATTGTTTTTAGAAATGGAAGTACTAAAAATTGTTCTTTTTTTAAATGAAGTTAAAATACTATTCAAGCAACATAATATTCGAAAGTATAAAAAATTCTTAACAAAATTTCTTGTTACAAAATAACCCATTTAAATTAAGTAATCAGTAGAAGCTGGTAAATTTGATTGAATAAAAAATTAAATTAGGAAAAATCATGCTTGTTAATGGAACTGGGGAGACAACTTGCCTTTTTCTCTGAAAAGGGCATGGGGACTTTAGATCACCATATGTTTATTTGAAGTCAAAAATGGGTCATAGCTGCCAAAAAGAAAAAAAAAGACAGAGCAATATTAAGCTGTATTAATAAAAGCACGGTGTCCATGGCAAGGGTGATAATAGTCCTTTTGTTCTGTGTACTTGTTGGAGCGCAGCCCATCTGGGGTACTGTAGCAGCTCTGACAAATGAGGCTGCCCGGGCAGGGGACCTGGCGTGCTGGGCTGCCTGGAAGGCAAGTCAAATGACGAGCAGATGCCAGGGCTGGAAAAGGCCAGGGGACGTGGGGTGGCACGTGACACCCATACTCTGGCCTATGAAGGTGGATTCCACTGACTGTATGACTTCAAAGGCAGAACTGGAATCTAAGAGGAGGAAGATTTCAGATCCCCGAACAGGTCTTGCAGCTGTTAGAGCAAAGGGGAGAGCTGGGCCCCCATAGGTGTTAGGGTGGGCCATGGTGGGGTCTCAAACTGCAACTTTGAGTGGCTTTGATTCTGGAAAATCATCTATTCTTGTGAGAAAGGAAATACAAGTGTTTATTAGCAGAATTTTAGTGTTAGAAGGGACCTTTTCAGGTCTTCTGTGATAATCTCCTCACCTTACAAATGAAAGCAGCTTGACCCAGGGCAATTACCATGAAATCACACGCAAGTGTGAACTCACAGGGTGGGGTGGTGACTGGGACCCACTTCTCCTGATTGCTAAGGCAGTGTCCTCAGAAAGCCACATAGCTTCACTGTTTCATTTTCATTGAAAATAGACAGTATTTGTATCTCCACCTTGAATGTTGATATGGGATATGGGTTGAATTGAGGGTGAACAAATTCTATAAATCTCTAATATTTGTGATACTCAGCTACAAAATGTGAATGAAAGATAAATTATACTTTAATTTATATTAAGAGTTTATCCTCCAGTTGGAAAAATGAGAAACTATGTACAAGTGCAAATAATCCCATTTTGAGGCAATTTATGAGTCAAATAGTTGGCATCAGATAGGATGTCATATGCCCGAGGAATTCCGAGGAGGAGAGGCCGGGCTGCAGTGCAGGGGACACACAGGACTCGAAGAGCGAGTAAGACACAAAGAGCACAGGTGCAAGCGGGAGGTGTTTGCAGGAGGGAAGGTTGGGTGGGGTAAGGAGGAGAGGCCACAGCCAGGCCCAGTGGCCTCCTTCCACTGTCATTGCTCAGTCCTGAGGTCATTAGGTAGAAATGTTCCCTAGTAAGGGGTTAATTCACAAACAGACGGCTGGAAGGTATACTTCAGAGCACATTTTCCATGTCAGCCCCCTCCTCAGGGCTTGCTCTGACGTGAACCCCATCAGAAGCTCTCAGGTCCCAGGAGTCGGGCATTTTTTGCCAGGATGGTTTGGACATCACACCGTGACCTGCCAGGGCCTACATGCAACAATGTTCAATTAAGGAAAGGGACTGGCACATAAAAAATAAGTTCACGTTGCCCAAATTCAATCCGATGAGAGATAACTGTTTGCGGTCATCTGAGAAAGGATCTCTGCAGGATGTTGTTATAGGGCTTCAGAAACTCAAATTGACAACCTTGCCCCTTCCTAGCAAAAATGTGGAGCCATCAGGACATGATACCCAATTACCGAGTGTAGCCAAAGGCAAGTAGTATGCCTTGTTTAGCTAGAAAGAGATTTTTCTCCAAAAACAAAAACAAAAACAAAACAAAAAACACACACCAAAAAAAAAAAAGAAAGAAATTTTTCTTACCATCAAGGCAAAGTAAAGCATAAATGACACTATCTGAAAGTCGAGGCACATAGAATGCCCAGAAACTATTGGATATTTTCTTTACCAGAGTTTTTCTCTTTCCCTGAATATTCAGAAGGAGAGCAGTACAATAAGATTGAGACTACATAAGCTGCCTGTCATAGGTGGTTCATTTTCTTTCTTCCAAACTGAGGGGACAGTGATCACCCACAACCCTTCATCATGAAGTAGTAGTCACAGGAAGCACAGCTTTGTGTAAACATTCCAGTTGATTTTCAGAACAGACCATGGGATGTCTATAAAATAGCTGCAAGCCAGAAGGAAATTTTTGCAAACGAGTAACAAACAACTCCAGGTGCTCAAATGAGGAACATTCCCTCAGATGCTACTGCCCAGACGAGCTGGGGTTTTTTTCCATGCAAAGTCGGTATTTTCAGTTCTGAGAACAAATTAAAAAAAAAAAAAAAAGGTCTTGTTTATACCCCTGCTTGGTTCTTCGCTGTATTCTGAAAGGGGTGACTGTGGAAGGCTGCATTTTTAGGGACCCCAAGCTTCTTGAGAACAGCACTTTTCTCCCTGTTACAAAGCACTTGTTTGTGTTTATCTCCAAACAACACAGTGGTGGTTTATTCAGTGACAATCAAAATTGCAGTTTCTGAAGGGTCCTGACTCCAGGGAGAGAGAGCTCCATTGTAGTCCTCTGTCCACATGCCTGACTGCTTGGAAAGAAAATTAATGACTTTGGAGACTGACACTTCTCCAAACCCCGAAACAGGGGCAATTTCCTGTTTTTGCTGATCAATAAACACTGGTGTGAGGTGTCTGTATTGCAGATGAAACTGTTCTGCCACAAGGATGCTACTTACCGTGCCTGGGATGGTGGATAACCCGAGAGGTGAAGGAGAAGAGGTGCTGCTTCCTAAGTATTCGCCGTGCTGCATTTTCTCCCAATGAGGCTCCATCCCAGTTACGGCTTCCCAGCGTTCTGGAAGACACATCCCACTTGCTCATGCCCAAGGCGCTCGAGCAAACGCCACCTCCTTTATTGCTTGGAATGAGCTGCAGCAGGAGACATCGGAGGGGAGCAGAGGGTGAGGCAAGGGGTTCAGGCAGTGGCGCCTACATGAAAAATTCACTAGACTTGGCGTCAGGAAACCTGAGTGTGAAATGATGCCTGGCATGCAGCAGATGTTTAATTCAAACAAAATAATGTCAACAAAGAAGACACAAAACCCCACATTTGTAGAGAAAAACAAACAAAATACCAAAGAGAATGACTCGAGTAAGAGTCAGCTTCCTTCCTACGGGCTGTTCCCTTTTTATTCAGTTTTCCCCAACTTTGAAAACACAGCACTGCAGCCCTTTCTGTTTTCGGGTGAATCTGCATGGGCTTCTGTGGTTACCCTCTGGTCTCAGTTTAGTTTCATCAGGAATAAACCTGCGTTCAAAGCTGGACTCGCCGCCTTCCAGCTGCGTGACTCAGGACCGCTAACTTCCCCCTTTGGTAAAAAGTGGACAATAGACACCTACCAGACAGGACTGTGAAGAGCCACCAAGACACTGTGCAAAACAGTGCTTTCTCACTATGATGCGCTGTGCACGCAGAAGGAGCTCTTCTATGAAACTGAGAAACTGGGACTAGAGGGAGGGACAAAGAGGCCCTCCTGTTCCAGGCCTGCCCAGGTGCAATGGCTCCCTCCAAGCAGAGAAGGTGCAGGGCTCACTGCTGCGGTGGCCTCTCATGAGGAGAGACCAGCCAAGGGGCTTGGTCCTTTCCCAGCCCTCCCTGGGCCTTTACTCCAAGGACATCTCTTTACAGGGCTTGCCATTCAAGCCGACTTTACTTGCCAGGCCTTGAGAAACACGTGCTGCCCACGTAGCTGCTATGAAGAGAGGTCCCACCATTATGGTCTCCAACTCCCACATCCACAGAGACCCCCAGGGAATCAGGGAAGAGCCCCGCTGCTCCCACCCCCCACGCAGCTCACAAGGAACATGCACGCCCCACGCCCCTCGTCTCCCATCTGCTCTCTGGAAGCACGACCATCACCTTCGAGTCCTGCCAGAGTCTGTTCTGGAAGCAGAAAGCCCACCACAGGCTGCGAGCATGCCCAGGCGTCTGCACGCCCCTTGGCATCTCAGGGGACCAGCTCCTTAGCAGGTGGCTCTGAGGACACAGAGAATTTGCTCAGAAAGCAAAATTCTGTCATCACAGTCCATAAAGGCTGCTGGAGAAATTATTCAGAGAAGTTGTCTTTTAATCGTGGAGCCTTCCATTTTTCTTGTCTTTAAGATCCACACCTCTGTCTTGACTGCCTCCTCCACGAGAAGCCATCAGCATCTCGTGAGAGGCAGGGACGTGCCCCGGAAACTGCGAGGTGCTGTGCAGATGCCCCAGGTCACTCCCGTTGCCACGCAGAGCCGGGGCTGCTGGCTGGGGCCCCTCTCTAGAAGTTCAGTTCCTGGAAGGCAAAGTGGGTGGAGGATTCTCATGCAGTTTTTTCTTTCCTTTTTCTAGCACATGCCTGCTACCTAGGAATAAATAATGACCAAACAAGTAATGGAATCCATGAGTGAATACGACTGTCGCACAGTAGGGACAGCACCCAAACAGCTAGCAAGCTGACGTCCTTGCCCACCAAAAGAGTCAGGAGGCGTTGCAGCAGTCAGTATGGCTCTTTAACTGTGTACCTACTGTGTGCAGAGAATATTGCAAAAAATAAAAAAGGCCTTCACCAGATCCCCCTTGTATAGTTCAGGCATACATTTTCCAAAAATAGTTTTTCTAAAGCATTTCTCTCATATTAGTTTCTCACGGTGGCCTTGGAGAAAGTATTTCTACAGAGTGTAAGGGACGGGAGAGAGGCAGTGAGCAGAGAAAAGGAAAAACTGGAACTTACTCATCTAGTGAAGAATCAATTTTAAGCCTCCCATGGACTAAATGAGGCTGCCTTTCACCGAGCTCCTGGCACACCTGACTTGTCCTGTGGAATGAACGCTGCCTGCTCTTTCCTGCTGTTTGTGAGACTGTTGGGTTTGCTCTGCATAGGGACGAATCCTGATTTCAGCAACAGGTGTGTAAACAGATCAATGGCATGACAGATACCACGATAAATTTTGTGTCTTCAAGCCAGGCTATTAAGGGCGGCAGGGAACTCTAATGTTTCTCCACACCTATGAGATCATTGATCTCTAGTGCCCACATGATGGATAAAAACCATAATGTTTAAGATGGGGCAGAAAGGACTCTATAGCCTTGCTAAAATGAATACTGGCAGTGACCCGTTCCCAGTCTGCTGAGAAGGTCTGTGCCAGAGTGGAGAACATTATTGATCTATTTGGAGAGAGTGTGACTTTCATCTATTTTAAGTCCTTAGCTATTTATCTTCAGGCCTGGCCCAGGGCCAGTAAGAGAGGGACTGGTACCTAATGATTAGGAAGGATTACCCACAGTGAGGGCTCTGGGGGCAGCCCCAGCTTCTGCCTCTCCACCTTCTACTTGCATGTTGGAAAATCTCTCAGATCTCTGGTTTTATCATTGTGAAATGGAAAGGGTAAAGTGCTTTGCACAAGGTGCAGATTTGTTCAATTGATAAAATGCAATGATTCTGGAGGTGTTGAACATTCCAGAGGGGGCAGCTGTCTGGTCCAGTGCAGTGGGTCTCAGGCTTTAAGGTACATGGAAATCACATGAGGGCTTATAGAAACACAGAGTGCCAGCCCCCTCCTCCTCGAGTTTCTGGTCCAGCAGGTCTGGGGTGGGGCCAAGAATCTGCATTTCTAACAAGTTCCCAGGTGATGTCTGAGCTGCTGGTCCGGGAACCATGCTTTAAGTACCCCACGTCTAGTAGGTTTAGTGACGCTGGTGTTGAGTAATCACTGGTTGGAATCCCAGCTCTTCTACTTCCTGGGGATATGATCTTGGCCAACGTCCTTATCATCCCCAAGCCCCAGATTCCACATCTGTAAAATGGGAATAATTACCCACCTGCCTCATAGGATGGTTGTGAGAATCAAGTGAGAAATTGTCAGCAAAGCCCAGCGCTCAGCTTGTGTTCAGAGCTCGATATGGTTTGTTGCTCTTGTCTATCATTCCAAAGCAGTTAGAAGGCCAGAGAATTTCAACAACTTTTATGCCCGCAGTGGAGTTCAAGCACTGCTCCAGAATTAGGTGTGTGAGGGGCAAGTGAGAAGGAACCCAAGTCAGGGTCTCTCTGATTGGTGAGGCTTAGGATAAGCAGAAGGTCAGACACCAGGCAGGATGACAAAAACCAGGAAGATGGAATTCCCTGGGAGCCAAATAAGGTGCACAGTGAGAGTCTGTGGGGACGGAACCCTGTGTTGGCAAAGGACCATGGCCCCCGGGTCAGGAGGCTGGGCTCTGGTCCCAGCCTCACTGCTGATCTGCTGTGTGACCTCGGCTTCCCTTAACATCTCGAGGACAGAATTTCCTCTTTCACAGAATGAAGAGGTTGAACGGGATGACCTCTTCTGCCTCTGAAGTTCTAAGAATCAGACAAGGGGAGTCTCCAGCTGGAGCGGGCAGTGCAGGGCAGGGAGGGAGCAGCCCCTGAGAGGTGGAAGGAGATGGCGTGGGAGACGGGCCCAGGGCCCTGGGAGAGGACGGGTGTGCCTGGCGGAGGGTGTTGTGGGGAAAGGACACAGACAGGGATGGCAGCACAGGAAGCTTCCTTTGCAATTTTCCAAGTCTCTGCTCACTTGAGGGCAAACTCCAGGGGGAAGAAAGGAGCACATTGTCCTGTCTTAAGCCTGAATTATGCTAAATTTCACAAATGGGTCCCATGCTTGGTGGGTCCTCAAGCTCAATGCAGCTAAATGCAGGACTCAGGACACATTGAAGCCTAACAAATAACTGGGAAGGGAGAAGGGCACAGGGA
Source organism: Daubentonia madagascariensis (assembly GCA_023783475.1). Taxonomy (NCBI): domain Eukaryota; kingdom Metazoa; phylum Chordata; class Mammalia; order Primates; family Daubentoniidae; genus Daubentonia; species Daubentonia madagascariensis. Next base: position 6,027,384 of record JAKFHU010000661.1, on the reverse strand, counting down.
CCACCCACCGAAGCCAATGTCAGTGAGAGAGTTATTTTTGTACCCCAAGAATAAAGGAAAAGTACCGAGATTCTGGCAGTCTTTGGTGATCTGCGTGGTCCCTGTAGAGCCTGCACCATCCCAAAAGTCCCTGAAGACTTGGTTAAATGCATGTTCAGATACCACTAGCAGATGAGTTGTAACTAGTCTTAAAAAAAAAAAAAGAGTCGGGCTTTTTGAAACCTATTCCTATTGTGGTGTCCATTTTGCCTTTTCTTTAGGAAGGAGAAGGGCATGCAACATGACGCAGTAATAAATGCACAAGCCACAGTGATTGAGTGCCAAAGGGCTCTGAAATTTTTGTTGGCAATTTTTCAGCCTCCAACCTCACAAAGAAAGTCATGGGTAGGTGATAATAAGGGATCTTGGGGGATGAAACAGGTCTAAAGGGAGATTTCCTTCTAGTTCAGATGGAAACCAGGCTTCAGTTGGGCTGAGTGCTTCCTCCTGGGAACTTAACTGGGTGAAGGGCCCGGGGAGGAGGGACAGTCTCACCTGGAGGGCAGGGGCAGGTGCTGGGGCAGGGGAGGCGGCTGGTAGTGCTCCCAACAGGGCCATGAGGGACACGGATCAGGATGAGATGAAACCAGTGCTGCAGGTAACAGAAAGCATGGGGGGTGGGTGGGAGGCGTTGATTTCCCTACCCCTTTGCTACCACAGCTCTCCTGGGACTGACCCTAACTCGAGAGCAGTAGCTCACCTTTCACATGGTCTCATACATGTATTACAAGCTCATTAATCCGTCAGAACTGTGTCGTCTCTATTATTCCTATTTCACAGACAAGGGGCTGGAGGAGTGGAGAGGCCAGGGGACTTGTCTAAGGCCACTCAGCTGGGCAGAGGTAGGCTTGCTCCAGGACCTCTGCTTTGAGCCACTGAGCTGGACTCTCATCCTTCAAGGTAGAACTTCTTGAGCAGGTCAGCAGGTGGGGTCAGCCTAGCATGCAGAGAAGAGAAAAGTGTGTGTGGCTCGCACCTCTCTCCTTCCTTCTTGGCCTTTAAGGACGAGGAAGCCCCTTGCAAGTGGCCTGAGTGGTGAACTGAAGTATAGAGTGTCAGGATTATCCTTCGATGAAGTTTTTGATAACAATCCATTCATTTACAGACATTTTTTCATGCAGAGCAGAGGGGACCTGTCAGGGAGACAACTGTGAAGCAGAAGTGGTAGGAAAACACTCAGCGTGCAGCCAGCGGCTGGGGCACGGGGAGCGCGTGGGCAGCCTTGTAAAAAGAAAGTCAACCAATGTCTCCCCGTAAGCTTCTGCCTGCACTGGACGTTTTATCAAGCAGATTAAACAGAGAGTCTTTCTTAACGAGTAGCGCAGAGGAGGACTCAACCTCTCCTTGCTGGGTTAACCTTCACCAGGGTTTTAGAGGCGGGAAGGTTGAGAGCCCGCCAGGATAGGAAGTGCCAAGAGGTGAAGCCATGTGTGTGGGATTTTACAAGCAGACTGCCTTCTCTTCTGGAAGGATCTGGGGTATGTGTGTGCGTGTATGTGCGCATGTGTTATGCATGTATGTCTGTGCACCTATGTCTCTCTCTCTGTCATTTTCTCTCCTTGTCTATTTATCTGCAGGGACCCTTCCCCACCCCTCACCTGTTTCTGTGCTTTCTAGAGCACCACCAATTCCTATATTTATAAATACTTCAGACCAATTTCTCATAAGCTATTGTACCTCAAAGTGTCTAAAACCCAATGCTATTAATCATTATCTTCTCAAATGTCTACCAAACGCCTTCTGTCCCATTCTCCTTTTCGGCGTTCCAGAGCCGACACTGCCCACCTCCCTCCCGGAGTGGCCTCTGGCCTCCTCCTCGGGCGTCGGGGACCCCCCATTCCCCTCCAGCCCCTGCATGGCCAGCTCTGTCCCCTCCAGCCCCCTCCCTTCAGGGCAGCATCACATGGGTGATCGTCCCCTTGCGCGGTCACCTGCTGCTGAGTGTTTAGATGAGGCAGCTGAGCCTGTTGTGTAGGTGCCTGTCCTCTGCCTGCCCTCTCTCCCCTCTCCAGAGTCCTCCCACACACCCCACGCTCTGCCATTTCTCAGGCAGCACCCGCCACGGTCTCCCACCCCGTCTCCTCCGCTGGCCGCCTCCTGTCCACCTCACCATGCTGGGCCCCAGCAGCCAGCACCGTCACCCTGCCTCACGCACTTGCTCCCCGCAGCAAGCACTGGCCGTCGGTTACACACGGTCCTAGTCTCTCTCTGTGCTACCCGGTTTAGCGTGCTGTCCTGTCTAGCTAATCACACGCACAGTGTCGCTGGGGCAGAGGGTAGCTTACCACCCTATCCTATGGTTTTGCATGTGTGTGTTACCTAACCAGAGGCTTAGGAGTTCCTCCAGGGTGACGCTTTCTGAGAGCTAACACAAACGTGATAAAAAAAAATCAAAATAATATAATAGCTGGATAAATAAACTGTGGCACATCCAGACAAAGGAATATTATTCAGCACTAAAAAGAAATGCACTATCAAACCTTGAAAATACGTGGAGGAACCTTAAATGCATACGACTAAGTGAAAGAAGCCAATCTGAAAAGGTCACATACTCTGTGATTCCAACTATATGACATCCCCGAACAGGCAAAACTACGGAGGCAGTGAAAAGACACGCGGCTGTCAGGGGCAAGGGGCGGGGAGGGGTGAACAGGCGGCGCACGGCGGATTTTAGGGCAGTAGGACTACTCCGTGTGGCGTCAGACGCTATGCAAATCCGCAGAATGTACAACACCAAGAGTGACCCCAGTGCACGCTGTGGACTTGGGGTGATGATGTGTCACTGTCGGCTCATCTAATGCCACAAACGTGCCACTCTGGGGGGATGCTGATGATGGGGGGCTGCGCACGTGCCGGGGCAGGGGGCAAATGGGAGATCTCTGTACCTTCTGCTCAGTTTTGCTGTGAGCCTAAAACTGCTCTAAAAAGTAAAGTTTATTCAAAAATATATAATTACGTAACAGCTCACATGCACTGAGGACTTTCCTGTCCTCACATAAAGCACTCTGCTTGTGTTACCCCATTTAATCCCAACGCCTCTGAGGATCACTATTGGTCCTACTTCACAAACACGGAAACTCACCCGAGGGCGCACGGCACGCACGGGCTCGCGCTCGGCAAAGGCCCTCTGTCCACGAAGGCACCTGGGTCAGCCCCTCGCCTGAGCGCGACGGAGGCGGAGTCCCCCGCCCAGCAGGGAGCTGGAGCGCCTGTCCCCGCCGCCCCGCGCGCACTTCCTCCCCTGCCCTTTGGGGTAAACGGCTTCCCAGGGGTTAGCCGACTCCTGATTGTTTTTAAAAGGGATTTTATCCGGTATATCGGATTTTCTTTTGAGCTTTTCTGGAAAGTTCTTTTCTGGGTTTTTAGTTATTTACACGTGGCCTTGAGAGTTTGTTCTCCTTGTCTAGAGATTCCGTTGAAGGTGAGCGCGTGGCCGGCGGCGCGGGCCGGGCGCGTCCCTGGTCGGACCGAGGCAGGTTTAAAGCCCCGGCCCAACGCCCATCCTGTGCGCGTCCTCCCAGATCGTCCTCCGAAGCCGTCCCGCCTTCTGTCACCCCGCGGCCCCGGCCTCCTCGCCCCGTTGCGTGCCTTGGACAGTGGCGTTCGCGCGACCGGAAGTCTCCGCGTTCGGAGCAGGAAAGCAGCGTGAGGGAGCGGCCAGCGCGGGCCGGGCTCCCGGGCCGGGCGTCTGGGCCCGGATGAGGCGGAAGGAACTTGCTGCCGCTCGTGGGGGGCCCGGGAACAAGCGGGCTGGACGGGCCGCCGGGCGCTCGGGGCGTGGTTGACGGGTTGGGCCCGCCAGCGTCGCTCCCGCTTCTCCCGGCCCCTCTCCCGCCACCTCGGCAGTGGAGGCCGCACTGGTCCTGGCTCAGTTTGGATCTCCCCGTGGCAGAAACACACTCTTCACGGCCGCTTCTACGTACACTCCTGCTCCTTTGTCACCAAGGGTCTGCCATTGGACCGCTGGCGTCCGGCCACCAGCCTTCCGTGGGCGTCAGGACGGGCACCCTCCCGGGGCTCTCCTACCTCCCGCTCGTTTTTCCGGGTCTCAGCTCTTCGGAGCTGCGTGTTGTAGGACTAAGTGTTGAGGGAAGCCATGTGGCCCGTTAAATAAGGCGCGGCAAGGTCATGAGTCATAGCTACTCTGAGTTAACTCTAATATTTTTTTTCCTTACAAAAGGCGTGGAGGTGTGGAGTTCTGAATTACATCCCAAGGGGGATTCGAGGATTGTGGTGGTGGTTGCAGGGCTTAGGAAACGTGTGCTCCAGATGGTACTTGATGTTCTCCCCTAAGGCGTGGTAATATGTGCGTGTATGTGTATGTGTGGCACCTGTGGTTGCGTATCAGATAAGTGCATGAGGGATATAATGTTAGTTTCACACCTCCTGGGAAATGGGTTCCTATAACTAAGAGCAGATTCCATGCTGGAACCTGAGACTTTTGTCTGCCAGAAAGTTGCAATGGCCTAAGGCCTGGAAAGATAAGATATGCACATTGAATATGCTGTTGGGGTAGCAAATTACATGGAAGCAGATGTGGTTTCTGTGGATAAATAAAACTAGATCCTGACAAGATGACCTCCATAAGATAATCTGCACAGAAGGCAAATGAATTGGTTGGGCGAAAAAAAAAAACAAAGATGTACTGAGTTTTCAACAGCCCTGCCAAAGCAATCGTAAAATATCTGAACCTTATTATTTTTTAAAGTCAAGTTTTTAGGCGGTACTTTCATCATGCAAAAAAATAACCTTATCAAAAACAAGACTCCCGAGCTAAATTGCAAGAATCCCCCTGCAATGATAGAAAGCCACATAGTGAGGGAGAGGGTATTTTGTTTATAATTATTGACTTCATTGTTGTTTTTTTCTTTTTGGAATGTGTATTGGTAGAGATTCCTCTTGATTTCCAAATGGAAGGTCTACAAATGCCAAATCTATTGTTAGTAACTAATATCAGAAAATCCTGGCTGCTGAGACTAGTCTGTGTGTTGTGGAATTATAGGACCAACTTTGAGGGAAACTCAGATAAAATCCAGCTTTCTTTATACAAGTCTAACCGGCTTATGAGAAAGCCGTGACATTATGACCAGAGGCTGCAAACTGAATTTTTAAGATTTAACATTTTGTGCAAATCTTAGTATTTAGAGAGAGTGTTTGTGATTACATGATCAAAGAAGAGAGTCCCTTTGCTTTTATTATGGCTAAAAAGAGAGTTTTGACATAAATATTTCCCCGGCCCTCTAGTGTGGTCCTGTGGGGGCAGGAAGACTCATCTTAGTCGAACTTCTATATTCTCTGACTTAAAAAGCTTAGCCTTTTTTCTAAAGTTGTATTGGATTTTAGCTAAATATTTGATAAATAATTTTTTCTATAGCATGTATCATTATCTGAAAACTTTAAATCTTTAAAAAATCAGTTAAATATGGGTTTTTTTGCATATGCACATAATTAAATATTTGGAAATATGTATAACTCATAAAAATAGGCAAAAGTAATTGTCTTCATAAATTTCCTGCCATATTTTTCTTGAAGAGCACTTAAAAAAGGAATGCCATATTTTATTTCAACAAGGGAATAGATACAGAATGCATTTTCATAAAATAAATCTCTATGATCCATAATTTAACATATTTTTAAAGGTAACTTCTGAAATCTACTTTACATGAATTTCATGCTAGTAAAATATCATAATGACATGGATATTCTAGTACTTTTTCCTTCTTATTTAAAAAAATATTTACCTTAACATTGTAATTAGAACTCCAAAAAGGCAAAAAACATATAATTACACAAAATCATCACCACGGAAAAAATGATTCACCCTTTTAAGGACAAAAAAATTGAGTGAATCAATGGATTACATAAAAATGTATTCTACTTTCACATTTTTCTATAATATCATGCAAATGGGGGTGGATAGTAAGTGCTAGTGTACTTGTTGGGTTGAGAGAAGAGAGAAAATCCAAGTTCCCATTCTCTAGGATTACTTGTTTGAGAGACTTTGTATTTTCAGAAATGGTTGGAAAATGATCTTGTGTTGGATGGCATCCAATGGCATTATCCCCAATCTCTTCATTCCTAGATATGGAGTTGGAAGTTTTCTCCAGTGGGATGGTGGAACACAAAAATCAACAAGTCCTTGCCTAGGTGTGCCATTTCTGTGGTCTGGGGTTTGGTAGAGGCATGTAGATGCAATGTGATTTTGTACCAGCCCCGGCCAATGCAGATGCCAGGGAGAAGCCACTGATTGGTTCAACAAGGATCCCAAGTCTCTGCAAACTATTGAGATCTTATCCAGCCTCCTTTACTGTAGAAGGTAGAAAGTGATCCTGCACTGACAATACATATGGGAAGTCATCAACTGGAAACAGAAGTCCAGTAGGAGTCAGAAGACCTAGTTTCTAGGCCCTTTTCCAGCATTTAATTAATTATCCAAATAACTTTGGGCAAGAACCTAATTCCTTGGAAATCTTGTTTTTTTCATCTGTAAAGTGAGGTGATAGGTCTAGGTGATCCTTGAGGGTCTTTCCAGTAGTAAAATTCTATTCTCCTTTAACATAACCAAAATCTGAGATCATGCAACAATAAAACTGGAGTAGACCCAGTTGCAGACCAATCTCTGACTGGGCAATAATTTCTAAGCCATTAATGCATATCTATGTTAAACTTGTTAGACATTGATTTTTCTAGCCTAAAGTGAAAGTTAGAAGTCTAAGAGTTAATGCAAGGATGTATAAGTTGTACAAAGAAAATTAAAAGAGTCAGTCATACACCCCAAATATTAGGATTGAGGGCACTGCATCTCATATATTTTGGATAGAATATGTGTTTTCATTGTACAATTCATTGCAGCCTTTTAGTTAGAAGAAAATAGATTTTTTTCTTATTGTTTCCAGAGTCTGTTTTTTCAGTAACCACTGTCTTCAACAAAGAATTTCTCTCTTTAAAAAATGCAACTTCAAAAGGATTATACACCATGAGCAAGTGGGACTTATTCCTGGAATGCAAATATGATTCAACATACAAAAATCAATCAGTGTAATACACCCTATTAACAGAATGAAAGAAAAACCCACATGATCATCTCAGTTGATACAGAAAAAGCATTTGACAAAATTCAACACCCTTTCATGATAAAAAATAATCAGCACTTAGATAGAAAGACCACCTCAACCTAATAAAGGTCATATATGAAAAGCCCACAGCTAACATCACACTTGGTGGTGAAGGACTGGAAGCTTTTCCTCTAAGATCAGGGGCAAGCCAGGGGTGCCCACTCTTGCCACTGCTGTTCATCACAGCACTCAAAGTCCCAGCCAGAGAAATCAAACAAGAAAAAGAAATAAAAGGTGTCCAAAATGGAAAGGAAGAAGTAAATAATTTCTTTTGCAGACAAAATAATCTTACATGAAAAAAACCCTAAAGATTCTGCCAAAAACCCCTGTTAGAACGAATAGACAAATTAGGCAAAGTTGCAGGATAAAAAATCAACAAGCAAAAATCAGTTGCATTTCTATACACTAATAATGAACAATCTGAAAAGAAAATTAAGAAAATTCCATTTACAATATCATCAAAAAGAATACAATGCTTAGAAATAAGCAACCAAAGAGACAAAAACACCTGTACACTGAAAACTACAAAGTGTTGCTGAAAGAAATTAAAGAAGACAACAATACATGGGAAGACATCTCATGTTCATGGATTGGCAGACTTAACATTGTTAAGGTGGCAATGCTACCCAGCGTGATCTACGAATTCGATGAAATCCCTATCAGAGACGCAGGTGGGACTGAGAAGTGACCTGCTCCCAGTCTGCTGAGAAGGTCTGTGCCAAAGTGAAGAACATCACTGGTTTATTTGGAGAGAGTGTGGCTTTCATTTATTTTAGGCCCATAGCTATTTATCTTCAGGCCTGGCCTAGAGCCAGTAAGAGAGGGACTGGTACGTAAAGATCAGGAAGAATTACTCGAAACGAGGGCTCTGGGGTCACCCCCAGCCTCGCCTCTCCACTTCCTACTTGTATGTTAGAAAGTCTCTCAAATTTTATCACTGTAAAATGGGAAGGCTAAAGTGCTTTGCACACAGTGCAGATTTGTTCAACTGATAAATTGCAAGATTCTTGGGGCCTTGAGCATGCCAGAGGGGGCAGCGTTAGTGTCCAATGCAATGGGCCTTGGATTTTAGTGTATGTGGAACTCACAGCTCCCCCCACGCCAGGTTTCTGATTCAGTACCTCTGGGGTGGGCTAAGAACCTGCATTTATAACAACTTCCCTAGTGATGTCATTGCTGCTGCTTCAGGATTCTGAACTCCTTATGTAAAGGAAGTATGTGTTACTCATCTTTGTGTGCCGTACGGTGGCTTGTACAGAATAATTGCTCGATAAATATTTGCTAAATCCCAGTAATGAGAGGAGAGTGAGGCACTGTGAGATTGAGGCTCCGAGTTGCTTCTGAGAAGGGACAGCGCAGGGCTTAGGAGTGGTTGCAGCCAGATGACCTGGGCTCAAGTCTCGCTATTATCTTGGTCACGGGCACTTCAAACCTCACTGTCCTATTTTATAAAATAGAGGATGAAAATGCCTCCCCCTACACTGGTTCTGGGGAAAGTTGGAAAATGTTGCATAAAGCATTTAGTGCATGGCTTGTCCCAGAGATGTTGCGCTGAAAGGCAAGGAGGAAGTCCTGATGCACAGTGGGGCAGGGACCACTAAGCTGCAGCTGCTCAGCAGTTCTGCCCAAACCAGTGTTGACTCCCAAGGGCAGTAAATAATGGGTACCATGGAGAAAGCTTGGAGCCCATCTACTTTCCCAAAGAAATTAAATGCTGGATATGGTGAAAATTTGGCACAAAATAGTATGCTAAATCAATGGTCCTCTTAGGCCCAGAGTGATGTTTGTCAGAAAGGCCAGCATTTCATCCTGCGTTAGAGGTGTCCGTCTCAGACGCAATGCCCTCCAGCACCCCCGTCACCAGGCCAGCCCGAGTGGACTCTCAAGGCTGCAGTAGCTGCACCAAGGATGGTGGGCATCCAAAACCAGACAGGGGAAAGCGAGCTTCCTGGTCCCCAGCAGCAGCTGCGAAGGAGGAGCCTGGCCAAGCAGCTCTGCCCAGAAAATGCCTCAAGTCGTTAGAGAATGCAGATCGGTGTCCCAAGAGGGGCTGCATCTGATTTGAAGCCTCCCACTTATCACAAGTCCATGTCTATCTATGATCCCTACTCCTTCCTACCCTATTTCTACCAGTGGACCTACTGCTGTGGCTGCCAAAGACATTTTTGAGAAAGAAAGTTAGGGATGTGTGTGTGTGTCTTGAATTTTCAGAGAATCTCTAAAATTCAAAGTGAGGGAAATAGAAATGGCTTAGGGGAATGTGTGGGTGTTCTAGCACTTTCACAGAGGCGTCTAGAAGCCAATGACATAAGAGATCTGTGCAGGGATTGGAGTCGTTACAGGAAGGGTGGCCTGCAGCCTCAGGAGGCTGGACTGGGAAAGTCCCAGGGTGGCCAGGCAAACACATTTCAGGGCCATGATGGGAACGTGCTGGCCTGGCCAGGACCACAAAATCGGGGGTGCAGGTTAACGATCCTGTGATGGGGATTGGTCTCAAGCCCAGATACTGGACTCAAGTCCAAAGGCAGAGTGGAATGGGCAGGAATGTTGACTGGATGCTATTATCTGATCTCTTAAAATAAGGACTTCAGTGGATATTTCCTCTTAGAGATTCAGACTTGTCCTAAATCTAGAAAGTAGAAGAGGGCAACTGGCAGTTGCTAGGGAGGAAGAAGAAAAGGGCACATTTCAGTGTCTTCCAACGTAGAGGCAAGTCATGCAGTTCAGAGCTTGGCGAGTCTCGGTGTGTGGCCATTCACACGTTGCCACCGCTGCATTCACTGGACGTCTTTCCTCCACACCCCAGCTGCCTGTGGTCAGCTTCCTGAGAGGGGGTCCTTGCCATCAGTGGAAGGCAAAACAATTTCAGAAGGCACATTTTAGTTTGAACAGTTAGTATTTAACAACACTGGAAAAATACTGTTAGCATATCAATCATGTGATGCCACTGATGGTTTGGTTCAACAAGCATCATAAATGTGCAAGAATTACTGCAGAAACACTGGCCAGAGATAGCAGAGCCAAGGGAACTTTGAGGCCTGGAGCAGCTTTGGGAGCCATGGTAGGCAGGGGTGGGGGCTGCAGAGGTTTTAGAGAGTCCTGTGGGTACCGAGAGGGAGGGAATGCAGGAGCCAGCAGTGTACAATGTTTCCCAAGACAGTTCCATGCCCATCACTCCTCCCTATTTCTGTGGAGTTGCACTTCCCAACACCAGTACTACCAACTAAGTCACTCTCTGATTCTGTGTAAACACATGTTCAATAGAATTTTTGTAATTCACTGCATCTCCTGCCCATAAATCCTAGACTGTGGTGTCAGAAAGCAGATAGTGGCTGCCAGTTCATAAATTTGGGGTTTTTTTGTTGTTGTTCTTGACAATATGTGAATGGAAACATATGGTATGTACACTTTCATGTCTAGCTTCCTTTGCTCAGCAACATTATTTTGAGAGTCACCCTTGTTTACTGTGTAAATCAGTAGTTCATTCTTCAAGATTGCTGGGTATGAATACACTGTAGTTTGCTTAGCCATTCATCTGTTCATGGACATTTGAGTTATCAGCTTTTAGCTGTCATGAATAAATCTGCTGTAAACATTTTTGTACAAGTCTTTTGTGGAAATTTGTTTTCATTTCTTTTAGGCAAATACCTAGGAGTGGAGTTACTGAGTCATGGTGTAGGTGCATGTTTTACTTTATCAGAAACTGCCAAAAACTTTTCCAAAGTGGTTGTACCATTTTACGCTGCCACGGAAAAGGATGAGAGTTACAGTTGCTCCATATCCTTGCCAGTGTCCAGTGCTTCAAGTCTTTTCAATTTTAGCCATTCTAATGCATATGAAACAGTGACTTTTAACTTATATTTCACCTTTTCATGGACTTACTGTCCATATATCTTCTTTTGCAAAATATATGTTCAAATTTTTGCTCATTTTTTGACTTGTTAGTCTTTTTAAAAATTAATTTGGAGTTCTTTAATATCCTAGATATAAATCCATTGTCAAATATATGTATACTGAACATTTTCTCACAGATTGAGGTTTCCATTTTTATTTTCTTAATGGTGTTGTAAAGAGCAGGTTTTTAATTTTTATGAAGTTCAGTTGATCACATTTTCTTTCTTTTGTGGCTAGTGCTTCTAGTGCCCTTTTACAAAATGTTTGCCTACACCAAGACCATGACGATATCTTCCTATGTTTTCTTCTAGAAGCTTTCAGAGCTTTGGATTTTAGGTTCAGATCTGTTCCTCCTCTCGAATTAACTTCTGAGTATGGTATGAGGTAGGGGTCATGTCCTCCTACACACACACACACACACACACCCCACATACCATTTATCCAGTTGTTCCAGGATCATTTTTGGAAAAGACTATTGCTTCCCCTATTAAGTTGTTTTGGCACATTTGTGAAAAATCAATTGACTACATAGTGTATCTCATTCTGGATTCTGTTCTGTTTCACTGATGTACTTGCCTATCATTATGCCAGTATTGCACTGTCTTAATCAATGTAGCTTTATAAAAAGTCTTGGAATCAGATAGTATGAGTCCTCCAATGTTATTTTTTCAAGAATTTGGCTACTCTAACTCATATTCCTAAGATCAACTTATAAATTCTATAATAATGTCTATAGGATATTGATGGAAATTGAATTTATAGATCAAAACGCAGAGAATAGACATCAATAATGAGTCTTCTAATTCATAAGCATGAAATATCTCTCCATTTATTTAAGTAATTAATTTAATTTACCTAAGTAATGAAGGTAATTAAGAAATTAATTTATTTTAGCAATATTTCTGCATAAAGGTCTTACATGTCTTTTGTCAAATTTAGTCTAAAGTATTTTATGTTTTTTGATGAAACTTAATATAGAAATAAAATGGAAACTATTTAGGAAATGAAATTGTGTAAAGAAATTTTACCCAAAAAATGACTTTTGTATATTACTCCTGTGTGTTATGATCCTGCTAAATTCACTTGTTAGTTCTAGCAGTTGTTTTTTCCATTTTGTAAGATTTTCCTGCGTACACAGTCATATCATCTGTGACTACGATGAGTTTATACTTCCTTCTTGATCTTGGTCTCTTATTTCATTTTCTTGCCCTCTCTCGCTGGCAAGGGCACAATGGTAGCTTGTTCCTGAGCATTCAATATTTCACTACTAAGTATATATAGGACTTTTGTAGATGCCCTTTACAAGTTTAAAGAAGTGCCCTTCTACTCCTAGTTTGCTGAGACTTTTCATTGTGAATGGTGTTGGATTTTGCTAACTGCTTTTTCTGGCTCTGTTGGGATGATCACCTGGTTGTCATCCTCTAGCCTGTTGGTATGATAAATTACATTGATTGATTTTCTAATGTTAAACACAGGACAAAACCTACTTGAGCATGATGAATCCTTTTTATACATCACTGGATTTGATTCATTAGCATTTTTTAATGAGTTTTACATCTATGTTCATAAGGGATATTGCTCTGTAATTTTCTTTTCATTTAATCTATGTGTCAAGTTTTGGTATTAGTGTTATACCAGCCCATAAAAAGAGTTAGGAAGTGTTTTCTTCCTTCATTTTCTGAAACTTTGTGTAAGAATGGCATTGATTTTCATTAACTGTTTGATAGAATTCATCAGTGAAATTGTCTAAGCCTGGAGGGTGTTTTGTGGGCAAGATTTTGATTATCAGTTCAAGTTACAATTGTAGCACTAACCAGAGTTTTCTATTTCTTCATATATTAGTTATTTCAAGTTGTTTTTCAAGAAATTTGACCATTTAATCCAAGTTATTGAATTTATTGGCATAAAGTTGTTTATAATATCCCTTTATTATCCTTTAAATGCCTACAGGATCTGTAACAATAGCATTCCTAATACTCATAGTGTGTATTTTGTATCATTTCATCATGATTAGTCTTGCTAGGGGTTGAGCAATCTTATCAAACTTTTTACAGAACTAATGTGTGACTTTGCTTATTTTTCACTATTGCATTTATGTTTTCTATTTCATTAATGTCTGCTTTTATCTTCCTCCCATTGACTTTGGCTTAATTTTATCTTCTTTTTATGACTTCTTTTTTTATTTTTTATTTTTGTTTTTATTTCAAAATATTAAGGAGGTACAAATGTTTTAGGTTACATGGATAGTTTTTGTAATGCTCAAGTGTGCCCATCACCCGAATAGTGTTCATAGTACCTATTAGGTTTTTGCCCTTCACTTTCTCCCCCCTCCCTCTGGTTGATTTCCACTGAGTTTTTCTTCCCTCTGTGCATATGTGTGCTCATCGGTTAATTCCAATTTGACAGTGAGTACATGTGGTGTTTGTTTTTCCATTCTTGCAATACTTTACATAGGAGAATGGTCTCCAGTTCCATCCAGATTGTTGCAAAAGATATTAATTCATCTTTTTTATGGCTGAGTAGTACTCCATGGTATACATATACCACATTTTATTAATCCACTCATGAATTGATGGGCACTTGGGTTGATTCCACATCTTTGCAATCATGAATCATGCTGCAAAAACATTTGAGTGTAGGTGTCTTTTTGACGAAAAAATCTCCTTTTTCTTTGGGTAGATACCCAATAGTGGGATTGCTGGATTAAATGGTAGGTCTACTTTTAGTTCTTTGAGGAATCTCCAAACTGTTTTCCATAAGGGTTGTATTAATTTGTAGTCCCACCAACAGTGTATGAGCCTTCCTTTCTGCATCCATGCCAGCATCTGTTGTTTTGGGACTTTTTAATAAAAGCCATTCTCACTGGGGTAAGGTGATACCTCATTGTGGTTTTAATTTGCATTTCCCTGATGATTAGTGACATTGAACATTTTTTCGTATGTTTCTTGGACATTTGTCTTTCTTCTTTTGAGAAGCTTCTGTTCATGTCTTTTGCCCATTTTTTAATAGGGTTGTTTGTTTTCTTCTTGCTGATTTGTTTGATTTCCTTGTAAATTCTGGATATTAACCCTTCATCAGATGTGTAGCTTGCAAACATTTTCTCCCATTCTGTAGGTTGTCTGTTTGCTCTGTTAATTGTTTCCTTGGCTGTGCAGAAGCTTTTTAGTTTAATCAAGTCCCATTTATTAATTTTTGTTCTTGCCATGGTTGCCATTGGGGTCTTAGTCATAAATTCCTTGCCTAGGCTGATATCTAGAAGAATTTTTCCTACATTTTCCTCTAGAATTCCTATTTCATGCCTTAGATTTAAGTCTTTTAGCCATCTTGAATTAATTTTTGTGAGTGAAGGGAGATAGGGGTCCTGTTTCGGTGTTCTGCATATGATTATCCAATTTTCCCAGTACCATTTATTGAATAGGGATTCTTATCCCCAGTGTACGTTGTTGTCTGCTTTGTCAAAGATCTGTTGGTTGTAGGCAAATGGTTTTATATCTGGGTTCTCTGTTCTGTTCCATTGGTCTGTGTCTCTATTTTTGTACAAATACCATGCTGTTTTGATAATGATAGCATTGTCATACAGTTGGAAGTCTGGTAATGTGATGCCTCCAGATTTGTTATTTTGGCTTAAGATTGCTTTGGCTCTTTTTGGGTTCCAAACGAAGTGTAGAATTATTTTTTCTAGATCTGTGAAGTATGACATTGGTAGTTTGATGGGGATTGCATTGAATTTGTATATCACTTTGGGTAGTATGGATATTTTAACAATGTTGATTCAACCGATCCATGAGTATGATATGTTTTTCCATTTGTTTATAACCTCTGTGATTTCTTTCCTCAGAGTTTTGTAGTTCTCCTTGTAGAGATCTTCCACCTCCTTAAGTTAAGTATATTCCTAGGTATTTTATTTTATTTGTAGCTATTGTCAATGGTATTGAGTCTTTGATTTGACTCTCAGCTTGACTGTTATTGGTATACAGAAATGCTACGTTGATTTTTGTATCCTGAGACTTTGCTGAATTTATTTATCAATTCCAGGAGACTCTTGGTGGAATCTTTGGGGTTTTCAAGATACAAGATCATATCATCATAGAAGAGCAATAGTTTGACCTCCTCTTTCCCAATTTATATATCCTTTATTTCTTTCTCTTGCCTGATTGCTCTGACTAGGACTTCTAGCACTGTGTTGAATAGAAGTGGTGACAGTGGGCATCTTTGTCTTGTTCCAGTTCTTAGGGGGAATGCTTTCAACTTTTCCCCATTCAGTATGTTTTATGACTTCTTAAATGGAAGCTTAAATGGTTGATTTTAGGCCTTTCTTCTTTTCTAATGTAGACATTTAAGCTATACATTTTCCTCTAAGCACTGTGTTAGCTGCTCCCCCCCAAATTGACATGTCATGTTTCATCATTATTCAGGTCAAAGTATTTTCTAATTTCCCTTGTGATTTCTTCTTTGACACATGGGCTGTGTAGAAGTGTGCCATTTTATTTCCAAATATTTGTGGATTTTCTAGAGGTATCATTTTTTGTATTTCTAATTTAATTCTGTTGTGGTTAGAAAAAACTATTTTAACCTTTTGCAAATTTGGGGGCCTTTAATTTATAGTCCAGCATATGGTCTAGCTTCATGAACATTCTGCATGCACTCAAAAGGAATGTGTATTCTCCATATGTCAATTTACATCAGGTTGGTTGATATTGTTGTTCAAATCTGGTATGTCCATATTGATTTTTGACTAGTTCTTGTATTAGTTTCTGAGAGAAGATTATTAAAATCTCCAGATAAGATTGTGCATTTTCTATTTCTCTTTTCAATTCTATCATATATTTTGACACTGTATTATCAGAGGCACACATATTTATAAAATGTACCCCTTTATCTCTGATAATAATCCTTGTGTTGAAGTCTATTTTGTCTGCTATTCTTATAGCCATACAGTTTCTTTATGCTTAGGATTTGCATGATATATCTTCTTCCATTCTTTTTCTTTTAGCTTATTAGTGTCTTTAGTGAATTTCTAGTAGATACCACATAGTTGTATCTTGATTTTTCCCCCTAATCTGACAATCTCTGACTTTTATTTAGTGTTTAAATTAGTTACATTAAATTTAATTAGTTATATGGTAGGATTTAAGTTAAACATTTTGCTATTTATTTTCTATTTGTTCCACGTGATTTTCATCCTTCTGTTTCTCTATCCTTTCCTTCTTTTGGGTTAATTTAATATTTTTAATTATTAATTTTAATTCTTCTGTTGGCTTTTTAATTATATACCCTTCTATTTTTTTTAGTAGTTGCTCTAGAAAACACAATATACACCCTTAGTTTATCACAGTCTGTGTAGATTTAATACTTTACCACTTCTCAGAAAATGTAAGAAATTTTAAACAATGTAACTCCATTTACCCCCTTCCTTTTTGCTATTGTTATCATGTATTCTGCATCTACATACAATAAAAACCTCACAATGAAGAGCTATTATTTTTGTTGTAAAGTCAGTTTTCTTTTAAATAAGCAAGAGGGAAAAAATATAGTCTTTTAAAAAACTTTACTTGCACATTTACCATTTGTGATGTTCCTCATTCTTTCCTATAGATGTGACACCAGTTCCATCTGGTATCACTTCCCTTCAGCCTGAAGGACTACTTTTGGCATTCCTTGTAGTGCAAGTCTATTAGTGACAAATTCTCTCAGTTTTCATTTATCTGGAAATGTTTTTTATTTCATTCTAATTTGTAAAAGATAATTTTTGCTGGATATAGAATGATGAGTTCACAGTTACCTTTTTTGTTTTGGCTTTCAAAAGATGTTGATCCCTTGTCTTCTGGCCCTTGCTGTTTCTAATGAGAAGTCATCTGCATGTAATGTATTTTTTTAGCTGTCTGCTTGCAAGATTTTCTCTTTATTTTTGGTTTTCAGCAGTTTGACAATTATTTGCCCACATGGGGTTTTTTGATATTTATCCTGCTTAGTTTTCAGTGATTATTATTGGAACTCTAACTTGACATTTTTCATCAAGTTGGAGATATTTTCAACTGTTATTTCTTCAAATATTTTTCCTGCCCCATTTTCTTTCTTCTTTCTTTTTGGTACTCCAGTTATATGCATGTTAGATTGCTCAATTACATCCCCTAGGTCACTGAGATTCTGTTCATGTTCTTCAATCTTTTATCTTTTTGTTGTTTAGAGTGGATATGTAGTTTTTAATCTATCATCTGCTGATAAGAGCATCCATTGAGTATTTTATTTTAGATATTGTACTTTTCAGTTTTAGAATTTCCTTTTTTCTTTTTTAATTTGAATTTTTCTGCTTAGATTCTTCATCTGTTCACTCATGAAGACCATCTCCTCCTTTAAGTTCCTTGAACTTCTTTAGACTAACAGTTCTAAGTCCTTTACTGCTAACTCCAGTGTCTGGGTCATCTCAGGTTCACTTTCTGTTGATTGTTTTTATTCTTAACTATGGTCCCCATTTTTCTGTTTCTTCATATGCCTCGTATTTTTTAAAAAAATTTATACTGAACATTATAGATAATACATTGTAGAGATTCTGCATTCTTTGCTCTTGCTCTGAAGATGTTGATTTTGTTCTAGCAAGCAATTAAATTATTGGCTAATCACCTTGAATTTGTTGATACTTGGTTTTATGCTCTTTTAGGGCACATCTATTGTGGTTTTCCCCTTAGTACTAGAGTGAATCTTTTAGTCCTGGGGCACAGTATTTACTTCTAAGGCATGGACTTTCTGGGGTGGAAAGTTCAAGATGTTTACCAAACCTCTCCAACTTGTTAGGACTCAAATTCCAAATTCTATCTCCTCTGAGGAGGGCAGCAACTGAAATCTCTGGTCAGTTTTTTCAGCCTTCCAGCTGTTGCTTTCTGCTGGACTTTTTGGAGGCTCCTGCAAACATGAGCAGTTCAGCAGTCAGCCAAGGACTAAGGGGAGTTTATGTGCAGGATTTAGGGCTCATCCATTTGTGGCTCCTTCCTTTCCAGGTTTCTCCCTTCAGTTCTAGCTATGCAGGAAGCTCTGATACATCAAGTTAATATGAAGCCAAGACTGTGGCTTCCTGCCACTCCCAGCCCTTGGACTGGGAATGCCCTGGGAAAGAATCTTCAAAAACATGGATCTCACCAAGCGTGGTTTCCTCCTTTCAAAACTCAAATCCCCTCCTGTTACTCCTTGCTATTAGTTGTTACTAGTGCCTTCAAAGAATTGTTTTCTTTAGTATCTTGTTTAGAGTTTATAGTTGTTATCTACAGGAGGATTAGTCCAATATAAGCTACTCCACTGTTCACCAGATGGCTGACTTTTTGCAGCACGCCATCATGCTGATGTACATAGGAGAAATCCTCACAATGAAAATATGTAAATGACAAAATAAATAAATAAATAAATAAATAAATTTACATATGTATTTCAAAAGCAATTATATTTCCAAAATTTAGGTATATATCTTGTTATTTGAAAATTAATTTGGGTTTCCTCATAAGATTATTTGAGCATGCTGTCAAAGATAGATGGATAGCTATAAAGATACACCAAGATGTTTGTATCAGTTTTCTATTACTGCATTACAAATTGCCACAAATTCAGGAACTTAATACAACACTCATTTGTTGTCTCACTGTTTGTGTAGGACAGAAGTGTGGGCAGGCAGTGACTGGGTCCTCTGCTCAGGGTCTCACAGGCTTCAACTAAAGTATCAGCTGCGCTGCAGTTCTCATCTGGGGCTTGGGATCCACTTCTAAGATGATTCAGGTTGTTCGGAGAATTTAGTTCTTTGTGGTATAGACCTGGTGGCAACTGTCCTCTTCTCTGAGGCCAGCAAGAGAATTTCTCTCCGATGCTTCCTGCTTGATTAGGTTGGGCTCGCCCCAGGTGATCTCCTTTTTGATTAACTCAAAGCCAACCAACTTGTAACTTGACAAAAGATCCTGTCCACACTCAAGGGGAGGGGATGATATAGTCAGGGGCAAGAATCTTGGAAACCATCTTAGAATTCTGCTCCATCACAATGTTCATTGCAGTAGCAAAAATTAGCAACCACCAAAATGTCATTCATTAGGAGCTGGTTAATTAAGTAATACATTATAATAATTTCGTATTAAACTTACTAAGACAAAAAGGATGTTTAAGATATTATATGTTAAGTAAAAATTGCTGTCATAGATTATTATGGTTAGTATAATTCTTTTTGTAAAAAATACAAATATACATGATATATGATATACATTTTATGCTGTTATTCAATATGTAGAGGCCAGAATGATATCCGCCTGCATTTCTCCATGACTGAGCCCAGTTTGGCTCACAAACCCTCATGTCTGCTAATGGCAGAAGGCAAACCTGCCTATTTTAAATGTGAGAAATTCAAGGTTTAAATTCAAACCAAGCATAATTCTCCCTCTCCCTTTTTTTCTCCTTTCTTCTCCCCAGGGTAGACCATGTTCCTGGGGCACTGTGTGTGGCTGCACATCAGAGGGGTAGCAGTGCTGGGCTCTGTCCTTTCCACCTGTGCTGTGACAGCTCGTCACTCCTGGGCTTGGCACCATCCCACACTGGTACCCATACCCCCATGGTCTTCAGATCCACAGGAACAGCGCCCTTCCACTGTCCCAGCTCTGCCCAAGGAGAGAGGCTGCCCTTGGGACTTCCGCTCAGGTGGAACCTCAGCAGGTGCCATATTGTATATGAGACTTCACTCTGAAACTTGCACCTCCCAGGATACACCCTGGGAAAACCAGATATTAATCCCCTAAACTCCCCTAGATTTTTTATTGCATCCTCCCAACAGTTGTGCCTCAGAGCAGGCAAGGTGTGGAGGCCTCTCTGAGGTGTCCCCGCTGTGTAGCATCGGAGCATGTCACCCCAATCCTGCTCTTCCTATGGCCCATGGAAACTCTTGTTTACCTTTCAGAGAGAAAATGACTGTTGCCCCATCCACATCCTTCTCTGTTCCATGGATTTGGCCTTAAACATCATGGTTGCAATTATGGAAACAAAGACCACCCAAATGAGAACAAGCAAAGGCAATTCGTTCAGAGCTTGCTCCAGTGAGGGAGTCAGCAGCCATCACTTGTGTTTATCAGAGACTCAGAGGCAGGCAGAGTGTGGGAAAGCTCCCCAAGGGAAAGAACGGAAGGCTCCGGGGTGTCCTGATTGGAGGCTCTTGGTGTGGAGAGCTGCAGGGGGTAACTAGGCACAGGGTCTCCTCTGCGATTGGTTAGGGGGCATGTCTGGCTTTCTCCATTGGTCCTAAGTTGGAAGTGGGCGGGGAATTCAAGAAGCTGTCACTTATGAATCAAGTCTTATCTGTTTGGGCCAATTGTTACAGGGGCTATTGTTTGGCTTTCTGGATTATTGCTAAAGATAGTGGTCTGACTTCCTACAAGTCTGACTTACAGATAGCACGGTAGATTCCTGTGTGTGTTTGTGTCTGTGTGTCTGTGTGTGTCTGTGCGTGTGCATGCGTGTGTGTGTCTGTGTGTGTGTAGAGAGAGGATCTGGCCTTTGTTCCTGTATTACGTATTCAGCCTTTCACAGCCTTTAGCTCTTTCCATCCAATGGCTTATTTCTCAGGACAAAGCCAGGCTCATGCAAAAATCAATTTGTTTTGACTTTACAAAATCTGTGTATCAGCATCAGCCAGAACCCACTCAGGGAAACAGAAGCAACCCTAGATATTTCAAACCCAGGGGATGCACTCCAGGGATTGGTTACATGGGTGTGGATGACTGAAAGGGGACCGGGAGATGCTGAGGGGACCAAGAGATGTTGCTGGTAACCTCAGAAGTGGCTGCTGGCCTAGGACTGAGGGAGGTCGAGGGAGGCAGTGGTGTCACCCGGAGCCGGAGCTGGGCTCTGAGGAAGGCACCTGACCCAGAAACTGAGGGACTGGGGCACAGCTTGTCTCGGCAGCTCCAAGGGGCCCCAGCAAGGCTGGCACCGGCAGTGCTGAGAGAAGTCTGTGGCTGGGGCCACTGTCTGCCACTGTCGGGAAAGGCATCAGAGAGCGGAAGTCCCCTCTCCCTCCTCCCACCTGCCAGCCTCCCTGGAAAGCCTGTTATTGGCAGAAACCAACTGCATGACCTCTGGAAAGGGGTTCTGGGGGACGTGGCTTCTGAGTCCCAGAGCAGAGGCTGGGCTTGGGGCTGAGGGGCATCTGATGAAGGAGCCAGCGTGGCAGCCAAGGGCAGGTTATACGGAAGCTGCTGCGACCGTCCCCGTGAGAATATGTGCAAGGAGGGAAGATAAGCATCCCTGATATCACCGAAAACTATCCTGTCACTGTGCATGTATAAGCTGGCTGCATGTGCACAGATTTCTACATAGGTAGCCTGTGACCCGACGGATCTGCACGTTGTGCCAACAGGGCGTCCCGATGGACAGCAGAGAAGAAAGGGCAGGAGATGAAACATGGTTAACATCATCCTATAGGGCTTGATTTCTTTACAGTAGCATATTCATATTATGACTTTTTAAAAACGTAACAATGTCTCTAGCAGTACACTCTGGCTTGTGCCGGCAGCTCACGGTCACAGGGTGCCACGGGGGGGGCAGCGGGGCCCCTGGGAGCCGTGCTTTGGAGCCAGAATCACCCAGTGGTTCTGCCTCTGGGCTCAGCTGTGGGTGCTGCTCCGGGCAGCAGGCGCGAGCAGGCAGACCCGGGCAGATGTTCTGCACAGCAAGCCCCGTGCACCCTGGAGAAGGGCCTGCCAGAGCACCTGCAGGAACTGTGCGTCTGCTGATGGCCAGGTGAAACGGTGGCTGTTCAGAGAGTCTGGTGAATGCAAAAGATATTCTGCCGGAAAGGAAAGGCAGTGGGCAACGTGGGTTTTCCTCTTTCAGTTTTCCTCCCGTCTCCCTTCTGTCTTTCAGAGCCTCCAGGCTCTTATTTCATGTCCTTGAATGAGCTCAAAACCCACCAGGTACACTGGAGGAGTGTTCTAAACGTTAATGTGTTGCGAGAGAATGGCCCCCCAGCCAGGGAGCTCGTTTTAAATGCATATTCCTGGGCCTCACCCGAGATCCCATGAAGGACGACTGGGAAGGGCCTAGAGACCCTCCCTGCAAACACTGCGAGGAATTATAGGGACCACAATTTGAAAAAACTGCTTCAGAGAGAAAAAAGTCTAATTCAGGGGCCACCATGGTCTGTTCTGATACATGGGCAACACAATTACAACAAGGATCCCCACTGTGTGGGATCTATTTCTATGGGCCATTTTAAATTTTAAAAATAGAGGATATTTTATGAATTTTAGCCCAAAAACTTATGGCTTGGTCAATAGACTTGAGTTAATTGAAGAAATTGCCGACCTGGTTTATGGCAGCAGGGTCGCACCAACCTTCCCAGGCTGCGCTGTGTCAGCTCTGCGAGCAAGTGGGGCAGAGGTTCTAGACACGGGAGGCTGTGAGAGCAAACTTCACGCAGGAAGGTCTTTCCACAGTGTTGTCTTGCGAGTGTGAGCGTGCTCCCTGTTATCTGCACTTCACATGCTGCTTTCCCTCTTGCTGACATTCATAGGAGTTTGTATTTTAAGGGTAAGACAGCTTTTTATCCTGCAGTTAATTTTCTCCTTTCATCCTGTATTGAAATCGTATCCCTAGAGTTGCATCACTGAATTATGCTGCTTTCATCTCAGCTGTCCATGACGGTGGAGGCACAGAACTGTAACTTTCCTTGAAGGCTACATGGGGGTACAATGAACCCGTCCCTGTGGACACCTGGGGCACTATTGTTTTGCACAGTTTGAGTGTCTGTAGCATGCAAGGCAGCAAGGATTCCCGAGGAGCCATGTTTGCTCTTGAGGAAGGTTCCCATCAGAGTAAAACTTATGAAAAGAAGGGAGGGTTTCAGGAAAAGATGTGTTGCTTGAGACTAATCCCGTCTGACTTTGGTTTCATTTCTGATCATTTTGCTGATCAATTGCTGGTGAGGAAGCCCCAAGCCAAGACTTTCAGTTCCTGGCAACTTGTTCATTTAAAAACTCTGCAGAATCGTCCAGGGAACATTCCAAAGTGCCAACTACGTGCCTAGCTCAGTGTAAAACCTTCACTTGAGGGACAAGGAGGTTTAGACATAGTCTTTGTCTTACAAATAAGGAATATATATAAAGCCAAGCTGTCCATTTGAAAATAATAATACGAGGCATCCCATAATTAAGTGCAGACAATATGGTTTGAAGTGCCATGGAATACAGAATGGAAAAGTCATAGTGGGCTAGGGAGGGAACACTTCATGGAAGTGGAGGGAATTCAAGACAGCAGAGGGTGGACGTGAAACCATGGAATGATAATGGTCTAGGTACAAGTTGCCCACAGACCAATACATAGGAGAGGCAGTTGGTGATAAAGACGGTGAATTCAGCTTGAGCCACAGTGAGTGTGAGATACTGGGCAAATGTCCCCTGAGGGGAAAAATTTGCCCCCCTACATTGAAACCACTGGGTTACACATAAAAGACACCCACAGATGTGAGCTTGGACAAACGAAGGGTTTCTTTTTTCACAAAACAAAGAGTTCAAATATCAGAAGTCCAGGGCTTCTGTCCAAGACTGTCTCCTTTCTTGCTTCACCAACCTATCCTCATAGTCACAAAATGGCTGCTGGACCTCTGGCATCACATCCACAGAGCAGGTAGAATGAGAAGGACGGCAAAGACAAAAGGCACATGGCAGCCAAGTCTATCCATTTTTATCAGGAAAAAATATGACTTTCCCTGAGGCCGCATCCTGAGGTCTTCTACATCATCAGAACCATGTGCCCCTGCAACCCCAGCTGGAGCAAAACCGGGGAAGGGAGTGTTTTCTCTGGGCTGCTCTAAACAAGCACCCTGCTCCGTTACAAAGAAGGGGAAATGAATACTAGATGCCAACTGGCGATGTCAGGCACGACAGTCAGCCACTTCCCACTTCACTGTTACCACGTGAATGCTCTGTCCCCAGCACTGTGCTAGGGACTAAGAACGGAAAGGTTAGAACAACAGCCATTATCTCTTGAGCATCTAACACAGGCTCAGCTCCATATTCAAAACTCCACTCACCTGAAAGCATGCGTTGTCTACTTGTATTTACATACTAAGATTTTATCCTTACGGTGGAAAAAATTTAGAGCCCAGCTCAATCTTTCTCCCAAACTGTATTCTCAGTATAAAATGCTGTCTCTGAGGACAAATTCCTGTTGTCAAGATGTTGACCATGGGGACTGAGGGTAGATGGATGAAGAAACAGTTACCACTTGTGATAAATATAATTCTATGTTCAAGAAGTAGGTGGGGACAGAGAGGATCAGCACGTCCTCTCCCGGGACATTGTAGGAAGACTCCTAGAGGACATTAGTCTTAAAGTGTGGACAGAGGGGACTAGTAGGGGCCAGGTGAGGAAGACATCTAATTTGCTAAGGACAGGACAGTGGGCACACAGCATCAGGGCGCAGGAAACATTTTCCACCCTACAGCCGCAAATAGTTCATTGTGACTAGTCTGAAAAAGATATGTGGCAGGGTAGCAGGGAACAATTTCAGAAGGCCAGGTGGCCCCCAGCCAGCCCTTTCCAGGCAAGAAGTGCCAAGCCCAGAACCAAAGCAAGGGAAGCGAGAAGGGAGGTGAGGAGAGAGGGGCTAAGGTGAGGACAGCAGGCCTGGGCCTCCTGTGTGTGGCAGGGAAAGGGGGCACATTAGGGGTGACAAAGAATTGACTGGGAGAACAGTAACATCTCTAAGTAACCAGAGGGGAAGTAAATTTTGTGTTAGAGAGAAGATAACAAAATCCACTTTTTGTCACCAGGTTTGGCTGACCTGCGTAACCAGGATGGCCCCATGGGTATGCAGGACCTAGGCAAATTTTGCAAGTGTGTGTGGAGTCCATCTCTTCACATTATTTTTTGTCAAATGTGCCACTCCTGCCTAATTTTGTATCACTCATGGTGCCATGCCCTGTGGGGCCCATTTGTATTGAACAACACACACCTCCCACCCCTAGGAGCTGCCTCACACCGTGCACTTAATGCTGGTTCCACAGTGACCCAGGGCGCTGTGCCATCCACCTGCACCATGTCCGTGAACACTGGCCCCCATGAGCACTCACGGTTCTGCTGTGCTTTGTTAGTGGTGGCCACCAGTGAAGGTGTTACCCGGGCTTGCAGGGAAGCATGAGCAATTATCCATTTCTGGTCATGTCAAATTGGCTGCTTGGCATTTTATAGTGTAAATGTGGAGCAGTACATCTCCCAGCCACGTCTTCTCTTGAACTCTCTGGGTGTCATCACTGTATCCCCAGAGCAGGATGTCCTTTGGTATTAACCACACCCCTGCCTTCCACACAAGCCACTGGTGGAGAGAGTAGGATGCTCTTAGAACACCCAGCTACTGCTTTACAGAGCTTTTTTTACAGAGCATTTGGAGCCAAACGAGTCACATTCCTGCCATGTGAGAAGAGAGGTGTTTTAAAATCATTTGTTCTAGGATAGGGATAAAGGATAATAGTCTCATAAGCCCTAGGATTTTTTTCCTTGCCCCTCTGAGGCATTCTTAAAAACAGATCTCCATGTAATGTTAGCTTACTCTTGAATAGGCAACCGGTCATTTTGTAAATGCCTGGGAGAGGAGTATAAATAAGTCATATTCCTTGTCACCAACATCAGTGAATGTAGAACCCATCCAATTGTTATACTCCGGCCACTTTTCCTTTCAGAGGCTGTTAGAATACAGAATCAACTCCAAGTGCTGCCAGACAGGACTCGTGGGGAGCACTTTGGGGACAGTGCACCCCCTGATTATCTGCCATCTTTAGCTTTATTTTCTGTACCTGCCCCATGGGGGAACATCCCGTAAGCTACTCCGGCCAGCCCCACACGGCCCTGGGCTCCAGCTGGGAAACCTCCGCCCTTCCAGCTGCTGACTCCTACGCCCTGCAGGAATGAATAAATGCTGCGTCTGTGCACACAGACGCCTACTTTTATCTCTCCTTTCCTTCTTTGTGAGAACTCTGTCTTTTAGGGATTGCCCTTAAAAGCTGTCATCAGGATCATCTTCCACCCTGGCTCTAAAAATTGAAGGGTAAATAGGCAACAATGTTTCAGTACAGTTGCTGCCTTTGTTTCTTGTCAACCAAAATACAGAGCTGCCAGTTTTCCAGCCAAGGGGAAAATGCTTGTCTTGATAGAAACAGTCTTTGGTTTCACATGAAGGAAATTGGAGCAAGAACAAGGCAGTGTGCTCTGCAGATGCTGTTTCCAGTGTTGTGGTCACTCCAAGCAGGGCAGGTCCTCGAAGCTCTGAAACTGGATCCTGGAGTCTCTCACTTCAAAAACCGGGAAACCAGGCCTGGGCTTCTCAATTCTAACACCCGAAGCCTTTCCCGGCTGCGTGGACAGAGGAGCCCTCAGCACCTCTGCCTCGCTGCCTTGTGACCCACACGCTCAGGTTCACAGCCATTTCTGCTGTACAGGAAAACAAGAACTCACACACCTCCAAGTGCCTCCCTTTGAAACGGCTCTCTGCTAGCTGTCCTACAAATCTGATTAATCTGTAGGCAATGGCCTTATGCCGTTCACTACGATGAAACCTTGTTGTATCCCTATTGAAAAATACTGAACTAAAACATGACCTTTTGCGTTTGAACACTTTTCTAGGACCCTTGATCTCAGTGAATGGAAACCTAAAGTCAACCTCGCTACCCTGTCTTTTTGCAGTTTCCCCAGAGCAGAACCTCAACCAGGAGTCTAGGACAAGTAGTTTATTTGCCAGGAGAAGAAAAGGGGTAGGGAAATGGGACAGGGAAGAGAAGGAGCCAACAAAGGGTTCGTGCTGTGGATTGAATGTGCCCCCCCCAAATTCATACGTGGAAGCCCTAATCCCCAACGTGATGCTATTGCAGGGGAGCCTTTGGGAGGTGATTAGTTCATGAGGGTGGAGTCCTCATGAATAGGATTAGTGCCCCTAAAAGAAGAGACAAGACACAGGAGAGCTTGCTTCCCTCTCTCCTCCTATGAGGACCAGAGCAAGAAGGCACCATCTATGAACCAGAAAGTGGGTCCCACCAGGAGAGGAATCGACCAGCACCTTGATTGTGGACTTCCCAGCCTCCACAATTGTAAGAAAGAAGTGTCTGTTGTTTAATCCCCCTAGTCCATGGGATTTTCGTTACAGCAGCCCAAGCTAAGACAGAATGCTGTCAAGCAATCTACCATTGAGGGCAACTGGCATCAGGCAATCTGTGGAGCTCTGAGAGACATTCTGAAACATGTGCCTCCCATAGGGTGGGGAGGAAGCTGGGGTATCCATCCACCAGCTCAGTTCAGTGGTTGAAGGTTGCTGAGGCTGAGTGGGGTGTTAATTCACTGGCCCTTCTGGCTTGCTGGGCTCTGGGGTTAGAGTCAGAGAAAGGCTGAGAAATGTGGATGCTGGAGTTGACTGTACGAGGCTCTGGCTACAAGGATGAGGGTGAGGGGCTGGGCCCTGAGGCCACTGCCATGTCTGCTGAACTTCCTCTTGATCAATGCATCATGAAATCCAGTTGATTTTCCTTTCTGAGAATTTACAACATATTTAGAAGGAAAACTTTCTAAATTCCCCACTCACATTCTGCTGCATCATCTCCTGACTGAAACTGGCTGGTGGGTGTGTGTCTATATATGTGCCAAATAAGTCCATTCGTTTTCTCACATGTGCAGTGAGTTGTATAATACGAGTCAGGCGAATATCATCACAAGCCCTGTGTCTGGAAGGCGCCTTCTCCCTGGAGGCTCTTCCCTTCCTCTGCCCAGGTGCCTCCTACTGTTCCTTCTAATCTTAGCTTGGTCATCACTTCCTTGGGGAAGTCTTGCCTAACCTGCCTGGCTGGGCTCATTCTTGCAAATATATGCTCTGATTACCCCATCTATCTCTCCTTTTTTAGTACTTATTGGGGTTGTGATTTTTGGACAGTTTGTTGAAATCTCTTGTTGCATCACAGGTGACCCTTAATGTCTGGAAACATGCAGACATTTTTACTATCTTTTATCCATTTTTGTTGTTATAGTTTGAGCTAGAGTCTCGCTCTGTCTCCCAGGCTAGAGTGCAGTGGCATCATCGTAGCTCACTGCAACCTCAAACTCCTGGGCTCAAGTGATCCTCCTGCCTCAGCCCCCCGAGTGGCTGAGACTGCAGGTGTGTGCCACCACCTTTATCCGTGTGTGATGGAAGAAGCAGAAAGTAGAAAGCTGAAGCTAGTGATGACCGTGGTGTAGAAAATTGGGCAATGGCTGCCAGGTGCACTTCCTCACACGTGTGTATGCTGTATGTCTGCTGCCTTCGTCACGTGTGCAGTGGGTGGAGGTGAGTTCTCAGATAAACATGGTAAGATGGTTGTGTGAGTGCCATGGGCAGGGGCATCATATTGCAAAGTGTACTTATCCATCATGAATTTAATTGTTTTGGAAAGTGCTGCCCTAATCAATTAAACTGAGCAATTTCATCCCACTTCAATTCACTCCTTTGTTCTTCTTAATTTTCCGCATTCTCCTCACTCCTGGCTACCTTCTATCCTAGGAAATCTTTACAATACTTTTATGTTCGAAAACTCAAACGTGATATGTAAGAACCTATGATACAGATTAGGAATTCTGCTTCTCAGTCACATAGGGATCAACATAAAGTTGCTTTTAGGGCACCATGCCTCCCGGAAAGGCAGCGTAGAGCATCACGTTTGCCCTCGTGATTACGTGGATGGAGAGGGTATGGTACTGCGGGGAGTCGCCCAGGAAAAGACCAGAACTCCAAGTACGGTTTCTGCAGAAAGCATTTCACTGTCACACCATCGTAAAGTCGAGAAATCCTAAGTTGAGGACCATCTGTACTCACTCACTTCATCCTTCTCCAACCCGGTGAGGCAGGCATTACAGGTCCACAGTTCCTTACTGGAAACTCTTTGGGGCAAGGCAGATTTCAGAATTCAGAATATTTCCACTTTTAGAATGGAAAAGGGGTGCATATATTGTTGTACATCATATATCGTGATAGCCAAGATCCCCAGCAGAGTCTAGGGCAGCACCCCAACCACACACAATAGATTGGGGTAGAAACATGATATTTATATCCACTGCAATAAATAAAGAGAATAAATAGCCTCCCAGTGGGGCCTGTCAGGTTTTGCCTGCAGACTCTTAGTTTTCAAATTCTTTGGATTTCAAAATCACAGATAAGGGATTAAAGGATAGTGATATTCCCATCTTACGGGTTACGAGATGAAGGCAGAGAGGTTATATAAAGGTCATGGCTGCAGTGGGAGCTGGAGTGAGGATTTGAGTGCAGGCAGGCCAACTCCACAGCTCTCTGGCCCCAAACAGAACAAGAATCAAAAACAGCCAAAGCAACATGTGTAAATGTTTCATTAAATGTCTAAACATATCATTATGTTAACTTTGTTAATTATTAAATTCAATATGCATGAAAATTTTGACACACTTGAAAACAATTTGTAGATTTATCACTTTGCAAAAGTTCCCTAACAGCTACCCATGATTTCTGAGTCACTTGGAGATAAATAATTTTAAAAGTAGAACTATAAAAGTTATTTAAAATTTTTAGAGCCAAAAATTACGTTTAATAGGGATGTGGGTGCATTTTAATATTTCTGATACAATATATGTTTGGAATTCCAAAAATAATTGTACCTAAAATCTATAAATGTCTGAAAACTTATTTTGGAAAAAGTGGGGCAGGGAAATATTACCTTTTATTATAAACTTTTTAATTTTAGTTTATATTTTATATCATATATTATATATTATATTGAGTTTTTTTAAACATGAAAAAGCCCCAAAGCAGAGAATGGAATTGTGGTTACCAGGGGCTGGGTGGTGGGGGAAGGAGGAGATGTTGGTTAAGGAGTTTAAAGTTTCAGTTATGCAGGATAAATAAATTCTGGAGACCTAATGCATGGTATGGAAACTGTAGTTACCAATACTGTTTTGTATACTTGAAATTTGCCAAGAGGGTAGATCTTAAGTGTCCTCACCACAAAAACAAACAACAACAACTGCAAAAAACCCAAAACCCAAATAGCAACTATGTGAAGGGTTGGAGGTGTTAATTAGCCTAATGTGGTCATTTCACAATGAATACATATATCGAAACATAATATTGTACACAGATGTCTACAATTTTTATTTATAATTTATACCTCAATGAAAATAGGGGGAAAATAATATTAAAGGAATTACAAACTTTAAAAACTAAAACAGAAGAGAGCCCAGAAATAAATTCATGCATTTACAGCCAACTCATTTTTGACAAAGGGGCCAAGAAGATACACAGGAAAGGACAACCTCTTCAATAAATGGTCCTGGAAAAACTGGGAATCCACATGCAGAAGAATGAAATTAGACCCCTGTCTCTCACCATACACAAAAATCAACTCAAAATGGAGTAAAGACTTAAATGTAAAACCTGAAACTATGAAACTACTAGAAGAAAACATTGGGAAAATGCTTCAGGACATTGGTTGGGCAGAGACTTTTTGGGTAAGACTTCAAAACAAAGGCAACCACAGGCACCCAAAGGCACACACAGGCACCCAAAGCAAAACTGGACAAATGGGATCAGATCAAGCTAAAAAGCTCCTGCACAGTAAAGGAAACAATCAACAGAGGGAAGAGACAACCTACAGAATGGGAGAAAATATTTGCAAACTACCCATCTGACAAAGAATTAAAAATCAGAATACCTAAGGAACTCCACTCAATAGCCAAAAAACAAAACAAAACAAAACCCCAACAAATAATCAAATTAAAAAATGGGCAAAAGATCTGAATAGATATTAATATTTCTCAAAAGAAGACATACAAATGACCAACAGGTGAAAAAATGAAAAAAATGCTCAATGTCGCTAATCATCAGGGAAATGCAAATCAAAACCACAATGAGATATCATCTCATCCTAGTTAGAATGACTTTTATTAAAAAGACAAGGAATAACAGATTCTGGTGAGGATGTAGGAAGAGTGGAACTCTCATACACTGTTGGTGGGAAGGTGAATTAGTACACCCACTAAGGACAATAGCATGGAGGTTTTTCAAAAAACTAAAATAGAACTATCGTATGATCTGGTAATTCCACTACTGGGTGTATACCCGAAAGAAAGGAAATCAGTATGTCAAAGAGATATCTGCACTTTAATGTTTATTGCATCACTATTCACAATAGCCAAGATATGGAATCAGCCTAAGTGTCCATCAAAAGATGAATGGATAAAAAAATGTGGCATACATACACAATGGAATGTTGTTATTATATTATGGAATATTATTTAGCCATAAAAAATTAAATCGTGTTATTTGCAGCAACATGGATGGAACTGGAGGACATTATGTTAAGTGAAATAAGCCAGGCAAAGAAAAATAAATATCGCATGTCCTGACTCACGTGTGGGAGCTAAAAAAGTAGATCTCATGGAGGTAGAGAGCAGAATAGAACGGTGGTTACCAGAGGCTGGGGATGTTTCACGGGGCAGTGGACAGAAGTTGATTAATGGGTACAAACATATAGTTAGATAGAAGAAATAATTCTGGTGTTCAATAACAAAGTCAGGTGATTATAGTTGACAATAATGTATTGTATATTTCAAAATAGCTAGAAGTGAAGCTTTGGAATGTTCCCAACACAAAGAAATGAAAATTGTTTGAGGTGATGGACGTCCCTATTATGCTGATTGGATCATTACACATTGTATACATGTGTCAAAATATCACATGTCTGCATAAATATGTACAACTATTATATATCAACAAAAAACCAAAAAAAGCCTACATTTATGTGTTCCATGATGACTCAGAATTATAACTCTATAATTAGAATAAATATTTTATGATATATTTTCATAAAATATCTATTAGCTGCCTTATCAAATAATTCACACTGAATCTGAATGAAATCCCGTAACAGTTGATCTGTGCTGTGGAAAAATGATTGAGGAGTTTTTGTTTCCTTCTGAAAACATCCTGGTCACAGCAGTAGCCGCAGGCTTTGGGTTTGCCTGGCCACTCATTTGTCTTTCTTTTTTTTTTTTTTTAATTTATTTTTTTAATTTCAGAATATCATGGGGGTACAACACTTTGGCCATTCACATTGCCCCTGTTCTGCCCGTGTCAGAGCCACAATCGTGGTCGTCTCCCAAACTGTGCTCCCCACATCCATTCAGTGAGAGTTTTTCCCATCCCTTCCACCCCCCTCCCGCCCGCCCGCCCTCTGATGAATGTTATTGCCCTGTGTGATGTAAGTGTTCATCAGTTAGTACCAGTTTGATGGTGAGTACCAGTGGTGCTTGTTTTTCCAATCCTGTGACACTTCGCTTCGAAGAATGGGTTCTAGCTCCGACCAGGATAATACCAGATGTGTTAATTCACTGTTGTTCCTTATTGCTGAGTAATACTCCATGGTATACATATACCACACTTTTATTGATCCACTCGTGTATTGATGGGCACCTGGGTTGTTTCCACAACTTTGCAATTGTGAATTGTGCTGCTATGAACATTCGAGAGCAGATGTCTTTATTATAAAATGTCTTTTTTTCTTTTGGATAAATACCCAGTAGTGGGATTGCTGGGTCAAATGGTAATTCTACTTTTAATTCTTTGAGGTATCTCCATATTCTTTTCCATAGAGGTTGTACTAATTTGCAGTCCCACCAGCAGTGTATGAGTGTTCCTGCCTGTCCACATCCCCGCCAACATTTGTTATTTGGGGATTTTTTGATATGAGCCAATCTCACTGGAGTTAAGTGATATCTCATTGTGGTTTTGATTTGCATTTCCCTGATGATTAGAGAAGTTGAGCACTTTTTTATATGTTTGCTGGCCATCATTCTGTCTTCTTGGAAAAGTTTTGTTCATGTCCTTTGCCCATTTTTTAATAGGGTTGTTTGATTTTTTCTTGTTGATTTTCCTAAGTTCTGTATAGATTCTGGTTATAAGCCCTTTATCAGAGGTGTAGCATGCAAATATTTTCTCCCATTCTGTAGGTTGTCTGTTCACTCTAGTGATAGTTTCCTTGGCTGTGCAGAAGCTTTTCAATTTGATCAGGTCCCATGTATTTATTTTTGTTGCTGCTGTGATTGCTTTGGGGGTCTTCTTCATAAATTCTTTGCCTAGGCCAATGTCCATAAGAGTTTTTCCAACGTTTTCTTCGAGAATTCTTATGGTTTCATGTCTTAGGTTTAGATCTGTTATCCATTGTGAATTGATTTTTGTGAGAGGTGAGAGGTGTGGGTCCACTTTCAGTCTTCTACATATGGCCATCCAATTTTCCCAGCACCATTTGTTGAATAGGGAATCTTTTCCCCAGTGTACGTTTTTCTGGAATTTGTCAAAGATCAAGTGACTGCATGAGGTTGGTTTTATATTTGGGTTCTCAGTCCTGTTCCATTGGTCTACGTGTCTGTTCTTGTGCCAATACCATGCAGTTTTGGTTACTATAGCCTTGTAGTATAGTTTGAAGTCTGGTAGACAGATGCCTCCCAATTTGTTCTTTTTGCTTAAGATTGCTTTGGCTAGACGGGGTCTTCTCTGGTTCCACACGAAGCGTAGAATTATTTTTTCTAGATCGGCAAAAAATGATGTTGGTATTTTGATAGGGTAATCAGCTTTAACTCCAGGCCTGCACCAGATGGAGTGTGTTGTAGTTTTAGGAGATAAAGCTGTTATGTCACTGCTAAATTAACTCTGTAAATACTGGAAACATTAAACTCTTGTGGCCTGACAGAACATACTGGCTGGTTCCATCAAAGTAGAATTTGACTATTCCTATCATGTGTATGAATGGAGCAACATTAATGTGTCCAATTTATTTTAAATAATTTGAAGTCCACACACAAAAAAATTCGATTGGTGACAATAGAGAAGCCACCCAAGTATTTACTCATGACAGAAATTTGGGAGTCTTTCTTGGCACCTCCTCCCCCTCACATTCAATCCATCTGATGATCCATGTGTCCCTCCCCACCTCTGGTCATGTCTCAGCCCTGCCTCAAACCCTGTAACTTCACACAGTGTCTGGAATAAAACTAAACCCCTTCACGAGGCCCACAGAGCCCCGAGGAATCTTGGCTCTGGCCTCAGCTTTCTCCCTGTGCCCAGAGCCCCCGTGTCTGAGCATGAGAAGAAAGAAATCTAACATAAGTATATTATATTTCTACTGGTTCAAACAACTGTATACTACAATCATTGTGACCACAATATGATCCAGAAGGAACTCTTTAATACTTAGATGAAATCAAACAAATTCAATTTCCATATACTGTTTTTGCAGAGAAGCACAACAGACATAAGGATACCAACGAAAGACTCTAAGCATAAAATATGTTACATTAGGATAAGATTCTGTGGGGAAAGTGGATTAGAAACTTGAGGCCAAAAGAGAAAGGCATTAAATGTCTGAGTATTAATTAAGAGCTGGTTTGTGTGTGTTTGCAAAGGATGAAAGCAGGTACCACATCTCAGTGTGTTTAGATTCCAATTGGTACATTTAAGAGAGTGATGCCACAGTGTCTTAAAAGGCAATATTTACAAATGCTGGAAATTGCATCCTTTGCAACTACTCAACATGAAAAATGAGGAGAGACATGTAAGAGCAAAGTGAGTCAGAGGCCACTGGGATGTGAGCTGTCCTTTGGGAGTGGGTTTCAGCTTTCTCTGTTCTCTCTGCCGGTGGGTGCCCCTGCCCAGGGCAGCCGTGCCCCAGCGCGGCCAGGGGCAGCCCTGCCCAAATGCAGCCCTGGGTGGGGCACCCCTTCCCTGCCTCAGCCACAGCCCAAACCTCTGTGTTCCTTCATGTGGCGCTGAGGGCACTTCCGGGTCCTCTCCCACCTCCTCCAACCCCACAGCGGCTGCCCGTGGAACACCATGTTGTCTTTCCAGGCCCACCACAGCCCCAGGGGCCACAAGTCACGCTGTCCCAAGAGGCCCTCCCCACTCAGGGCCCCCAGCAGCTCCTGTAAACATCCCACATGAAGAACAAGGGGCTGGGGTCCCACTCTTTACTGGAGATTTCCCAGAAGCCCACCTCCCGCGAGACCCAAGGGACGAGTCCCTCACAACAAGCCCAGCACGCACCAAAGCCCCAAGAATGTACATGTTGTGTGTTTTGTGTATGTATGTTTTGTGTATGTATGTTTTGTGTGTGGGTTTATATATGTATGTATGTGTATATTTGGTATGTGTGTGTTTTGTGTGTTTTATGTGAGTATTTTATGTACATACACTTTGTGTGTGTGTTGAGTGTGTATATGTGTATGTTTATGGGTGTGTATGTTTTGCTTGTGTTTTGTGTGTATGTGTGTATGTTTTGTACGTGTGTACATTTTGTATGTGTGGATTGTGTGTATGTTTTATATGTGTTTGTGTATACATGTTCATTTTGTGTGTTTATGTGTGTGTATTTTACATGTGTGTTTTGTGTGTGTTTATGCGTGTGTTGTGTGTGTTGTGTGTGTGTATGTGTGTGTTGAGGGGAATTAAGGCATTCTGCCTCCTATTATGCTTTTAGCTCTAAGTCCTAGTTTCTAACTGTCACCAGGCAGCTTACATGCCTTGAAATGCCTTCGCTGTCTTTATCACAATTGGTAATTGCGTGTGTAATTCATTTGCATGTCAGTTTGTTTACTGTCCTTCCCCAATTGCTCCAAGAGGACAAGAGCAGTATCCATGTGATCCTCCAGGCATGCCACCCGCTTTACGCAGTGCCCAGCACTTAATCATTGGTGGGTGGATGGATGGATGGATGGGTGGATGGATGGATGGGTGGATGGATGGATGGGTGGGTGGGTGGATGGGTGGATGGGTGGGTGGGCGGACGGGTGGACGGGTGGGTGGACGGGTGGGTGGATGGGTGGGTGGATGGGTGGATGGAGGCATGGGTGGATGGATGGATGGATGAAGTCTGCATAAGCCTCGCATATAGATACCACATGCTCTTGTACCTTTTATTTATTTTTTAAACCAGTCGTTGATGAGGAGATATATTTTGATGTCATTCTCACCACTTAAGTATTAAGCACTACTCATTCAAGAACATTTTTATGACACTGAAGGTGGCTTCCACTTCAACATCTCTGATGTAGACAAACGAAAAAGAGTCAGTTATTCTCATTTTTAAGAATTTTAAAGTGACATGCCAAAATTAACACATCACTGTGCAGTAAATGAGAGTCGTGAGTGTTTTTCTACAAGGCTTCATATTTTCTGTACTTGTCTTTTTCACTGTGTGTCCTCAAAATGTATTCAGATCCATTCTGCTCAGACCACATTTCTCAGCCACAGGCTTCCCGACACATGCTTGTCTAGACACCAAACATTTCTTAGAAGATGAGGATAAAAGTTCTGTGACCACAACCTGTTGGCACAGCACCCTGGAGCTGGAAGCCCTGAGTGTCTCTCCTGTAATCCTCACGGCCAGGCCCCCCAGGGGGATTATTGTGAGTGCCCCCCAAGTCTGCAGATAGGAGAAAAAGTGATTTCCTTAGAGATATTTTTCCTTCCTCTCAGTAAGATAATGGGACAATACCAACCAGGATAAGTTGGCCCACTCGAGAGGACTAAGTAGATATAAAATTATCTATTGCATATTTCATTTGTTTCATGTTCCCCAAAACCATCTAGCTTAAAGGAGATAAATCAAGCAGGCAACTTTCTTTGTGGAGAGTGTACACATACAGTGTAATACCTGGTAGAGATTTACATGCTAAAACAATTATGGCTTTAATGAGAAGAGAGGGAGACAACTAACCTGTGAGCCACACTCTGGATTCAATTTTTTTGTAGCAAAATAGATTTAAAATGGTGTGGCTGGCATTTTGAAATAGGGAAGTCAACAATGCATTCACTAGGAAGTGAGTAAATACACAGTGGCTTTCCAGATCAGATTTGTATGGAACCAAGCGTCCTTCTAGTCTGAAAGGAGAGCTACCGGCTGTGCGTCTCTGCAGGACTCACCTCCGTGTGACATTCAGCAGGTGCTGGCTGTGTGTCCTCCCTGTGTCTGGCGCTGTTCTAGGTGTGGAATATGTCAGCGCAGACAGAAAACCCTCACCGTTCACGGAGCTTTCCTTTCAGTTGGGGAACAACAGTAAGCAGAG
Organism: Daubentonia madagascariensis; assembly: GCA_023783475.1. NCBI lineage: Eukaryota > Metazoa > Chordata > Mammalia > Primates > Daubentoniidae > Daubentonia > Daubentonia madagascariensis. The sequence continues at coordinate 5,990,222 of JAKFHU010000661.1, read as the reverse complement.
CTGAAATGTACCTGAGGCCTCATGTTGGAAAGTGCTAAGTGCTCAGAGAACATTTTTTACAAAGTAGGTCAGAGACGAGATTAGTCATGGGGGACAGATGTGGGCTGTAATTATTTACACGGGGTTAAGATGGGCTTCAAGGTGACATTTGAGCAACAGCTGGAATGAGGTGATCCATACAGACATGTGAGAGAAGAATGTTCCACACAGAGGGAACAGCCAGTGCAAAATCCCCAAAATTGGAGATGAGGGCACCATAGGGTAAGAAACAGAGGCAGGGTGTTAGAATCTGTGAATTTCAGGTCCTGGTAGAGTCAAAGGGTTTCTGGAATGTTTGGGGCACTAGAAGGAGAAAGCAAGAAGGACAGGAGGAAGCTCACAAATATGACCTCTGTGTGTGAAGAAATGCCAGCCTTTGTCAGGATACACCTACATGGTGTTCACCTCCTCTGCTCCAGCAGTGGGAAGTCAGGATGCGGAGTTCTATGTACTTTACGTTACAGGAGCCCATGGGTGACCTCCGCATCACTTCCTCCCCTTGGGACAGAACAGCAAGTACCTGCAGCCCGAGGTGCAGGACACTGCCAGTGGCCAAGTGTCTCAGGGAAGGGCCCGCTCACTCTGAGGACCAGCTCACCTCGGCACAAGGACACTGAGCTTCACCCACAAAAACAAGCGGGTGTGTTAAACCAGAATCAGTCCCTGGAAACTTGAAGTCTGACCGAAACAAAACAAAGTGAAACAAAATGAAGCCTGAATGTGAGCAGCAGAAAGGTGAAACTAACATTGACTTTATTCATCAGGAAAAATTCTGAATAAATGCATGACTTTCTGGGGTGTGTTTTACTTGTACTTCCTGATCCTAGATGTGGATTCAGTGCATTTCAACCACTACTGGTTTTCATACAAGTCACCTCACTCAAAATACCGTAGGCCCTGCTCCATTTGAGAAAAGAGTTACTTACAATATTACAAATTGTTACAATAAACCATGCTTTTCAAAATGATTTAACATTCCTATAGATTTCACAGAGACTTGGTCTTAGCTGTTCATTTGAAATCACGCAACGAGGCTGCTCTGTGGGACTTGGGAACCCTCAAATTTAGTTTCCATCATTAATAGCACAGTCTCTCAGCCAGTCCTGTGCTTAGCCAGTTTTGCGAATTTCTGATGTTCTTTAAATTGCTCTGCTAGGCTGACAAAACATCACTCCTGAGGAACATTTGTTTTCATGTGATCAGGAAAGACAGAGCCAGGGTTGATCGGAGTGTCAAGGATTTTTTAAAAAACCAGATGCTGCAGATTGGGGGGCAATTTTTATTCTTATTTTAAATTCTCTGAGCTATGGACCTTTCACTACTTGAGAACCTGCTTAGTGTTTTAATACTGTTTTGGGAGACGTTTTCAGATTTCTTGATTTGGCCTCTAATTTAGGTTCTGATAATCCAATATCAAGAGTTTTGTGCCCATTTACCATATTAAATTGTCCCTTTCAACTTTTGGCGTTGCGTCCTAGAAAACAGAAAGTGTAAGTTTATGGGTCACTTTATGAGCTCCTGGATTGACACTTAGTCAAACTAACCTTGGAAAGTTTCCTGTGATAATAGAGGTGAAATAGTCTTCATCTTTTTGACAATCTCACCTGAGTTTTTTGTTTTTGTTTTTGTTTGTTTGTTTTTTTTTTTTTTTGCCTTCAGAGTGGATGTCCAGACTTTAGGATTCTGAGTGGATTTTGACCTTCGAAATTTTAGATCAAATCAGCCCAACCCAGCTGGGACCTTTCCATCATCCATGGAATTATTGCGGCATAGAAGGTAATCTTTCTGGCTTATGTCTAGGCTAAAATACCATCCATTTAAAAACTGCTTTAATTTATGTAAAGCAACTCAAAACTACACATTAAGTTTGGTTAGGAAAAAGGTTTTTAAATTGAGAGTAGTTGTATATGAAAAATAGTCATCTATGTCTTCATTTTCTATTTTTTTAAATAAAAGAAAAGAAAGAATTACTTAGTATGTTAAGAACTCTATGAATTCTTCCTGGGCAATTAGTCAGAGGGAAAAATTGGTGCCTCATGGATGAGTAGAATATAAAATTGTAGAGCACAATTTAGGGCTGGGAGAGATGATAAAATCGTTCATCTGAAGCCCCGTATTCCAGTGGAGGGACAGAAACCCAGTGCGGCACAGTTAGATCTCCCACCCCAAAGCCCTTCATCTGTGGACCCGCCCATCCTTCCACTTGCAGATCCAGCACTGAATCCACCCAAAGAGTACGCGTGGAGAGGGCTTGCCCTGCCTCCCTGCTCAAATTTGCTTGCAAACTTTAAACCCTCTTCATGCTGAAGACTCCCTACCACAGCGCAGTCTTTCCCTCCTACAATGCCTCTCACATCTGCCAGAGCAATTGCAACATTAGCATCTCATTGCTGGTTAGTGGCAGCCCATGCTGGGCTTTTCCCCAGCACTTCTGAGGTCCACACCAACGCTCTTTCCAAGCCACTGTCCTGGTGGGAAAAAATAATAAACAGACACAGACGTGAAATCATGGAATGAGCAGAATTCCCACAATTGAAGGCCATTTTTCCAAAGAGGCACTCTGGCCTCACCACCCCGATACTACCTCGGACCCACAGGGAGCCATGGTGTCTCCCGCCCCAATGGCATGCCCCCTCCCTTGAGCTCCACATTTCACCAGTCTTGTACCTTGTAAAGAAGAAAGATGTATTTATTTCCCAGAAATCAGAAATCTCCTTTTGAATAAAACACTTTCAAATACTCTGACACTTCACGTTGTCCCAAGATGATTTTCAGGGTATGTTTGTCTCATCCACATCCTTGACACCTGCTTTTCCTACTAGTTTCCACTTCTATTCTGCCTTCCTCATTGAGTGCAGGTGCTCATGTGACAGGTGCTGTCTAATACTGTGCTTGACAGAGCGTTTTTTTGTCACGTGTTAGCCAATCAATGACTGTGGAGTTGGGCTTTACATCTCATTTTGACTCTTACATCCTTGGCAGTTGAATCCAGCTGACTCATGTTGGGAGGAAGATATTTCTTGGTTCTCATAATTTGGTCCCTCAAAGATTTCTAAAATGCATTCTCATCAAAGTATCTCTCCTTGAGGATGCACAGTTTGTCCTCAGATTTTAGAGCCATTTTAAGAGCAAGTGTTTCTGGCAGATGCCATGGGCTTGGAGACACGTCCGAGCAGGCTTTGTCTTACAGCATCTTGACGAAGATGCAGGATGGGAGTCAACTTCTCCTGCCCCCCTCACGCTCCCCACCCCATCTTGTCATTCCATCTTGGCCCTAAGTAATACAGAAAGAAGTGGAGATTTAGCAATTAGCCAGCTGATTTGATTAATATAGACAGGTTACCTGAATAATTTAGACTGCAAAGTGGATTTTTTTAGACACTAAGCCACTCCACCTTGCTCGTAGTGTTCATTTATCAAATTAAATGGAACAATGCCAAGCCTCCATTTCATATTGTGCTATGAAGTTACGGCCCAAGAAACTGGCTGGATCCTGGGTTACTTGAGATCTGCAGAAAGGACTGGATGATAATTTCAATTCTTGAACCATACTTAAAATTAAGGCATAGGTTTTGGTGGGGTCTTTTGTTTTGTTTTGGGGTTTTGGGGTTTTTTTTAACCAGAGGTTTTCAAACTGAGTCTAAGTTGTGAAATCCCTTATACAAATGGAATTTTAGAAAGAAACCCAAGAGGTTAATGGAGCTGCTCTGATTGGCCACAGACAAAACACCGCCATCCCCACCCCCACCTCAAAGTGCATTTTGAAATGCACGGACTGATGGAAAATTTATCATTGACCAAATCCTGTCACGCAGTTTGTGTGGATCAGGAAAAACGAGAAAGAAAATAGACGGCACACTCACAAGAGGACAATTGCAGGAGATTCTATCTACAAAGGGACCCTCTACAAAGGTGTGGCACAGTAGAACTGCCACCCCCTGGCCTCAGAGCAGGCCACGTTGAGGACCAGGGTGCCCTCCTACTGAGGCGGAAGGAGAAATACCCGGACCCCTCCTCCTCCCTCCTTGCAGCCTCCTGCTGGGCTTCCCACTGGCGAAGCCCCCCCAGGCACCAGAGGGCAGGGGACCGACTGATGCATCCACACAGATCAACCTAATGGGGAAGCAGCGGAATGCCTGGGGAGAAAGGGCCGGGGGGGCCTGTTGTCCTCACTATGTCCAGCTCTTCCTTCTCACCCCTGGACATAGTCTCGTGAAGGTCTCGAGCCTCTCAGTACTGAATTATTCTGAAGGCTTCATAATAGGCCCACCAATTCCATCTTTCTATCATACCACTGTGAAATTAATTGTCCTCAAATATCATGGAAGAACAAGGTTGCAAAGCTCCTGAAGATGCTGTAGTTTGTCTCACTCCTGGTACTTGAACCGTGCTACATCCCCACGCGTGACTGTAAAGTCAGCGCTTAGACACCTCCTCACCCCTAACGGAAAGCCCACGTCAGCCTCGTTGGACTTGAGCGTTTGACAGGTCCTCTAAGGTTGAGCTAAAATCTACTTCGCAGAAACTTCTGCCTATTGCTCTTAGTTATAGGGGTGCAGAGAAAAGTCAATTGTCTCTTTCACACAAGAGCCATTTGTTTCTATGTCCTAATACCCAGATACCCAGACAGCCAGCGGCCGCCTACGTGGCCACTCCTGCCTGCCCTTCTGCCAAGGAAACCCGTCTCCTCCCTGCAGTAGCCCTGCCTTCTGCAAACAGGCCAGCGATGGCTTATGGCTTAGAGTCAATGTTCTTGGCACACAGAAAGCCCACAACAGATATTCCTTAATGAATGAATACATTCTGCAAGTGACTTCTTCTCTTGATAGACTCCCATTTCAATTATTTAAGAAGCTAAGTAATTTGCGACTGCAGCCTGAGGCCCCTGTTGTTTTATTAAACGCCAAGACTTGTTATCCTTAGTGTTATTCTGAACTCCAGTGAATAAGCTTTTCTTTAAATTTTCAAATCAAATAATATAATCATAGAAAGATTGAGGGTGTGTTAGCCAGACTGCTGGCTCCAACAACAGAAATTTATTGTCGCACAGTTCTGGAAGCTGGAAGTCTGAGACGAAGGTGTCAGCAGAGTTGGTTCCTTCTGGGGCCTTTTCCTTGGCTTGTAGGTGGCTGTCTTCTCCCTGTGTCTTCAGCGGTCGTCCCTCTGTGCGTGTCTGTGTCCTAATTCCCTCTTCTTATAAGGACACCAGTCATGTTGAATTGGGACCCATACTAAAGACCACGTTTTAACTTAGTTACTTCTTTAAAGAGCTTATCTCCATATAGGGTTACATTCTGAGGTACTGAAGGCTTCCAGGGCTTCAGCATATGAATTTGCCACAATTCAGCCCACAACAGAGGGTCACCTAATCCAGTCTTTGCTCCGGTTCCTTTGCAGGAATATTTTGCCTTCCAAAGTATCAGTCATAAAAGTAGCCACCAGACATCTGCTTCAGTTCTTGTAAGAATGGGGAGTTCACCTTTTCACAAGGTAGCCCATTCCTTTGTGGGCAACTTTGAGTGTTAGCGTTTTTGCACATGTTGAAAGAAAACAAGCATCTCAATAATACTCCCTTTTGGCCTTGGTTCTTGCTCCAGGAATAGCAGAGGGAGGTCTGCTCCCTCTTCTATGTGTTACCTCTTCACATATGGACAGACTTGGCCTCCGTGCTGACCCATACCAGGCAAAAAAAGATGCCTTGATGGGATCCCCCACCGACAGCACTCAATTCTGATGACTTTATTGCCCAATTCACAATTGGGTATCACTGAAAAGCCTACAGACGTCCCTTTTCTCATGCAAAAGTGGAGAGCCATAACGCTGGCCTGGGATTCTCTTCCCACCACTGCATCTTCCCAGGGTGGCTCCAGTTGGAAGTGGCCCCCCTCCCTCCCACACATCCCCCAAGGAACCATCCATTCCTGAGTCCCACGTGGGAATTTAGAATCAACATGTCCCTATGCATCTGCCAACATTTTCCTAGTGTTTTAATGTTGACGAGGGATGAATCAATCCCATAAACCTTGGTTTATTTCCTTGGCAACTCATTGAATAATTAACAGGCAGGGCTTTGTTCTTCAGAATGGAGTATTTGCAGCAAGCTCAAACTGTACCAGCAGGCCAAGGTCAGGGCAGCTGCCAGCAGATCACCCATGCTCTGGGCTGTCATCATCAGCCCTGGGGAGAGCCTCTGACCTCACAGGTTAGCACCAAGGCTGGCGTGCATGTGGAAAACCTCCTGCTTCCTTCTGGTTTTAATCAACCTACCTATCAATATTTTCACCCATTTATGTTAATTTTTAATATCATGACAGTTTAAGCATTTTAAAGGTATGCTTCTAATCATGATCCTGCTCAAAAGCCTCCAGCAGTGCACCATTGCCTACTGAATTCAGGCAGAACTTCTAACAAGGCCTTTAGTGCTGGGCTGATTACATTCTGCCTCCCATCCCCTCCCCCACCCCACCCTGCCCCCACTCTGTGCTTGTCCCTGGGCTCTGGGAGGCTGATCTCTGTGCACAGCCTCACCTGGGCTTTCTTGCCCTGTGGCTTCCATTTGGGTTTGACCAATGGGAAAAAGCAGCAAGACACTGACTAATGGGAGGAGAGAGAGGTGGTGTTTTTCTTGCACACTTTCTCCCTGCTCAGGGCCACAGAGTAGTGGCTGCATCCCTCCAAGACCACAGCCCTGATGGCCGGTCCTGCCCCTTCCTCTCCCAGATCTAGGGGCGAGGGGCTTCCCTCTGCTAAGACATCTGGATGCCTCAGTACCTCTTGTTGAGTCCCTTAATGCTGCCCACAGCCTCTGTGAGTCACCAGAGGCTCTTGACCCAGCTGGCTGTGATTCTGTCCCCTTCTAGGACATAACAGATGCAAATGCCCTCCAGAAAATGACCCCAGTCTACTTCTTCGCTGTTCTCTGTGACCTTCCTAACTCGTACCCTGAACTTCAGTGACACTCTTCTATCTGCTGTACCAAAAGTCAGAGGTCTTCAACCCTGACTATCAGAATCCCTTGAAAAAAAAAATTGACATATCACTGTCTGGGCCCCAGCCTCAGAGACTCTGACTCCGTGGGCCTGGAATGGGAGGAACTGCACGGGTACGCGCCCGCGGGGAGGGTGCAGACAGTGAGTAGCTGGCCGGGCAGGGGAAGCGCCTAGCACAGGCGTTGCTTGTTTAAAGGTTTCCGAGTGATTCCGATGTATGACCAGGACTGAGCGCCACTGCCCAAAATATTGCCTTCCTGGCCACTTTGCCTTACCCGTGATTTTCCCGCTCTGTGGGAATATGTCCGCCTGTCCTTCCCATCACTGTGTCCTGCAGTCCCACCTCCAAAGCTCATCTCAAATGGGCTTTTCCATGAAGCCTTTCAAGGCCCCCTCCCCCACCTCCATCCCAACCAGCTTTCATGGGTAGTCCTTTGTAGACCAGTGGTATTTATTCCTCCTTTGTGGCACTTTTTCCTCTTAGCCTTATATGAGAATTGTTAGGCCAGGTGGCCCTTTCGCACAATGAGCATGGGAGATGCTATAAGCACAGATTTGGGCAGGACCTCAGCGTCCTCTCATCCAAACTCCCACTCAGTGCAAGAAGCACAGGCTCAGGCAATATTGGGTCTAGTGTCTCTGGCGTCACAACCTTGTATCCTGCCGCCACTTTTCCGAATGAAAAAGACTGGAA
>JAKFHU010000660.1:0-25858 GCA_023783475.1 Daubentonia madagascariensis | reverse complement strand
TGTTATTTTGGACGCCTAGGGTGAAAACCTCTACCTAATACTTCCATGCACAGAACAAGCAAAACCCTAAGGAACTGAGCATCCAGATGATCTCTTCCTCTGAATTAAATTCTTTTAACTGGAAACAACTGTAGATTCTCCATTATCCCGCTCGGTACGAAATAGTACTGCCTCTCCACTTCCAGCCTTCAAAAGGCAGCCAGTGAATCATGTTTTACTGCTGCAACTGTATACGTTTCGTTCTGGGGGCTTTTCTATGAGACATCATTAAGTAAGCAAAACAATTGAATAAAATCGGTACTTTCGGCTTCTAGACACAGGTTTATGCTATTCCGAGCAGAGCCGATCTTCTAGCTCTTTACTCTCAGAGAAAAGAAGTGTTCTGACTCTGTACGTGTATACATTGATAATTTACCCCTTGCAGTAAGCATGCCCGTGTGAATTTTATTACTCACGGAGCATGCGTAAAGAGAAAGGACTAACAGTGCCATACAGGGAGTTAAACAAACCTATAGGCAACTGACCATCCAGGTGATTTCCTTCAGGGAAGAGAAGTGTTCGCACTTGAAACACCTTTGTTTTCTCCATTTACCCGCTTTGGAAGAAATTACCTATCATCTCCACTAAAACACTTTAAAATAATCCCGGAACGGCGGGTCTACTCAGAATCACAGTCCCTTTCCTCCAAGATTCTTCTGTATTTGACATGTTTGCTCTTCTGTGCAGGTGAGAACACACTGACAGTAATACTTCCTTGCACATATTGAAACATAACCGAACACGAGGGATCGTCTACTAGCTATTTCTACGAGAACACATGTGTTTTAATTGGAAAGAGCTTGGTAAAGTCAATTTACCCGCTTGCTACGAATTTGTCTTTCCTCTCCACTTAGTATATTAGAAACCTAGCCGGAGAATGCGAGTCTGCCACAGAAATCTAGTACATTACCTGATGAAGCATCCCCTATCTGAATTACTTTATTTTTGGAAGCCTAGGAGAAGTCTTGTACGTACTACGTCCACACAGAGTTGGTAACAACCTCTTTGTGGAAATGAACTTCCAGATGTTCTCTTCCTCGGAGTTAAACTTTTTTAACTGGAAACAACTTTAGATTCTTCATTTTCCCGCTTGGACGAAATTGTACTGCTTCTCCACTTCGAGGGTTTGAAAGACAGCCAGTGAATCACGGTTTCCTGCAGAAACTCTATACCTATCCATTTGGGTGCTATTCTAGGTGACTACTTTAGCTAAGCACATCTATTGAGTAAAAACCGGTACTTTTGGCTTCTATACACAGATGTATGCTGTCCTGAGCACAGCTGATAATCTAGCTTGTTTCTTTCCTAGAACAGAACTGTTTCGATCTGTACGTAATTACTTTGCCAATTTTCCCGCTTTCTACCCATACGTCCTTCTTCTGCCCTTGGAAGCTTTCAAGAGTTACCAGAGAATCTGTTTTAAATTGAAATGCGGTACCCGTCCTAGAAGAAGCATCTCTATCAGACAACATTTCCTTGTAGAAGGCTGAAGAGCAACTCACTTCCATGCATCCATTCCCAGATTTTTGTCCACAGGTAGACGACTGCTCATCTGGCTGCTGTCTTTCATCCAAGAAAAGCGATTTCCCTTGAGCCACTTTTATCTCTTGCGGCAGACCGATATACACGTAATTGCCCTTCATCAATACTTAGAGGCTTAGATACATAAACATTTGTCAGGTTCTCCATTTGAAAGGCAGCACACTTCCTATGACATGCCTGAATATTGACTTGTTTTCCGAATCAGAACATGGGTCAACAAACTGTTAATCTTCTTCCCCACGCAGACTTCATACTACCTGTTTAAAAGCTGTCCATCTAGAGCTTTTTCACCCCAGAATACGAGAGTTTTCACTTCACATAGCTTTATGTTTTCAATTTACCCGCTTGGTACAGAAAAGTCATTCTTCTCCACTTGGAAGCTTTGAAATATTACAAGAAACTCGAGTTCTTCAACGGAACAAGGGGCACATCCTATTATAAGCATGTCCATGCGAATGTTGTTACTTACGGAAGCATGTGAAAACAGACAGGCATAACAGTTCCACACAGGGAGTTCAGCAAGCCTGTATCCAACAGATCTTCCAGCGGCTGTTCGTAGGAATTAGATGGGCTTTTAATTGATACGCGTTTGTTTCCTCCATTTACCCTCTTCATCTGAAATTACGTATCATAGCCACTAAGTCTCTTTGAAGTCTTCCTGGAAATATAGGTCTATACAGAATGACAGGAAACGTCCTCAAAGCTTCTTCTGTATTTGGCCTGTTTACTCTTCAGTGCAGGTGAGAACACACTGAAGAGATACTTCCTCGCACATATTTAAACAATCCTGAACGCAAGAGTTCATCTACTAGCACTTTTTCAATTGGAAAGAGCTTTGGACATGCCATTTCCCCACGTGCTACGAATTCGTCTTTCTTCTCCACTAAGTATAGTAGAAGGATGACCAGAGAATGTGGTTCTGCCACAGAAATGCAGTACACATCCTGATGAATCATCCCTATGAGGATTGTGTTATTTTTGGACGCCTAGGGTGAAAACCTCTACCTAATACTTCCATGCACAGAACAGCAAAACCCTAAGGAACTGAGCATCCAGATGATCTCTTCCTCTGAATTAAATTCTTTTAACGGGAAAACAACTGTAGATTCTCCATTATCCGCTCGGTACAAATAGTACTGCCTCTCCACTTCCAGCCTTCAAAAGGCAGCCAGTGAATCATGTTTTACTGCTGCAACTGTATACGTTTCGTTCTGGGGGCTTTTCTATGAGACATCATTAAGTAAGCAAAACAATTGAATAAAATCGGTACTTTCGGCTTCTAGACACAGGTTTATGCTATTCCGAGCAGAGCCGATCTTCTAGCTTTTACTCTCGAGAAAAGAAGTGTTCTGACTCTGTACGTGTATACATTGATAATTTACCCCCTTGCTATAAATATGTCCTTCTTCTCCACTTGGAAGCTTTGAAAAGTTGCCAGAGAATCTGGTTGTCAATTGAAATGGAGTACACGTCCTAGAGGAAGCATCTCTATCAGGCAACATTGACTGTAGAAGGCTAAGGAAAGAAACTCCCTTTCATGCCCCATTCCCAAAGTTTTCTCCTCCTATACACGACTGATCATCTAGCTGCTGTCTTTCCCCCAACAACTGTGATTTCCCTTGAGAGACTTTTATCTCCTCCAGGAAACTGATAGGTAAACCATACCCTTCATCAATAGTTAGAGACTTAGATACGTAAACAGCAAATCATAACCTCCACGTGAAATTCAGAACACTCCCAATGACATGCCTGAAAAGTGTCTTGATTTTCCAATCGCAGCATGAGTGAACCGACTGTGGTTTCTTCCTCCACACAGAGACTTCACACTACCTCTTCAAAGCTGGATATCTAGAGGTGGTCCCCTGCGCAATACAATTGTTTTCCCTTGAAATGGCTCTATGTAGTCAATGTAACCGCTTGGTACGGAAAGGTCATCCCACTGCTCTTAGGAGCTTTATATATACGAGACCTCAAGTTCTTCAACAGAAAGAAGGAAAATCCTATACTAGGCATGTCCATGGAATTATATTACTTACGGAAGCAAGTGGAAGAGAAAGCCGTATCAGTGCCATACAGGGAATTAAACGAACCTGTATGCAACGGATAATCCAGTTGATTTCCTTCAGGTAATGGAATTTTTCCTACCTTAAACACCTTTGTTTTATCCGTTTGCCTGCTTTGTAAGAAATGACATAGCATCTCCGCTAAACACTTGAAGATACATCGCGGATCAGCAGGTCTGCCCAGAATCACATTACACTTCCTCAAAGATTCCTCTCTATTTGACATGTTTTTCTTCAGTGCAGGTTAGAACACACTGACAGTAATACTTCCTTGTGCACATTTAAACAAATCTTAACCCTAGAGATCATCGACTAGCTATTTCTATGAGAAGAGATGTGCATTAATTCCAAAGAGCTTTGTAAAGTCAATTTACCCGCTTGCTACGAATTTGTCTTTTCTCTCCACTGAGTATGTCAGAAGGATCACCAGGGAATGTGATTCTGCCACGGAAATGCAGTACACAGGCTGATGAAGCATCCTTATGAGAGTGATGTTGTTTTTAGAAGCCTGGGGTGAAAAACGTCTGCATATACTTGCATCCAGAGATGTAAGCAAAACCCTGAGGAACTGAACATCCAGATGTTCTCTTCCTCTGATTTAAATTCTTTTAACTGGAAACAACTTTCGGTTCTATATTATCCCGCTTGGTACGAAATTGTACTGCTTCTCCACTTCGAGCCTTCGCAAGGCAGCCAGGGAATCATGGTTTCCTCCGGAAAGTCTATACGTTTCCATTTGGGTGCTTTTCTATGAGACATCTTTAACTAAGCCAAACAATTGAGTAAGAACTGGTACTTGCGGCTTCTATACACGATTTATGCTGTCCTGAGCACAACTGATTTCTAGCTTCTTTATTTCGGAGAATAGAACAATTCTGACTCTGTACGAGTTCACATTGTGAATTTACCCGCTTGCTACCAAATGTCCTTTTTCTCCCCCTGAAAGCTTCGAGGAATGCCAGAAATCCAGTTGTAAATTGAAAGGCAGTCCACTTGCTACAAGAAGCATCTCTATCCGACAAATTTACCGGTAAGCTAAGAAAGACACTCTCTTTCATGCTCCTTTCCCACCATTTTCTCTTGCTATACACGACTGATCATCTAGCTGCTGTCTTTCATCCACAAACGATTTCACTTGAGGCACATTTTTGGCCTTCCGCACACTGACATGTAACCATTCCCCTTCATCATACTTAGAGGCTTTGATATGTGAACAGTAAATCGGGCCCTCCATCTAAAGGCAGCAGACTTCCTATGACAGGCCTGAAATGGACTTGATTTCCAATCAAAGCGTGTGCGAACGGACTGTGATTTGTTCTTCCACGCTCAGACTTCTTACTACCTCTGCTAAGCTGTATATCTAGAGGTGTTCTACTACAAAACACACTGTTTTCACTAGGAATAACTTTATACTTTCAGTTTACCCGCGTGGTACGAAAATGTCCTCCCACCGCTCTTAGAAGCTTTTATATATTACGACAGATTCGAGTTCTTCATCAGAAAGAAGGGCAAATCCTTTAGTAAGCATGCCCGTGTGAATTTTATTACTCACGGAGGCATGCGTAAAGAGAAAGGACTAACATGGCCATACAGGGAGTTAAACAAACCTATAGGCAACTGACCATCCAGGTGCATTCCTTCAGGGAAGAGAAGTGTTCGCACTTGAAACACCTTTGTTTTCTCCATTACCCGCTTTGGAAGAATTACCTATCATCTCCACTAAAACACTTTAAAATAATCCCGGAACGGCGGGTCTACTCAGAATCACAGTCCCTTTCCTCCAAGATTCTTCTGTATTTGACATGTTTGCTCTTCTGTGCAGGTGAGAACACACTGACAGTAATACTTCCTTGCACATATTGAAACATAACCGAACACGAGGGATCGTCTACTAGCTATTTCTACGAGAACACATGTGTTTTAATTGGAAAGAGCTTGGTAAAGTCAATTTACCCGCTTGCTACGAATTTGTCTTTCCTCTCCACTTAGTATATTAGAAACCTAGCCGGAGAATGCGAGTCTGCCACAGAAATCTAGTACATTACCTGATGAAGCATCCCCTATCTGAATTACTTTATTTTTGGAAGCCTAGGGAGAAGACTTGTACGTACTACGTCCACACAGAGTTGAAACAACCTCTTTGTGGAAATGAACTTCCAGATGTTCTCTTCCTCGGAGTTAAACTTCTTTAACTGGAAACAACTTTAGATTCTTCATTTTCCCGCTTGGACGAAATTGTACTGCTTCTCCACTTCGAGGGTTTGAAAGACAGCCAGTGAATCACGGTTTCCTGCAGAAACTCTATACCTATCCATTTGGGTGCTATTCTAGGTGACTACTTTAGCTAAGCACATCTATTGAGTAAAAACCGGTACTTTTGGCTTCTATACACAGATGTATGCTGTCCTGAGCACAGCTGATAATCTAGCTTGTTTCTTTCCTAGAACAGAACTGTTTCGATCTGTACGTAATTACTTTGCCAATTTTCCCGCTTTCTACCCATACGTCCTTCTTCTGCCCTTGGAAGCTTTCAAGAGTTACCAGAGAATCTGTTTTAAATTGAAATGCGGTACCCGTCCTAGAAGAAGCATCTCTATCAGACAACATTTCCTTGTAGAAGGCTGAGAGAGCAAACTCACTTCCATGCATCCATTCCCAGATTTTTGTCCACAGGTAGACGACTGCTCATCTGGCTGCTGTCTTTCATCCAAGAAAAGCGATTTCCCTTGAGCCACTTTTATCTCTTGCGGCAGACCGATATACACGTAATTGCCCTTCATCAATACTTAGAGGCTTAGATACATAAACAATTTGTCAGGGTCTCCATTTGAAAGGCAGCACACTTCCTATGACATGCCTGAATATTGACTTGTTTTCCGAATCAGAACATGGGTCAACAAACTGTTAAATCTTCTTCCCCACGCAGACTTCATACTACCTGTTTAAAAGCTGTCCATCTAGAGCTTTTTCACCCCAGAATACGAGAGTTTTCACTTCACATAGCTTTATGTTTTCAATTTACCCGCTTGGTACGAAAAAGTCATTCTTCTCCACTTGGAAGCTTTGAAATATTACAAGAAACTCGAGTTCTTCAACGGAACAAGGGGCACATCCTATTATAAGCATGTCCATGCGAATGTTGTTACTTACGGAAGCATGTGAAAACAGACAGGCATAACAGTTCCACACAGGGAGTTCAGCAAGCCTGTATCCAACAGATCTTCCAGCGGCTGTTCGTAGGGAATTAGATGGGCTTTTAATTGATACGCGTTTGTTTCCTCCATTTACCCTCTTCATCTGAAATTACGTATCATAGCCACTAAGTCTCTTTGAAGTCTTCCTGGAAATATAGGTCTATACAGAATGACAGGAAACGTCCTCAAAGCTTCTTCTGTATTTGGCCTGTTTACTCTTCAGTGCAGGTGAGAACACACTGACAGAGATACTTCCTCGCACATATTTAAACAATCCTGAACGCAAGAGTTCATCTACTAGCACTTTTTTCCGAGAACAGTTGTGTTTCAATTGGAAAGAGCTTTGGACATGCCATTTCCCCACGTGCTACGAATTCGTCTTTCCTCTCCACTAAGTATAGTAGAAGGATGACCAGAGAATGTGGTTCTGCCACAGAAATGCAGTACACATCCTGATGAATCATCCCTATGAGGATTGTGTTATTTTTGGACGCCTAGGGTGAAAACCTCTACCTAATACTTCCATGCACAGAACAAGCAAAACCCTAAGGAACTGAGCATCCAGATGTTCTCTTCCTCTGAATTAAATTCTTTTAACTGGAAACAACTGTAGATTCTCCATTATCCCGCTCGGTACGAAATAGTACTGCCTCTCCACTTCCAGCCTTCAAAAGGCAGCCAGTGAATCATGTTTTACTGCTGCAACTGTATACGTTTCGTTCTGGGGGCTTTTCTATGAGACATCATTAAGTAAGCAAACAATTGAATAAATCGGTACTTTCGGCTTCTAGACACAGGTTTATGCTATTCCGAGCAGAGCCGATCTTCTAGCTTTTTACTCTCGGAGAAAAGAAGTGTTCTGACTCTGTACGTGTATACATTGATAATTTACCCCCTTGCTATAAATACGTCCTTCTTCTCCACTTGGAAGCTTTGAAAAGTTGCCAGAGAATCTGGTTGTCAATTGAAATGGAGTACACGTCCTAGAGGAAGCATCTCTATCAGGCAACATTGACTTGTAGAAGGCTAAGGAAAGAAACTCCCTTTCATGCCCCATTCCCAAAGTTTTCTCCTCCTATACACGACTGATCATCTAGCTGCTGTCTTTCCCCCAACAACTGTGATTTCCCTTGAGAGACTTTTATCTCCTCCAGGAAACTGATAGGTAAACCATACCCTTCATCAATAGTTAGAGACTTAGATACGTAAACAGCAAATCAGAACCTCCACGTGAAATTCAGAACACTCCAATGACATGCCTGAAAAGTCTTGATTTTCCAATCGCAGCATGAGGAACCGACTGTGGTTTCTTCCTCCACACAGAGACTTCACACTACCTCTTCAATGCTGGATATCTAGAGTAGGTCCCCTGCGCCATACAATTGTTTTCCCTTGAAATGTCTCTATGTAGTCAATGTACCGCTTGGTACGGAAGGTCATCCACTGCTCTTAGAGCTTTATATATACGAGACTCAAGTTCTTCAACAGAAAGAGGAAATCCTATACTAGCATGTCCATGGGAATTATATTACTTACGGAAGCAAGTGGAAAGAGAAAGCCGTATCAGTGCCATACAGGGAATTAAACGAACCTGTATGCAACGGATAATCCAGGTGATTTCCTTCAGGGAATGGAAGTGTTCCTACCTGAAACACCTTTGTTTTCTCCGTTTGCCTGCTTTGTAAGAATGACATAGCATCTCCGCTAAAACACTTGAAGATAATCGCGGATCAGCAGGTCTGCCCAGAATCACAGTACACTTCCTCAAAGATTCCTCTCTATTTGACATGTTTATTCTTCAGTGCAGGTTAGAACACACTGACAGTAATACTTCCTTGTGCACATTTAAACAAATCTTAACCCTAGAGATCATCGACTAGCTATTTCTATGAGAAGAGATGTGCATTAATTCCAAAGAGCTTTGTAAAGTCAATTTACCCGCTTGCTACGAATTTGTCTTTTCTCTCCACTGAGTATGTCAGAAGGATCACCAGGGAATGTGATTCTGCCACGGAAATGCAGTACACATGCTGATGAAGCATCCTTATGAGAGTGATGTTGTTTTTAGAAGCCTGGGGTGAAAAACGTCTGCATAATACTTGCATCCAGAGATGTAAGCAAAACCCTGAGGAACTGAACATCCAGATGTTCTCTTCCTCTGATTTAAATTCTTTTAACTGGAAACAACTTTCGGTTCTATATTATCCCGCTTGGTACGAAATTGTACTGCTTCTCCACTTCGAGCCTTCGCAAGGCAGCCAGGGAATCATGCTTTCCTCCGGAAAGTCTATACGTTTCCATTTGGGTGCTTTTCTATGAGACATCTTTAACTAAGCCAAACAATTGAGTAAGAACTGGTACTTGCGGCTTCTATACACAGATTTATGCTGTCCTGAGCACAACTGATTTTCTAGCTTCTTTATTTCGGAGAATAGAACAATTCTGACTCTGTACGAGTTCACATTGTGAATTTACCCGCTTGCTACCAATATGTCCTTTTTCTCCCCCTGAAAGCTTCGAGGAATGCCAGAGAATCCAGTTGTAAATTGAAAGGCAGTCCACTTGCTACAAGAAGCATCTCTATCCGACAAAATTTACCGGTAGAAGGCTAAGGAAAGACACTCTCTTTCATGCTCCTTTCCCACCATTTTCTCTTGCTATACACGACTGATCATCTAGCTGCTGTCTTTCATCCAACAACAGCGATTTCACTTGAGGCACATTTTTGGCCTTCCGCAAACTGACATGTAAACCATTCCCCTTCATCAATACTTAGAGGCTTTGATATGTGAACAGTAAATCGGGCCCTCCATCTAAAAGGCAGCAGACTTCCTATGACAGGCCTGAAAATGGACTTGAGTTTCCAATCAAAGCGTGTGCGAACGGACTGTGATTTGTTCTTCCACGCTCAGACTTCTTACTACCTCTGCTAAGCTGTATATCTAGAGGTGTTCTACTACAAAACACACTTCGTTTTCACTAGGAATAACTTTATATTTTCAGTTTACCCGCGTGGTACGAAAATGTCCTCCCACCGCTCTTAGAAGCTTTTATATATTACGACAGATTCGAGTTCTTCATCAGAAAGAAGGGCAAATCCTTTAGTAAGCATGCCCGTGTGAATTTTATTACTCACGGAGGCATGCGTAAAGAGAAAGGACTAACAGTGCCATACAGGGAGTTAAACAAACCTATAGGCAACTGACCATCCAGGTGCATTCCTTCAGGGAAGAGAAGTGTTCGCACTTGAAACACCTTTGTTTTCTCCATTTACCCGCTTTGGAAGAAATTACCTATCATCTCCACTAAAACACTTTAAAATAATCCCGGAACGGCGGGTCTACTCAGAATCACAGTCCCTTTCCTCCAAGATTCTTCTGTATTTGACATGTTTGCTCTTCTGTGCAGGTGAGAACACACTGACAGTAATACTTCCTTGCACATATTGAAACATAACCGAACACGAGGGATCGTCTACTAGCTATTTCTACGAGAACACATGTGTTTTAATTGGAAAGAGCTTGGTAAAGTCAATTTACCCGCTTGCTACGAATTTGTCTTTCCTCTCCACTTAGTATATTAGAAACCTAGCCGGAGAATGCGAGTCTGCCACAGAAATCTAGTACATTACCTGATGAAGCATCCCCTATCTGAATTACTTTATTTTTGGAAGCCTAGGGAGAAGACTTGTACGTACTACGTCCACACAGAGTTGAAACAACCTCTTTGTGGAAATGAACTTCCAGATGTTCTCTTCCTCGGAGTTAAACTTTTTAACTGGAAACAACTTTAGATTCTTCATTTTCCCGCTTGGACGAAATTGTACTGCTTCTCCACTTCGAGGGTTTGAAAGACAGCCAGTGAATCACGGTTTCCTGCAGAAACTCTATACCTATCCATTTGGGTGCTATTCTAGGTGACTACTTTAGCTAAGCACATCTATTGAGTAAAAACCGGTACTTTTGGCTTCTATACACAGATGTATGCTGTCCTGAGCACAGCTGATAATCTAGCTTGTTTCTTTCCTAGAACAGAACTGTTTCGATCTGTACGTAATTACTTTGCCAATTTTCCCGCTTTCTACCCATACGTCCTTCTTCTGCCCTTGGAAGCTTTCAAGAGTTACCAGAGAATCTGTTTTAAATTGAAATGCGGTACCCGTCCTAGAAGAAGCATCTCTATCAGACAACATTTCCTTGTAGAAGGCTGAGAGAGCAAACTCACTTCCATGCATCCATTCCCAGATTTTTGTCCACAGGTAGACGACTGCTCATCTGGCTGCTGTCTTCATCCAAGAAAAGCGTTTCCCTTGAGCCACTTTTATCTCTTGCGGCAGACCGATATACACGTAATTGCCCTTCATCAATACTTAGAGGCTTAGATACTAAACAATTTGTCAGGGTCTCCATTTGAATGGCAGCACACTTCCTATGACATGTCCTTAATATTGACTTGGTTTCCTCCGAATCAGAACATGGGTCAACAAACTGTTAAATCTCTTCCCCACGCAGACTTCATACTACCTGTTTAAAGCTGTCCATCTAGAGCTTTTTCACCCCAGAATACGAGAGTTTTCACTTCACATAGCTTTATGTTTTCATTTACCCGCTGGTACGAAAAAGTCATTCTTCTCCACTTGGAAGCTTTGAAATATTACAAGAAACTCGAGTTCTTCAACGGAACAAGGGGCACATCCTATTATAAGCATGTCCATGCGAATGTTGTTACTTACGGAAGCATGTGAAAACAGACAGGCATAACAGTTCCACACAGGGAGTTCAGCAAGCCTGTATCCAACAGATCTTCCAGCGGCTGTTCGTAGGGAATTAGATGGGCTTTTAATTGATACGCGTTTGTTTCCTCCATTTACCCTCTTCATCTGAAATTACGTATCATAGCCACTAAGTCTCTTTGAAGTCTTCCTGGAAATATAGGTCTATACAGAATGACAGGAAACGTCCTCAAAGCTTCTTCTGTATTTGGCCTGTTTACTCTTCAGTGCAGGTGAGAACACACTGGCAGAGATACTTCCTCGCACATATTTATAAAATCCTGAACGCAAGAGTTCATCTACTAGCACTTTTTCCGAGAACAGATGTGTTTCAATGGAAAGAGCTTTGGACATGCCATTTCCCCACGTGCTACGAATTCGTCTTCTTCTCCACTAAGTATAGTAGAAGGATGACCAGAAATGTGGTTCTGCCACAGAAATGCAGTACACATCCTGATGAATCATCCCTATGAGGATTGTGTTATTTTTGGACGCCTAGGGTGATAACCTCGTACCTAATACTTCCATTCACAGAACAAGCAAACCCTAAGGAACTGAGCATCCAGATGATCTCTTCCTCTATTAATTCTTTTAACTGGAAACAAACTGTAGATTCTCCATTATCCGCTCGGTACGAAATAGTAACTGCCTCTCCACTTCAGCCTTCAAAGGCAGCCAGTGAATCATGTTTTACGCTGCAACTGTATACGTTTCGTTCTGGGGGCTTTTCTATGAGACATCATAGTAAGCAAAACAATTGATAAATCGGTACTTTCGGCTTCTAGACACAGGTTTATGCTATTCCGAGCAGAGCCGATCTTCTAGCTTTTACTCTCGAGAAAGAAGTGTTCTGACTCTGTAGTGTATACATTGATAATTTCCCCCTTGCTATAAATAGTCTTCTTCTCCCTGGAAGCTTGAAAATGCCAGAGAATCTGGTTGCAATGAAATGGTACAGTTAGAGTCTCTATCAGCACATTGATTGAGGCTAAGGAAGAATCCTTTATGCCATTCAGCCCATCGAGTTCGTCTCCCAACACTGGATTCCTAGGCTTACCGAATGAGTACCATACCTACATGTAGAGACTTGATACGTAACAAAACAGAGCTTCTATTTCAGCGCGAGGAACGCGGGTTCTTCCACAAGGTTACTACCTTAACGGATATTAGAGGTGGTCCCCTGCGCATACAATGTTTCCTTGAAATGGCTCTATGTAGTCATGTAACCGCTTGTACGGAAAGGTCATCCATGCTCTTAGGAGCTTTATATATTACGAGACTCAAGTTCTTCACGAAGAAGGGAAAATCCTATACTAGGCATGTCCATGGGAATTATATTACTTACGGAAGCAAGTGGAAAGAGAAAGCCGTATCAGTGCCATACAGGGAATTAAACGAACCTGTATGCAACGGATAATCCAGGTGATTTCCTTCAGGGAATGGAAGTGTTCCTACCTGAAAACACCTTTGTTTCTCCGTTTGCCTGCTTTGTAAGAAATGACATAGCATCTCCGCTAAAACACTTGAAGATAATCGCGGATCAGCAGGTCTGCCCAGAATCACAGTACACTTCCTCAAAGATTCCTCTATTTGACATGTTTATTCTTCAGTGCAGGTTAGAACACACTGACAGTAATACTTCCTTGTGCACATTTAAACAAATCTTAACCCTAGAGATCATCGACTAGCTATTTCTATGAGAAGAGATGTGATTAATTCCAAAGAGCTTTGTAAAGTCAATTACCCGCTTGCTACGAATTTGTCTTTTCTCTCCACTGAGTATGTCAGAAGGATCACCAGGGAATGTGATTCTGCCACGGAAATGCAGTACACAGGCTGATGAAGCATCCTTATGAGAGTGATGTTGTTTTTAGAAGCCTGGGGTGAAAAACGTCTGCATAATACTTGCATCCAGAGATGTAAGCAAAACCCTGAGGAACTGAACATCCAGATGTTCTCTTCCTCTGATTTAAATTCTTTTAACTGGAAACAACTTTCGGTTCTATATTATCCCGCTTGGTACGAAATTGTACTGCTTCTCCACTTCGAGCCTTCGCAAGGCAGCCAGGGAATCATGGCTTTCCTCCGGAAAGTCTATACGTTTCCATTTGGGTGCTTTTCTATGAGACATCTTTAACTAAGCCAAACAATTGAGTAAGAACTGGTACTTGCGGCTTCTATACACAGATTTATGCTGTCCTGAGCACAACTGATTTTCTAGCTTCTTTATTTCGGAGAATAGAACAATTCTGACTCTGTACGAGTTCACATTGTGAATTTACCCGCTTGCTACCAATATGTCCTTTTTCTCCCCCTGAAAGCTTCGAGGAATGCCAGAGAATCCAGTTGTAAATTGAAAGGCAGTCCACTTGCTACAAGAAGCATCTCTATCCGACAAAATTTACCGGTAGAAGGCTAAGGAAAGACACTCTCTTTCATGCTCCTTTCCCACCATTTTCTCTTGCTATACACGACTGATCATCTAGCTGCTGTCTTTCATCCAACAACAGCGTTTCATGAGCAATTTTGCCTCGAATGCGAACATCCCTCACATCTAGGGTGATGAACAGTAATCGGCCACTAAGCAGGCTTCTATGACAGGCCTGAAATGGACTTGAGTTCCAATCAAAGCGTGTGCGAACGGACTGTGATTTGTCTTCCACGCTCAGACTTCTTACTACCTCTGCTAAGCTGTATATCTAGAGGTGTTCTACTACAAAACACACTGTTTCACTAGGAAAACTTTATATTTCAGTTTACCCGCGTGGTACGAAAATGTCCTCCCACCGCTCTTAGAAGCTTTATATATTACGACAGATTCGAGTTCTTCATCAAAAGAAGGGCAAATCCTTTAGTAAGCATGCCCGTGTGAATTTTATTACTCACGGAGGCATGCGTAAAGAGAAAGGACTAACAGTGCCATACAGGGAGTTAAACAAACCTATAGGCAACTGACCATCCAGGTGCATTTCCTTCAGTGAAGAGAAGTGTTCGCACTTGAAACACCTTTGTTTTCTCCATTTACCCGCTTTGGAAGAAATTACCTATCATCTCCACTAAAACACTTTAAAATAATCCCGAACGGCGGGTCTACTCAGAATCACAGTCCCTTTCCTCCAAGTATCTTCTGTATTTGACATGTTTGCTCTTCTGTGCAGGTGAGAACACACTGACAGTAATACTTCCTTGCACATATTGAAACATAACCGAACACGAGGGATCGTCTACTAGCTATTTCTACGAGAACACATGTGTTTTAATTGGAAAGAGCTTGGTAAAGTCAATTTACCCGCTTGCTACGAATTTGTCTTTCCTCTCCACTTAGTATATTAGAAACCTAGCCGGAGAATGCGAGTCTGCCACAGAAATCTAGTACATTACCTGATGAAGCATCCCCTATCTGAATTACTTTATTTTGGAAGCCTAGGGAGAAGACTTGTACGTACTACGTCCACACAGAGTTGAAACAACCTCTTTGTGGAAATGAACTTCCAGATGTTCTCTTCCTCGGAGTTAAACTTTTTTAACTGGAAACAACTTTAGATTCTTCATTTTCCCGCTTGGACGAAATTGTACTGCTTCTCCACTTCGAGGGTTTGAAAGACAGCCAGTGAATCACGGTTTCCTGCAGAAACTCTATACCTATCCATTTGGGTGCTATTCTAGGTGACTACTTTAGCTAAGCACATCTATTGAGTAAAAACCGGTACTTTTGGCTTCTATACACAGATGTATGCTGTCCTGAGCACAGCTGATAATCTAGCTTGTTTCTTTCCTAGAACAGAACTGTTTCGATCTGTACGTAATTACTTTGCCAATTTTCCCGCTTTCTACCCATACGTCCTTCTTCTGCCCTTGGAAGCTTTCAAGAGTTACCAGAGAATCTGTTTTAAATTGAAATGCGGTACCCGTCCTAGAAGAAGCATCTCTATCAGACAACATTTCCTTGTAGAAGGCTGAGAGAGCAAACTCACTTCCAGGCATCCTTTCCCAGATTTTTGTCCACAGGTAGACGACTGCTCATCTGGCTGCTGTCTTTCATCCAAGAAAAGCGATTTCCCTTGAGCCACTTTTATCTCTTGCAGCAGACCGATATACACGTAATTGCCCTTCATCAATACTTAGAGGCTTAGATACATAAACAATTTGTCAGGGTCTCCATTTGAAAGGCAGCACACTTCCTATGACATGCCTGAATATTGACTTGTTTTCGAATCAGAACATGGGTCAACAAACTGTTAAATCTTCTTCCCCACGCAGACTTCACACTACCTGTTTAAAAGCTGTCCATCTAGAGCTTTTTCACCCCAGAATACGAGAGTTTTCACTTCACATAGCTTTATTTTTCAAATTTACCCGCTTGGTACGAAAAAGTCATTCTTCTCCACTTGGAAGCTTTTAAATATACAAGAAACTCGAGTTCTTCAACGGAACAAGGGGCACATCCTATTATAAGCATGTCCATGCGAATGTTGTTACTTACGGAAGCATGTGAAAAGACAGGAATAACAGTTCCACACAGGGAGTTCAGCAAGCCTGTATCCAACAGATCTTCCAGCGGCTGTTCGTAGGGAATTAGATGGGCTTTAATTGATACCGTTTGTTTCCCCATTTACCCTCTTCATTGAAATTACTATCATAGCCACTAATCGCTTTGAAGTCTTCCTGGAAATATAGGTCTATACAGAATGACAGGAAACGTCCTCAAAGCTCTCTGTATTTGGCCTGTTTACTCTTCAGTGCAGGTGAGAACACACTGACAGAGATACTTCCTCGCACATATTAAACATCCTGAACGCAAGAGTTCATTACTAGCACTTTTCCGAGAACAGATGTGTTTCAATTGGAAAGAGCTTTGGACATGCCATTTCCCCACGTGCTACGAATTGTCTTTCTTCTCCACTAAGTATTAGAAGATGACCAGTGAATGTGGTTCTGCCACAGAAATCGCAGTACACATCCTGATGAATGATCCCTTTTTGGATTGTGTTATTTTTGGTCGCCTAGGGTGATAACCTCTTCCTAATACTTCCATGCAAGAGACAAGCAAAACCCTAAGGAACTGAGCATCCAGATGTCTCTTCCTCTGAATTAAATTCTTTTAACTGGAAACAACTGTAGATTCTCCATTATCCCGCTGGTACGAAATAGTACTGCCTCTCCACTTCCAGCCTTCAAAAGGCAGCCAGTGAATCATGTTTTACTGCTGAACTGTATACGTTCGTTCTGGGGGCTTTTCTATGAGACATCATTAGGGTAAGCAAAACAATGAATAAAATCGGTACTTTCGGCTTCTAGACCAGGTTTATGCTATTCCGAGCAGAGCCGATCTTCTAGGCTTTTACTCTCGAGAAAAGAAGTGTTCTGACTCTGTACGTGTATACATTGATAATTTACCCCTTGCTATAAATATGTCCTTCTTCTCCCTTGGAAGCTTTGAAAAGTTGCCAGAGAATTGGTTGTCAATTGAAATGGAGTACACGTCCTAGAGGAAGCATCTCTATCAGGCAACTTGACTGAGAAGCTAAGGAAAGAATCTCATGCCATCCAGTTTCTCCTCTACAGAGAACTAGTTGTCTTCCCCAAAACTGTGATCGGGATTTATCCAGAACAAGAACCTACCCTTCATCAATAGTTAGAGACTTAGATACGTAAACAGCAAATCAGAACCTCCACGTGAAATTCAGAACACTCCCAATGACATGCCTGAAAACGTGTCTTTATTTTCCAATCGCAGCATGAGTGAACGACTGTGGTTTCTTCCTCCACACAGAGACTTCACACTACCTCTTCAAAGCTGGATATCTAGAGTGGTCCCCTGCGCAATACAATTGTTTTCCTTGAAATGGCTCTATGTAGTCAATGTAACCGCTTGGTACGGAAAGGTCATCCCACTGCTCTTAGGAGCTTTTATATATACGAGACCTCAAGTTCTTCAACAGAAAGAAGGGAAAATCCTATACTAGGCATGTCCATGGGAATTATATTACTTACGGAAGCAAGTGGAAAGAGAAAGCCGTATCAGTGCCATACAGGGAATTAAACGAACCTGTATGCAACGGATAATCCAGGTGATTTCCTTCAGGGAATGGAAGTGTTCCTACCTGAAAACACCTTTGTTTTCTCCGTTTGCCTGCTTTGTAAGAAATGACATAGCATCTCCGCTAAAACACTTGAAGATAATCGCGGATCAGCAGGTCTGCCCAGAATCACAGTACACTTCCTCAAAGATTCCTCTCTATTTGACATGTTTATTCTTCAGTGCAGGTTAGAACACACTGACAGTAATACTTCCTTGTGCACATTTAAACAAATCTTAACCCTAGAGATCATCGACTAGCTATTTCTATGAGAAGAGATGTGTATTAATTCCAAAGAGCTTTGTAAAGTCAATTTACCCGCTTGCTACGAATTTGTCTTTTCTCTCCACTGAGTATGTCAGAAGGATCACCAGGGAATGTGATTCTGCCACGGAAATGCAGTACACATGCTGATGAAGCATCCTTATGAGAGTGATGTTGTTTTAGAAGCCTGGGGTGAAAAACGTCTGCATAATACTTGCATCCAGAGATGTAAGCAAAAACCCTGAGGAACTGAACATCCAGATGTTCTCTTCCTCTGATTTAAATTCTTTTCACTGGAAACAACTTTCGGTTCTATATTATCCCGCTTGGTACGAAATTGTACTGCTTCTCCACTTCGAGCCTTCGCAAGGCAGCCAGGGAATCATGGTTTTCCTCCGGAAAGTCTATACGTTTCCATTTGGGTGCTTTTCTATGAGACATCTTTAACTAAGCCAAAACAATTGAGTAAGAAACTGGTACTTGCGGCTTCTATACACAGATTTATGCTGTCCTGAGCACAACTGATTTTCTAGCTTCTTATTTCGGAGAATAGAACAATTCTGACTCTGTACGAGTTTACATTGTGAATTTACCCGCTTGCTCACAATATGTCCTTTTTCTCCCCCTGAAAGCTTCGAGGAATGCCAGAGAATCCAGTTGTAAATTGAAAGGCAGTCCACTTGCTACAAGAAGCATCTCTAATCCGACAAAATTTACCGGTATAAGGCTAAGGAAAGACACTCTCTTTCATTCTCCTTTCCCACCATTTTCTCTTGCTATACACGACTGATCATCTATCTGCTGTCTTTCATCCAACAACAGCGATTTTCACTTGAGGCACATTTTTGGCCTTCCGCAAACTGACATGTAAAACCATTCCCCTTCATCAATACTTAGAGGCTTTGATATGTGAACAGTAAACAGGGGCCCTCCATCTAAAAGGCAGCAGACTTCCTATGACAGGCCTGAAAATGGACTTGAGTTTTCCAATCAAAGCGTGTGCGAACGGACTGTGATTTGTTTTCTTCCACGCTCAGACTTCTTACTACCTCTGCTAAGCTGTATATCTAGAGGTGTTCTACTACAAAACACACTTGTTTTCACTAGGAATAACTTTATATTTCAGTTTACCCGCGTGGTACGAAAAATGTCCTCCCACCGCTCTTAGAAGCTTTTATATATTACGACAGATTCGAGTTCTTCATCAGAAAGAAGGGCAAATCCTTTAGTAAGCATGCCCGTGTGAATTTTATTACTCACGGAGGCATGCGTAAAGAGAAAGGACTAACAGTGCCATACAGGGAGTTAAACACAAACCTATAGGCAAACTGGACCATCCAGGTGCATTCCTTCAGGGAAGAGAAGTGTTCGCACTTGAAACACCTTTGTTTTCTCCATTTTACCCGCTTTGGAAGAAATTACCTATCATCTCCACTAAAAACACTTTAAAATAATCCCGGAACGGCGGGTCTACTCAGAATCACAGTCCCTTTCCTCCAAGATTCTTCTGTATTTGACATGTTTGCTCTTCTGTGCAGGTGAGAAACACACTGACAGTAATACTTCCTTGCACATATTGAAACATAACCGCACACGAGGGATCGTCTACTAGCTATTTCTACGAGAACACATGTGTTTTTAATTGGAAAGAGCTTGGTAAAGTCAATTTACCCGCTTGCTACGAATTTGTCTTTCCTCTTCCACTTAGTATTAGAAAACCTAGCCGGAGAATGCGAGTCTGCCACAGAAATCTAGTACATTACCTGATGAAGCATCCCCTATCTGAATTACTTTATTTTGGAAGCCTAGGGAGAAGACTTGTACGTACTACGTCCACACAGAGTTGAAACAAACCTCTTTGTGGAAATGAACTTCCAGATGTTCTCTTCCTCGGAGTTAAACTTTTTAACTGGAAAACAACTTTAGATTCTTCATTTTCCCGCTTGGACGAAATTGTACTGCTTCTCCACTTCGAGGGTTTGAAAAGACAGCCAGTGAATCACGGTTTCCTGCAGAAAACTCTATACCTATCCATTTGGGTGCTATTCTAGGTGACTACTTTAGCTAAGCACATCTATTGAGTAAAAAACCGGTACTTTTGGCTTCTATACACAGATGTATGCTGTCCTGAGCAACAGCTGATAATCTAGCTTGTTTCTTTCCTAGAACAGAAACTGTTTCGATCTGTACGTAATTACTTTGCCAATTTTCCCGCTTTCTACCCATACGTCCTTCTTCTGCCCTTGGAAGCTTTCAAGAGTTACCAGAGAATCTGTTTTAAATTGAAATGCGGTACCCGTCCTAGAAGAAGCATCTCTATCAGACAACATTTCCTTGTAGAAGGCTGAGAGAGCAAACTCACTTCCATGCATCCATTCCCAGATTTTTGTCCACAGGTAGACGACTGCTCATCTGGCTGCTGTCTTTCATCCAAGAAAAGCGATTTCCCTTGAGCCCCTTGTATCTCTTGCAGCAGACCGATATACACGTAATTGCCCTTCATCAATACTTAGAGGCTTAGATACATAAACAATTTGTCAGGGTCTCCATTTGAAAGGCAGCACACTTGCTATGACATGGCTGAATTTTGACTTGTTTTCGAATCAGAACATGGGTCAACAAACTGTTAAATCTTCTTCCCCACGCAGACTTCATACTACCTGTTTAAAAGCTGTCCATCTAGAGCTTTTTCACCCCAGAATACGAGAGTTTTCACTTCACATAGCTTTATGTTTTCAATTTACCCGCTTGGTACGAAAAAGTCATTCTTCTCCACTTGGAAGCTTTGAAATATTACAAGAAACTCGAGTTCTTCAACGGAACAAGGGGCACATCCTATTATAAGCATGTCCATGCGAATGTTGTTACTTACGGAAGCATGTGAAAACAGACAGGCATAACAGTTCCAACAGGGAGTTCAGCAAGCCTGTATCCAACAGATCTTCCAGCGGCTGTTCGTAGGGAATTAGATGGGCTTTTAATTGATACGCGTTTGTTTCCTCCATTTACCCTCTTCATCTGAAATTACGTATCATAGCCACTAAGTCTCTTTGAAGTCTTCCTGGAAATATAGGTCTATACAGAATGACAGGAAACGTCCTCAAAGCTTCTCTGTATTTGGCCTGTTTACTCTTCAGTGCAGGTGAGAACACACTGGCAGAGATACTTCCTCGCACATATTTAAACAATCCTGAACGCAAGAGTTCATCTACTAGCACTTTTTCCGAGAACAGATGTTTCAATTGGAAAGAGCTTTGGGACATGCCATTTCCCACGTGCTACGAATTCGTCTTTCTTCTCCACTAAGTATAGTAGAAGGATGACCAGAGAATGTGGTTCTGCCACAGAAATGCAGTACACATCCTGATGAATCATCCCTATGAGGATTGTGTTATTTTTGGACGCCTAGGGTGAAAACCTCTACCTAATACTTCCATGCACAGAACAAGCAAAACCCTAAGGAACTGAGCATCCAGATGATCTCTTCCTCTGAATTAAATTCTTTTAACTGGAAACAACTGTAGATTCTCCATTATCCCGCTCGGTACGAAATAGTACTGCCTCTCCACTTCCAGCCTTCAAAAGGCAGCCAGTGAATCATGTTTTACTGCTGCAACTGTATACGTTTCGTTCTGGGGGCTTTTCTATGAGACATCATTAAGTAAGCAAAACAATTGAATAAAATCGGTACTTTCGGCTTCTAGACACAGGTTTATGCTATTCCGAGCAGAGCCGATCTTCTAGCTTTTTACTCTCAGAGAAAAGAAGTGTTCTGACTCTGTACGTGTATACATTGATAATTTACCCCCTTGCTATAAATATGTCCTTCTTCTCCACTTGGAAGCTTTGAAAAGTTGCCAGAGAATCTGGTTGTCAATTGAAATGGAGTACACGTCCTAGAGGAAGCATCTCTATCAGGCAACATTGACTCGTAGAAGGCTAAGGAAAGAAACTCCCTTTCATGCCCCATTCCCAAAGTTTTCTCCTCCTATACACGACTGATCATCTAGCTGCTGTCTTTCCCCAACAACTGTGATTTCCCTTGAGAGACTTTTATCTCCTCCAGGAAACTGATAGGTAAACCATACCCTTCATCAATAGTTAGAGACTTAGATACGTAAACAGCAAATCAGAACCTCCACGTGAAATTCAGAACACTCCCAATGACATGCCTG
This sequence comes from Daubentonia madagascariensis, assembly GCA_023783475.1. Lineage (NCBI taxonomy): Eukaryota > Metazoa > Chordata > Mammalia > Primates > Daubentoniidae > Daubentonia > Daubentonia madagascariensis. The sequence goes on along the minus strand of JAKFHU010000660.1, from coordinate 3,730 downwards.
AAAACGGTCTTGATTTTCCAATCGCAGCATGAGTGAACCGACTGTGGTTTTCTTCCTCCACACAGAGACTTCACACTACCTCTCAAAGCTGGATATCTAGAGGTGGTCCCCTGCGCAATACAATTGTTTTCCCTTGAAATGGCTCTATGTAGTCAATGTAACCGCTTGGTACGGAAAGGTCATCCCACTGCTCTTAGGAGCTTTTATATATTACGAGACCTCAAGTTCTTCAACAGAAAGAAGGGAAAATCCTATACTAGGCATGTCCATGGGAATTATATTACTTACGGAAGCAAGTGGAAAGAGAAAGCCGTATCAGTGCCATACAGGGAATTAAACGAACCTGTATGCAACGGATAATCCAGGTGATTTCCTTCAGGGAATGGAAGTGTTCCTACCTGAAACACCTTTGTTTTCTCCGTTTGCCTGCTTTGTAAGAAATGACATAGCATCTCCGCTAAAACCTTGAAGATAATCGCGGATCAGCAGGTCTGCCCAGAATCACAGTACACTTCCTCAAAGATTCCTCTCTATTTGACATGTTATTCTTCAGTGCAGGTTAGAACACACTGACAGTAATACTTCCTTGTGCACATTTAAACAAATCTTAACCCTAGAGATCATCGACTAGCTATTTCTATGAGAAGAGATGTGTATTAATTCCAAAGAGCTTTGTAAAGTCAATTTACCCGCTTGCTACGAATTTGTCTTTTCTCTCCACTGAGTATGTCAGAAGGATCACCAGGGAATGTGATTCTGCCACGGAAATGCAGTACACAGGCTGATGAAGCATCCTTATGAGAGTGATGTTGTTTTTAGAAGCCTGGGGTGAAAAACGTCTGCATAATACTTGCATCCAGAGATGTAAGCAAAACCCTGAGGAACTGAACATCCAGATGTTCTCTTCCTCTGATTTAAATTCTTTTCACTGGAAACAACTTTCGGTTCTATATTATCCCGCTTGGTACGAAATTGTACTGCTTCTCCACTTCGAGCCTTCGCAAGGCAGCCAGGGAATCATGGTTTCCTCCGGAAAGTCTATACGTTTCCATTTGGGTGCTTTTCTATGAGACATCTTTAACTAAGCCAAACAATTGAGTAAGAACTGGTACTTGCGGCTTCTATACACAGATTTATGCTGTCCTGAGCACAACTGATTTTCTAGCTTCTTTATTCGGAGAATAGAACAATTCTGACTCTGTACGAGTTCACATTGTGAATTTACCGCTTGCTACCAATATGTCCTTTTTCTTCCCCTGAAAGCTTCGAGGAATGCCAGAGAATCCAGTTGTAAATTGAAAGGCAGTCCACTTGCTACAAGAAGCATCTCTATCCGACAAAATTTACCGGTAGAAGGCTAAGGAAAGACACTCTCTTTCATGCTCCTTTCCCACCATTTTCTCTTGCTATACACGACTGATCATCTAGCTGCTGTCTTTCATCCAACAACAGCGATTTCACTTGAGGCACATTTTTGGCCTTCCGCAAACTGACATGTAAACCATTCCCCTTCATCAATACTTAGAGGCTTTGATATGTGAACAGTAAATCGGGCCCTCCATCTAAAAGGCAGCAGACTTCCTATGACAGGCCTGAAAATGGACTTGAGTTTCCAATCAAAGCGTGTGCGAACGGACTGTGATTTGTTCTTCCACGCTCAGACTTCTTACTACCTCTGCTAAGCTGTATATCTAGAGGTGTTCTACTACAAAACACACTTGTTTTCACTAGGAATAACTTTATACTTTCAGTTTACCGCGTGGTACGAAAATGTCCTCCCACCGCTCTTAGAAGCTTTTATATATTACGACAGATTCGAGTTCTTCATCAGAAAGAAGGGCAAATCCTTTAGTAAGCATGCCCGTGTGAATTTTATTACTCACGGAGGCATGCGTAAAGAGAAAGGACTAACAGTGCCATACAGGGAGTTAAACAAACCTATAGGCAACTGACCATCCAGGTGCATTCCTTCAGGGAAGAGAAGTGTTCGCACTTGAAACACCTTTGTTTTCTCCATTTACCGCTTTGGAAGAAATTACCTATCATCTCCACTAAAACACTTTAAAATAATCCCGGAACGGCGGGTCTACTCAGAATCACAGTCCTTTCCTCCAAGATTCTTCTGTATTTGACATGTTTGCTCTTCTGTGCAGGTGAGAACACACTGACAGTAATACTTCCTTGCACATATTGAAACATAACCGAACACGAGGGATCGTCTACTAGCTATTTCTACGAGAACACATGTGTTTTAATTGGAAAGAGCTTGGTAAAGTCAATTACCCGCTTGCTACGAATTTGTCTTTCCTCTCCACTTAGTATATTAGAAACCTAGCCGGAGAATGCGAGTCTGCCACAGAAATCTAGTACATTACCTGATGAAGCATCCCCTATCTGAATTACTTTATTTTTGGAAGCCTAGGGAGAAGACTTGTACGTACTACGTCCACACAGAGTTGAAACAACTCTTTGTGGAAATGAACTTCCAGATGTTCTCTTCCTCGGAGTTAAACTTTTTACTGGAAACAACTTTAGATTCTTCATTTTCCCGCTTGGACGAAATTGTACTGCTTCTCCACTTCGAGGGTTTGAAAGACAGCCAGTGAATCACGGTTTCCTGCAGAAACTCTATACCTATCCATTTGGGTGCTATTCTAGGTGACTACTTTAGCTAAGCACATCTATTGAGTAAAAACCGGTACTTTTGGCTTCTATACACAGATGTATGCTGTCCTGAGCACAGCTGATAATCTAGCTTGTTTCTTTCCTAGAACAGAACTGTTTCGATCTGTACGTAATTACTTTGCCAATTTTCCCGCTTTCTACCCATACGTCCTTCTTCTGCCCTTGGAAGCTTTCAAGAGTTACCAGAGAATCTGTTTTAAATGAATGCGGTACCGTCCTAGAAGAAGCATCCTATCAGAAACATTTCCTGTAAAGGCTGAGAAGCAAACTCATTCCATGCAATCCATTCCCAGATTTTTGTCCACAGGTAGACGACTGCTCATCTGGCTGCTGTCTTTATCCAAGAAAAGCGATTTCCCTTGAGCCACTTTTATCTCTTGCACAGACCGATAACACGTAATTGCCTTTCATCAATACTTAGAGGCTAGATACATAAACAATTTGTCAGGGTCTCCATTTGAAAGGCAGCACACTTCTATGACATGCCTGATATTGACTTGTTTTCGAATCAGAACATGGGTCAACAACTGTTAAATCTTCTTCCCCACGCGACTTCAACTACTGTTTAAAAGCTGTCCATCTAGAGCTTTTTCACCCCGAATACGAAGTTTTCACTTCACTAGCTTTAGTTCAATTTACCGCTTGGTACGAAAAAGTCATTTTGCTCACTTGAAGCTTTGAATTTACAAGAAACTCGAGTTCTTCAAACGGAAAAGGGGCACATCCCTCTTTATAGCATGTCCATGCGAATGTTGTTACTTTACGAAGCATGTGAAAACAGACAGGCATAAAAGTTCCACACAGGGAGTTCAGCAAGCCTGTATCACAACAGATCTTCCAAGCGCTGTTCGTAGGGAATTAGATGGGCTTTTCATTGATAACGCGTTTTCTTCCCTCCATTTTACCCGTCTTCATTTGAAAATTTATGTACGTTTCTTCCTCATCGAAATAGATCTAGCCACTAAGTCTCTTTGAAGTCTTCCTGGAAATATAGGTCTATACAGAATGACAGGAAACGTCCTCAAAGCTTCTTCTGTATTTGGCC
>JAKFHU010000659.1:0-10534 GCA_023783475.1 Daubentonia madagascariensis | reverse complement strand
GGAAAAAAAGGGGAATTTTGGTTTTTTAAAACTAAATTGGAAAAAGGGAAATTGGGGGGGCTTTTTAGCCCCCACTGTCCCTGTTGCCCCAAATTAGCTGCTGAATCACTTTTTTTTACTGCGGTCTCTTTTGGATGTGCAGTGGACCCCTAATGTAATTTAAACCTAGATTTCATATGGGAAAAAGGCCCAGAGACATGAGGTCTTCCCAAAAGATCTAATTAATACGGGGGCTAGCCTCAGAATCCGGGTCTGGGGTAATCCTGTCCCCAGGGCCCGAATCTTAGAAGTCCGGTGGGTGAGGGGGTTGGGGGGAACCAAGCAGTCGGGGTGTTATTTGGCACAATCTCATCCTCCCCTACCCGGGGCCCAATGGGTGGGGGACAGGGTGGGTGGGTCTCATTTGTTCCATCTAGACTGACTCGTGAGACCCACAAGGGAATGGGGGCGTGGGGGGAGAGAGGCCAAATTTTCCCGGCCCACCCCCTTCTGGCTTCCTCTCTCTTGTTTACCTCGACGGGTCCAGTTTTCCCCTCCAGCAGGCGGGTGAGCAGGCACCCCTGTAACCCATTTTTGGCCCACATCCCCCTATCTCTTTTTTCTTGCTGTTCTTTGCTCATTTGGATCCCCTTTTTTTTTTTTTTCTAGGGGGCTTTTGACTTTTTGAAGCCCTGTAATTAAATAGGGGCCCAAAATAAAGTGGGCTATTTAAATTTAAATCAAAAAGGAAGCTTTGAATAATCTTTCACAGTGGAGATTTAAAATTTTAAGGGGCACTTTCCATTCCGCCCTTTTCCCGATCAAGGCTAATTCAAAAAAGAGGAAATTTTAGCTCAGTGACTCGGGGGATATTACGGGATTTGAGCCCTTTTTTCCCAGTTTGCTAGGTAGGCCCCTCAGGAAAATCCTTAGCCTCTGACTGATTTTTCAATGCAGAGTCCCCACTTCATAGGCTGTTTTTGAGGAATAAAATGTCATGAAGGAAAGGTAAAAACCGTGATCCCCAAAACCGTAAAAATGTCCGCAGATAAAAAGGGATGTGGGTTTTTTGTTTTTGTTTTTTTTTGGGGGTTTTCCTTTTCCCATACATCTTAAGGCTTTTGTAAAAAATTGGCCCATTTAATCAGGCCACACCCTTCCAATCCTCCCTGGGATTATTTGATCATCTACAGATCAAACCCCTTGACCCTTTTTTAAACCCTTTTTTAAAATTTTCCTAAAATCTCAGCTGCTTTGGCATGTATTCGAAAAGAAATTTCCATTTACGCTTGTTTTTGGGGTTTTTCATTTAAAAAAAGTCCTTTCCACCTTTTCCAAGGGGGATTTCTGGGTTTCTTACCATTTTTTGTAGGGGTCATGGGCCCTGTAAATTTTTGCCTGCCCAATCCCCCTTCTTTGGTAAAAAACCCCCTTTTCCTTTGGGTTTGGGGTGGATTGCTCCCCCATTTTTTTGTAAAGGTGGACAAGTGATCAGGTGCAGCCAGTCAAGCCATGAGGAAAGGGGAGATCTGCGGGAATAGGGGAGACGGGTCCCCTTTTCCGCAGGGGGCTCGTAGGGATTTAACCCGGGACCCAAGGGGCCCCCTCGGCCCATTGGAAGGGGTTCCCCCAAGAGTGAATCAACCCTGGGGAAAGGGAAGGGAAAAATAGATTTTTGGGATAAATGCCTGAAGCCAGAACTTCATTTAGCAAGCCAATAAACTCCGAGCACCTTTTTTGAATTTATTTATTCGTTTGCTTTGGCCATTTTGATTTGGTTTTCTAATCCCTGTGCTGAAAGGTTTAGCTAAATTACCCTTTTCAATTGTAAGTTTCCCCAAATCTGTCTGCCATAATTTCCCCCTTTTAATCCATTTTTGGCTGAACCCACCAAATAGCAAAATATTTTTTTCCCGGTGTACTTCGTTTTTTTGGGGTATTTGGTGCAGTTGGTTTTCATTGAGTTGTCTGGCTTATTCTTCTACCCCGACGGATAGAAACATTTTGAAACCAAGGTATTTTTTTATCACGCATAAAAAAAATTCACAAATTGCAGCTTAAAAAAATGTTGGGTAGTGTAATAAAAATTTGTTTTGGGTCGGGAGTCGGGACCCTTAAGGGCCCTCGGCTCGGGTCCCCCAGGGGAATTAAAGGCTTGGGGTGGCTGCAATTTTTATCTGAGACTCAGGTCCTGGTGGTTTGGTGTTGGGAATTGTTCATTATATTTATGGGACTGAAGCCCTCTTTTCCCGAGGTACCGGCTCCCTTACTTGCGGCCCCCCCCCGAACAGGCAGGGGCTTTCCAAAGAAGCAGGAAAACATCTTCTTCCCCTTTTGCTAAGGTGGAGAAATCTGGGGGTGATAACCCCACCCCTTGGGTAGGGAACCTAATGGGGGGAATGAATCTCAGCTCTTTGCCTTTTTTTTGGCAAAAAGAAATTGCAGGCCCCAGTGACCAAGGGGAGGGGATTCACAGCGGGGCAATGCAGGGCCCGGTTAGATTTCTGCCTCCCCTGCCACCCAACCTCCCCCCAAAGGGGTTAACCCCTTTTAAAAGATTTGAAAACTTAGTTTATACAGTTTTTCTGGCCACATAGATTTTTTTTTAAAGTAAACATGTGGTTTTAAATTTTATGGGTGGTGTGCATACTTTTTAGGGTTAAAAAAAAAATGGGCTATAGTAGGGGGATAATGGGGCCCAGAAAATCGGGTTTCCTAACCCTGGAATCAAAAATTTGGTTTTTTCTCTTGCTTTTTTTTTTTTTCTTTCTTTTTTTTTTTTTAAAAAAAACCCCCTTTTAGCAGCTAAGAACACCTGTTTTTGCAGTTTTGGGGATGTTGTTTAAAAAGGCCCTTTACTCAAAACCCCCCTGAAAGTCCGCAAAGAAAAAAAGGGGGTTTTAAAAGGGCCAAAAATTTTTTGGGGTTTGAATTTTGGGGTAGCCCTATGGGCAAAGCAAAAAGTGATTCCCCTATTTTTAAAATTTTAAAATTTTTAAATTTTTTAAAAACTGGGAAAAAAGGGGGTACTTTTTTCAGCGGGCGTCTATTTTTTTTTCTGTAAGTTGTTTAATTCCAAAGGGAAAAAGAGGGAATGCTACCCCGTATTATGTCCCACCCTGGTAATTAATATGTCATCCTGAGCTTTTTTATTTCTTCTTTAACATAAATTTTTTTTGACCCCCAAAAATCACCACAAGGGATGGAGATACATAGAGCCCAAAAAAAACAGAAAATTTTTTTGGGTCTAAAAAAACCATGCAGTTTCATAAAAAAAGATAAAAATTAAAGAGTCCCATGAATAAATGGTAATGGAAAGACAAAAGGGAAGTCTGAAGAAAAAAAAATTTCACATTTTCTAAGAGGTTTTTTAAAGCGAAAAACCCTTTCCCTAGGGGGGGAAAACAAGATACCTTTCTCCGGGCCAGGGACTTTTCAGCTGAGAGTTAAAGATTGAAAAAGGGCTCAACCGGGGAAAAGGGTTTCCCCCCACAGGGTAAACACCCAAGGAATGGCCCAAAAGGGGGAGAGGTTGTGGTGGGGTTGGGGGGACAGAGAGGGCGAGGGGCTATATGGCCAGGGGGCCTGGGGGAGGCGGGAAGGGGCCTTTTGAACGGGACACAAAAAAAAACCTTTTAAAGGGTCAGGTCCCTTTAGGGTTGAAGTAAAGGGAAGTTGGGGGCGGGAGGGTTTCCCAAAAATCCCCCATATTGTTAAACCCTGCTTCCTTTAAAGGGGGGTTTGCCCAGCTCGAGAAGTCACAATGGAGCTCCTTTTGAGCGAGTACTATATCGTTCCCTTTCACAAAATAAGATGGGGAAATTTTTTTTCTTTACTGAACAGTGGTCAGGCCTTAAAAGGTGTGTGGGGCTTGGGGTTTTCAACCCACAGAAAAAGAAGGATTAAAAGGGGAGCTCCTCCTACAGCCCCTGGAAGACAACACAACTCAGGGCCCCTGGGGCACACCCTTTTAAATCGGGGGCCAACACCTTGAGGGTTTGCTAAAACACGCCCCCTTGGAAATGTGTATACGTCCCCCCCAACGAGGGCCCGGTCAACGAGAAATAAACGGCATCTTATTGATTAAAACCTCGGGAGAATTAAGTTCCATTGACTTTTTTGGGGACGGACCACTACACGTTCAAAAGGGGAACCCCTTTCTAAAAAAGGAAGCTTATTTTCCCGGTAAAAGGAAGGATCATTTTTCAAAGTGCTGGTTCCTAGCCATGAAATAAAAATTTCTTTTTAAAGGCGAGGGGGGAGTTACTTGCAGGAACAGAAAGTCTTTTTTGTACTTTTTTTTTTTCCCCTTTTTGGGGGGTTTTCCCCCTACTCATCGGGGTTTTTGGATGGACGTCTTTTTCTGAGTGAAATTTCTCTCTCCATTTTTAAAGCAGCCCCCTTATTTCCTCCGGAAAAGGTCTTTAAAAAGGGGTTTGCGGGGTTATTTTACAAAAATTTTTTACATTTCTATTCGGGTTGCCCAATAGAACTTGCAACCCCCTTTTTCCCCTTGGGGAAGCTCGGGGCCGCGTCTTTTTCTCTCCTGAATAAAAATTAAAAACTATTGTTTTTGGGTCTCCCTTGGAGAGGGAAAAAAAGCGGGACCCCCATGGGTTAAAAATATTCCCTACCCATCCCTTTTTTCCCCAGGCCAACTTTCACCCTTAGTGAAAGAAAAAATTTCAGATAATGAAAACCCCAAAAAAAACCCGCCGCGGGGGGGGAAATTTTTCAAAAAGGGTTCCCAAAACCCCCAAGGGGGGGGAAAGTTTTATTTTTGAAAAACCAGAAAAATTTTTAAGGGAAAATTTAAAAATTTTTTTTCTAAAACTTCTTTTCCTCTGCACTCTGACAAAATAGCTGGGAGCAATTTACTGTTTTTTTTCCCCTTTTTGTCCTTTCCTCCCCGCTCACGGCATGGGAAAGCCGAAAGGGTTTTTGTTTTTTTATCCTGCTGCTTCTCAAAAATACTGCCCTTTTTGGCCGAGTGGGGGCAAATTTTCATCACTTTCCCCTTGGTTTAATGGGGCAATAAAGGGTTAAAACTCTAAACCCGGGGAAAAGAGGAAGATGGGAAACCTTGCGTTTTTAAACCCTTTTCCCATTTTTTCTGTCGTTAAAGAAACGGCTAGGTTTTGGGGAGGGATTTTGGGGGGAGGGGGCCCCCGGGTTTCTGAAGTGGGGTTACAGTTTTTTTTGGACTAGGGGCAGGTGCGGGTCTGAGAGGGGCCAGTTAGGGGGGGAAAGCATATGAGAAAGGGGGCGGGGGAGAACAGGGGTGGCAATTTTTTTTTTTGGCCTTTGGGCAGGGAAATTTAAAAAAAAGGGAGAAGATGGGTTAAAAACTTTGGATTTCTCACTCAGATCCCCCTGGGGTAAAAGTCCGGGCCCAAAGTGCCCTTAGGCAGTGCCCTTCCCTTTCTTGCCTCGTTTTTTAAAACTGAAAAAAGGGAGAAAATAGAATTATTTTCTACATTATAAAAGTTTTGGGGAAAATTTAAAGGGAAATTTAAATACTTATAAAAATTAGCCCTTTAGTCCCTAATAAACGTAAAGTGTTTATTTTTGTTGATATTTTTGGGAATGGGTTATGGTCGGTTATTGGGTGTTTAAATTTCCAGTCTTTAAAACAAAAAGCTTTTGTGCCCCGAAACACCCCCGGCGCTGAGCGGGGTGTCAAGAGATAGCGGGAAAGATTATCGTGGGAAACCGGGGCTTATGTAACGGGGAGCTGTCATTTTAGAATACAGGGGGGGCCCAACGGGGAAAGCCCTAAAAAAGCCCTGAGACCAAAACCAAAAGTGATACAGTTTAACCCAACAAAGTTTATTTAGGCCTGTGGTGTGAAGCTTCCTACCAAACTTGGAATTTTTGGGGCGGACGGGGGCCCCCGGTCTTTGGCGCTCTGTCGGGTTTTTCCTTTGGCTCCCCCCTTTGGGTCCCCAGCACCCCCAAAATTCAGCATTTAACGATGATTTTTAACCCCTTTTTCCCAGGGTTAAAACTTAAAATTTCCCTTCCCCCCCAATATTCAATTTTGAAAAAAAGATAACGGAAAAAATTTAAAAGGGGATAGGGAAGTATGAAGGCCGGGAAAGCTCGGATTAAAATTTAACAGTACAGCCTTTGGTTTTTTTTTTTTTGGGGAAAGAATCTCACCTCTGTGCCAAGCTAGAGTCCTGGAATCATAGCTCACCGAAACCCTTCACCCCCGGGGTCAAGGCACCCCTTCTGCCTCGGGGCCTCGAGTATTTGGGTTTCCCAAGTGTCCACTAGAAATGCCCGGCAAATTTTTTTAGGGTTTATTTAGGGGAGGGGGGGTTCTGCTTTTGGTTTAAGGCTGTCTCAAACTCCGCCCTAAAAGTTACCCTTTGGGCCTTTGGGCCTCCCAGAGTCCCAATTTTTTTTTAAAGAGAAGCTGGGGGCCAAGGGAAATTTTTCTCTTTGGGTTTCCCCCCCGGGAAAAGAATTTTTAACAAAGGGGGTTTCCCCCCCGACTTGGGGAAGCCCACCCAATTTCCCCTTTATCTGCCCCTTACTGCTTTATTACTTTTATTCCCTGAGCTTAATAAACCCGGATTGTCAAAAGAAGAGCAGTCAGAAGGGGAAAAAAAAATCCCCCTTCCAAAGTTGGGGCCCAAACCCAAAATTGTCTGCCCCCAAATAGCAGCGGGCTTTGATTCCAGGTCCCCCTTTCCTGTGAAAAAGTGTTTTCCGTTTACCCTTTTCTGTTTAATTCAAAAGGGGTTTTTTCAGATTGAATTTCATCCAGTGGGGCCCCGTTAGCTTGGGTTGTGGGGTGGAAAGCCTCGGTTTAAAAATTTTGGCTCTCCTTTCTACCAGGGAAAACCTGTGTATTTTTTTAATCCTCTTCCCTTATCAAAAAAAGTGGGGATAAAAGGGACCCAATCCTGGGGTTTTTGGCAGATAAATAAATTTTTAGATGAAAAGGGTAAAAAGTCCCTTTGGAAATATTTAAGCACTCAGAAAAATTTTAGGTTGTTATTGTCACTAGAGAGAAGGGATTTGGGTGGAAGCAAGGGGGGGATTTTTCCTGCTGTTTTCCCTAAAACACTCTAAAAAATTTTTTGAAAATCGGTCAGAAAAATTAAAATTTTAAAAACCCTTTGGCCCCCGGGGTTGTTCTGATCTGTATAAAACAAAGTGTTCAAAAGCATGGCCTTTGGAAATCTTGGGAAAGAGGTGCGGGGTTTTAAAAATAGATGGAGGCTATTTAATCGTCAACTAAAAACCCCAAGGAAATTATAACCACACCCTTAGATTTTATCCAGGATATTGGGATTTAAATTCGCTGTTTTTATTGGGGAAATTTTTAAAAAAGTTCCCCTGACGGGAGTCCCATGGTCAGTTTTGGGGAAAATGGAAATTTTGTTCAGTGGAAATTTTTTATGGAGTAACGAGACAGAACATTTATTCCTCAGGTTCGGGGCCAAAGAGATTCCCCTGATGGGGGTTTGACCCTGGGGGGGGTAAATTTTCCGTGGGTGAAAAACAAAATTCAGAAACCTAATGCGTCCACTCCCCCCTCTGTATACGGGTTTTTAAAAGGGTGTTCTTAGACCATTTAAAAAAGCCAGGTTGTCCCTTGTTTTCGACTGGGGTTTTGGGGGGGGTAAAGGGGTATTTTTTAAAAATTTGAGTAAATATTTTTTTAAGTATTTCCACGCAAAAAGGGTTTAAAGGATTTCCAATTTAAATTTTCCCCTTCAGTCTAAAAAGAAACCCAGGAAATTAAAAGCATGGGTTTGAAAACTAGTGACTTACATTTTAAAATCCCTGGGGATTAGAAACCCCATAATGGAAAAATAGGAAAAGCCATGTATAAATTTTCTGGAAAAACTTGTTTGATGTCTTTTTTTTTTAAAATCAGAGTTCTGGCCCCACTGGGTGTCACGCCACCTGCAAACCTCGTGGAATTTTTTGAAGGCATTGTCCCCCCCTTGTTTGGGGCCCACCATCACTAGTTTGTGCAGAACACAGCCAGAAAAAAACTCAGGGTTTTTCACCGGGCTGACCCCTTGGGGTTTTACACCCCCCTTTTTTTGGGGTGGGTCAAACGAATTTTCAAACTTAGATATTTCCATTAAAATTAGAAATAGGGGTTTCAGGAGGCTGAGGCGGGGGGGGACACTGAAAGGGGGAGCTGGAGCAATTTTGGGGGGGAAATTTTAGAGCAAAAAACCCATCGGAAAAAAATATACTTTAATTTTTTCCCTTATTTTGACCCCAATCCCCCTTCAGGCATTACTTTTTTAAAAGAAGATCCCCGGGCCCGGGGGGTTTTTAAAAAATGGAAATTCTTTTTTCAGGGGCCCAATTTTCTGGTAGGGCCTATTTCTGGGGTTTTCAAAAGGGCCATCATTTTTGGCCCAGTCTGCCCCTAGGTGGGATTTGCCCAAAAAAAACAGCCCGGGGCCCAACACCCTTGGGCACACCCCCACATTTGGTGCTCCCCTACTTCATTTTACCCCCCCCATACTTTTCCCAAACATTAACCTCATTCCCTTTGGGGAAGGGGAAAGCCTTTAGTTGCGGAAAATTGGGGGAAATTCAAAAATTTAAGAGCGGGATGCCCGCCTGTTTTTGGGAATTTGATGTTGGTCAGATTTGGTTGAGGGCCAAATCTTTGCAAAGGGAGGATTTCAGGATACAGAGGAGGGCCAAGAGCAAGAAATGGGCTAGAGGGGAAAGGGTGCCAGAGTGAAGTTTCTCCTTTGCCCTTCTGCTGCAGGGCCTTTTTTGGAGGCAGGGGGCGGGGTTTTGGCCGGTTCCCGGGAAAATGGTCGGGGGTTGCCCGGAATTTGACCCATGGAGGAAAGGGTGGGTTTTTGCGGGCTTTGCTGGGGTTTTTGGGGACCCTTTGCTTTTTAAGAAGGGCCCCTTTTATAAACCCCCAAAGAAACCCTTTTTAAAGTGGTTTTTAAAAAATTTTTAAGGGGCTTTTTTTTGGCCCTTATGTGATTTGAGGAATCCAGAGGGTTTTAAACTTCGGGGGTTTTTAGGAGGAGGCCCCACTGTTTTTCTGAATTCGGGTTTTCCCCCCTGCCCTCCCCATTTTGGGTGGGTTTGCCTTTCGGGTTTTTTTTTCCTTTTATAGGTGGCAAGAAGGCTTGTAGCTTTGATTCTTAAATCTGTCCCCTTTTAAATATACAGGGGGGGGAAACCCTTTAAATCCCAAAATTCTGAGAATAGTCATTGATTCCCCGGGGAGGAAGGGTTTGCCCCCGGGACCCCAAAATTTGGAGAAAACTGGTTTTTTTTGCCATTTAAAAGGTTTCCCCGAATTTAGGAAGGGGGTTTGGCACCTGGGGCTTGTGTAAAGGGAGGGGGGGGGGGAAGTAAACAAAATCAGATTTTTCTCAGCAAGAAAAATGGGGGGGGTTGGAAAAGGGCCCAGGGGGCCCCCTATCCCCAGGGGGCCCCAACCCCCTTAAACTTTTTAAAAGGGGACCGGAATTTTCGCCTCTTTCTTTGCCCTTTTCCCACCCCTTTGGTGGGGCCCCACCCCCCGGGGAATGGTGCTGGGGCCTAAGAACCCTCCCCGGGACAGATTCCCTTTTTAAAAGGGGAACCCCCTTGTTTTTTTTCCCAACCATGGGAGGCCCCCAAAAAAGGGAGACGTTCAAGCCCCTGCCCCGGGGGGAAAAGATTAAGCCAGAATTTGCTAGAAACCTAGGCCTTCCTTTTTGCATTCACACTTTCAGCAAAAAAAAGTGCAAAACCAAGTGAAATGCCATTTTCCTTCGAGACGGGAAAAAGAGCGGGGGAAATAATGCCCCACAGCACCCCTTGTTTTTTAAAAAAACCCATTTTGGCACTGGGAAATGGCCTTTTAGAAAGGGACATGTTTTTTTCAGGAAAAAAACCTTAGGAAAAGGTGTTTATCTGCCCTTTAAACAGTCCCTTTTTAAAAGGGTTAAAATTAAACCCCCCCCCAAAGGATCGAAAAGGGGGGTAAGGTCAGGCGGTTTTACCCAAGTTGGTGGGAGTTAAATTTTGGGCCCTTTGGGGGGCCGTTAATTTTTTTGGGGTTGCAAAAAACAACTCAAATTATTTTTAGTCCTCAGATAGAATTTGGGGGGGTGAGGATTCCCTATTTTAAAATTTCCCCCAAATGCAGCATCCATTTTAAGAGGGGCCCTTGACCCCTGCCAAAAATCCGGCAGCAAACCTCCAAATGCGGGTGACCTCCAGCTCAGGAGACCCTGCCCTTTTTTATTCCCAAAAACCCAGAATTTGCCTGTCACCCAATGAAAAAAAAAACAAGGCCTCTTTATGATTTTTTTTTCCTGTTTACAGCTTTTTCCTTTAAAAAATTTAGGGGCCCCAGGTTGGGCTGCTCACAGCCCTTTGTTTCCTATTAATAAAGGGGTTCCCCAAGTGCGGGCCCGGTTGTTGGTTTTTAAAAGGTCCCATGGGGGGGTTTACTTCTAAAACCAAGGGAACCTTTAAAGGGCCGGGGGCATGGGGTTTTCCTGCCTTTAACCCCCAGCATTTTGGTAGGGCCTGGGGCAGGAGGATCTTTTGGAAA